>JAWPEG010000015.1:2342890-2407645 GCA_035771395.1 Myotis vivesi | reverse complement strand
CCCCACCCCCCACCCCCCCAGGCTGGAGGACCCCGGGGCAGGTCACCCACCTCCACCAGCCTGCACTCTGACCTCCAGAACTTGGTGTTATCATCCCCGAACGTGGACCAGACCAGGCATTTGCTGCGAACAAGGGCTGGTTCCCATAGACAGCACCCTGCCATTCGGCCCATTCTCAGACACAGGACTTGCTTCTGTCCCTCCATCCTTCCTGCTCGGGCTCCTAAGGGTCTTTTCCAGGCGAGCGCTTCGGGAATCCACGGCATTCCTGATGGGATTAAGCGGGTGCTTTTCTGACGGGGTAACCTGGGGCCGGCCCCACAGACTGGTGCTTGGAGCAGAACGATGCGCGCACGACAAAGGTCATCCTGACTCCCAGCATGCCAGAGGCACACAAAGGGAGCTCCTTTAGAAGCGGGCGCGTTATGGGCGAGGGAGAGAATCCACCTCTAATTACGGAGGATTCATTGACAGATGCAGTTCACAGCCAGGCCCTCCCGCCCTCTGCAGGGTTATGGGAGAGAGAGACGTCTCCACGGCACCAGTGGACGCTGTGAGGGTTTTATCTATTTTTTCTTTAGTTATTTTTTTAAAACTTTTTTGTTGAAAGTATTACATATGCGCCCTTTCCCCCTCCATTGCGTTATGTGGATTTTAATATTGTTAAAAGGAAATTCTCTTTCAGGCATTTAAAAAAAACTGTATTAAAATACATTGGTGGAAGTTTGGGAGCAGGGGGACCCCAAAACTATAAAGAAAGTTAAAAAATCCTAATTCTAATCAGAGACAAAAAATCAACCATTGGGCTGACACCTCCCCCCAACCCCCCCAACCCTCTGTCAATGGTTAGAGGCATTTTATAACCGCTGCACGCGCAGCGGTAATGGTGCCTCTGCCCTCCTTCCTGTTTAATGTGAGTGACTTCTAAAGGCCGTTCACTTGGGAGTCGTCTCAAGTCTGTGGGAAGGTGCGTTTCAATGGAAATCATTCAGCGGACGGTGGAGGACGTATCCGTAAGAGGGATAATTTTTTCTAGCCTCATTGCACAGAAACAGACGTTCTCATTTAGAATGAGTGGGAAGAGACAAAGAACTTAGGCTTCTAGTTAAAAAGAAAAAGGTAGGCCTGTCTAGCAGCAGCGCCAGGGGAACAAAGGAGCTCACTGCAGGGGCCATCTCTTCTCCCCACAGCCCATCTGCCGGCCAGCCCAGCCTCGGGCTGCACAGGGGCCTCTCTGAGGGCAGAGCTTGCGAGGTGCCGAGGACACCCCCCCTTGTGGCTGCACCCTGAGCCCCATGCTCCCAAGCCCCGAAGCAGCTGCTCCTGAAGGAAGGGGGGCTGTGTCCACAGCCTCACGCAGCCCCTCGGCCCCTCCACGGGAGGGCAGGCTGTGGGCCTGGCTTGTACACCAAGGGGTTGCTATGCATAGTCCTGGGCGCTCCAGAGCGCGCCCTCAGTTTCCCGCAATGCCGAGGGCACACCCGCTGCCCCTCCCTCTCACCTCCCCCAGGGTGCGCTCTCTGCTTGGCCAGGCGTGGCTCAGTGGTTGAGCTTCGACCGATGACCCAGGAGGTCATGGTTAGATTCCCGGTCAGGGCACGTGCCCGGGTTGTGGGCTCCATCCCCAGTGGGGGGCGTGCAGGAGGCAGCAGATCACTGATTCTCTCCCATCTTTGATGTTTCTCTCTCTCTCCCCCTCTCCCTTCCTCCCTGAAATCAGTAAAAAATATATATTTTTAAAAAGAAGTAAAATTAAACATGAAAAATAAAAGTTATAATGTTGACTATTTTTCTGATTAAATCCTAAGGTAGAAATAAAATTTTTCTTTTCACATCATTAAACAAAAGTAGCCCATTCCCAAGGTGTGGGTATCTTTCTAAGGATGTTCCGGCAGGAAGCGACTCTGGCCATCGGGACTGTGTGGACCAATGAGTTGGGACGACGGCTGCTGTGGGTGGACAGCCTACTGGTCAAAGATTACTTTCTCGTCGCTCCATGTTTCCTCACTAGCCTTTGATCCTGCGTGGGTAGGCGTGAAAGGGATAGTCAAACTGAAGGGATGGCTAAAAGGATTCCATCGTAACCACCTCTATACTGAAACAGACTGTATTGCGGCTTGCTTTCGATCGGTTATTTTCAAGTCTGAAACATAACCTATTTTATAGAATAACAATGAAATCCTTATTGGTTGAGAACATGCACAGATGGAAGTTTCCAAACTTAAAAATTGAATAGCGGTAATGGTCTTGCTTTTCCATCCATAAAACCACAATTTGGTAAGGTTTTCATGTTTTAAAAAAACACACACTCAAAACAGCTTTATGAGCTCACAAAATAATATTGTATTTTCTCAAGGTATTAACATGTCCTTGTGCTGCATGCATATAGGATGGAACTTCTTGGAGATTTAACATTGCTACTTAAAAACGCTTCTTTCATATTTTCACTTCAACATGCAGAAAACAGCATAATTACACGTGTCGGTACTTATTTTTTAAAACTAATGATGAACAGTTCTCTTTGAAATATCGCACAGCGTTGGCAATATCGTGCAGCTAATCTGAATTTGTAATAAACGGGGTTTAATTCGCAGTGATTTTTTCCCCTGAGGGACAACCAATGATTAAACAACTTACGGTTCCACAGAGGATACAGGTATCCAGTCCTGGGGTTCTGAAAGGGAAGCAAGATTGTGTGTCGATACAGTGTATCACTGAGGCCCCACGAGGAAACAGAGGCAAACGTGGAGCTCAAATGGAGAGATGTTAATGAGGGACACCCTACAGAGGTGTGGGCAGGGGCGGGGGGCGGGGGGGGGGGGACACGACNCCCCCCCCCCCCCCCCCCCCCCCCCCCCCCCCCCCCACACGACCCACACCAGAGGCTGGGGACCCAGAGGTTGGCAAACCTCCCACGGGGCTGAGGACACCAAGGGATGAAGGGCTGTTACTGGAGTGAGGGTCCCTGCTCCATGCCAGCTGCACCGAGAGAGCAGGAAGAGGTACCCCAACCCTTTCGCCTCCCTCTCTGATCCCCGCTCCTGCTTTCATGGGCTCCAGGGGTAAGATGCGGGCAAGGAAGGCAGAGAATGGCTCAGGGGCGGGGAGTGTGAGCATCAGGGCCCTCAATTGCCTCCCCGTCCCCGAGGCCTGAGGCAGAGGCAAGACCAAGCGTGCACCTCTCCCCGATCCTCTAAAACCGCCAGAAAATGTCACTTGGGGATTTTCCCACTTAGATAATTAAAAAAAAATCCCCAAACCCTTTTCTCTTCTGTGTTTCCCCCCATCAAGTTCCACTTAAATTCTTCCTCCCGCTGACCTCCCGGTTACCCAGAAGCCGGTGGCTCAGCAGCCGTGCAGGTAGCGGCCGTTTCCCTGAGACCCACCCCGAGCGAGCGCTCAGCACCGTGGGAAGCTTCAAACAGCATCAACAAACCCCCCTCCCGGAAAGGCCCCTCGGACCCTCCCAAGGCTGGCGATAGCTCCCAGCCAACGGGGGTGCGGCCGCCCACGGGTGACGACAGCGCTCACCCTTTGATAAAATCAAATACCCCTGAAGCTTAGACAAGTATCTGTTTGAACGTCCTCGCATCTGCTTGGTGTATCGGGTGTGTAATTTCCGTATATCGTCTGACCAGAAGCCAAACGTAAACACGTGAGAGGGTAATAAAGCCCAATGCGAAGGGAAGAGGGACCGCTATTGGGTCCAGAAGAGTCTGGGATGGAAGTCCTCCCGGCCCGCCTGCCCCTCTGGCACCGCTGAGCAGAGTCCCGGCGTGCACGGGGCATCTGGGCAGCAGCTCCAGCCCCAGGATGGTGTCTTGCACGTTGCAGGCCCTCGATACACGTTTGCCGGGCGGGCCAAACCTTGGCCAGTCCCCATAAACCGCCACCCCAAAGCACACCCACAATTACGTGCTGGGAAAATTCCAGCGGGTGTTTGGGGTTTATCTATGTGGTTGTTTTCTCTTGCGAGCCGCTCTGCAGGACTGCGATGGGGTTTTTTTTCCTTTGACCTTAATGTCATCGACTTGAATAACAGCTTCATTCAGCATTTCCACCGTCATACTCCACAGCGGGTTCAGGCGTCTATTTAAAAACTGCCGGGACCTCTCTCCGTAGAAGACTTCTAGTCTCTCCTGAACACAGGCTATGAAGATGCACCATTTGGCATTCACGGGAGAACTAGAGACATTCTGAATCTACAGAACGAGGTTTTGTATGGTGTGGTTTTTTTTTTTGAAGAATTAAAATGTTTACCAACACCAGGCCTTCACTCAAAAGTACCCCTGCCTTTTCCTGTTTTAATAACAGTGTCCAATGACAAAGCTAATTCTGTAATGTCCTTTGAAAACTTGCACAGCAACAATGTTGTATGAAAATGAATCTGAGTGGAAAAAAACACACACATTCGGGAGCACTGAGGTTTTGGTGAAAGTTAAATTATTTCATACTTTGCACAACTTAGAATCACTCTCAGGTGTGACCCTCTAGACCCAGCATTAATTTAAAATGAACTGGGCCCTTGCAATCCTAAATTTAACACTCTTCAGAACAGCACAGCCTCTCTCTCCTGCTTTATTGAGCAAATGAACTAAAAACTAGGGAATGGTCCCGTCTGGGGCTTTGAACCGAGACCAAAAGGAGATGAAATACTGTTTGATGCGCAGGAACATTAGAGAATCCATTTTGAGTTAATAAAAGAGTGGGGCTGCTTTATCTCCTGGGACAAAATATTCCCCTTTTCCTGACAATGTTCTCTCATTCCCACAATAGGGAAGCTGGTCCCTTCCCTAGGGGGTGGGGCCTGGGGGCTGGGCTTCCGGGAATAGAAGTCACCCCCACTTCCCCAGCTGCCTGGTGCTGGGGAATTAGAAATGCACGAGGGGGGGAACCTTCGACCACATCAGACACAAGGCTACACTTGAGGCAGCAGGTAGAGGGTGCGACAGCAACAGCAGAGATGCATTGTCTAACACATTAGGAGCGTCAGGCAGACGGTTTATAACACTTCGCCAGTCCTTCAAGAGCCCGGAAAGCTTTCGCCAGGCACACCCCGCCGTCTTCCATAGCGGGAATGGCCTCACTCAATCCTTTGGTTTTTCAGACTTTCTCACATTTTTCATTTGCTTCCATTAATCGATGAATCGTGAGGAATTTTGGGTACCTAGCCACAAAGAAATAACATTTTCGCCTTTCGCGGGACCAAAAAAATAAAAAAGAAAAAAGAAAAAAAAAAGAAAAGAAACTAAAAGGAAAATAATTCCAACAAAAAGTAAAAAAAGAAAAGCTCTCTTTCATTGTTTTTACAAAGTAAAGCAACCCTTTCGAATAGAATGTTACAATTGCTTAGTTGTGGACACTGATCTGGTTCTGCCATGGGAAATGCATTCGGACTCCGAAGCGAACCCTCAGTGTGGCGAGTGTCTGATCTCACGTGTAGCTGAGGTCTGGATGCTCCGGAAAGACCCGGATGCTCACACACCGGCAGCTCTGGCGACTGCAGGGGTCTCCATCGCCACCTTCAGGGAGGACCCTCCGCAGTGGCCTGCGTGTGAGCAGGGCTGGAGCAGACGCGCTATGTCCGCCTGCCCGGCGCCCCTTCTCTGCGGTCCCTTTGGGCAACTCCCCAAGTCTGGACGGTGCGCAGCCAACACCAGACCCCTGTCCAGAGGAAGACGCCTGGACCAGCCGTGGGCAAACTCCGGCCCGCGGGCCGGATCCGGCCATTGGAAATGAATAAAACTAAAAAATAAAAAAGACCGTACCCTTTTATGTAATGATGTTTACTTTGAATTTATATTAGTTCACACAAACACTCCATCCATGCTTTTGTGCCGGCCTCCGGTCCAGTTTAAGAACCCATTGTGACCCTCGAGTCAAAAAGTTTGCCCACCCCTGCGCCTGGACCCACGCCCAGTCGGCAGGACTTGCTCAGAGAGGGACGAGAGCCTCAGGCCGCCCTGTGAGAACTACCCTAAGACCTTTTTATTTTTCTTAATCCTCACCGAGAATATTTTCCCATTGATTTTTAGAGAGAGTGGAAAGGAGGGGGAGAGACCCATTGCTTGGATGCCTCCTGCACATGCCCTTGACCGGAATCGAACCCGGGACCCTTCCATCCGCGGGCTGATGCTCTATCCACTGAGCCAAACCGGCTAGGGCCACCCTGAGACTTTTGCTGCAAATACTGAGGGGAAAAAAATCACATTCTTGTTTTCTCACTAGAAGTGAGCTGGGAGTAGCTTCTAGGAGCCATCAGATGGAAACCACTCGCTTGAAAATAAAGCCAAAACCCGAACACAGACCCTATAACCTTGGGTGGGGGATCCGGCCATACCTTCCCTGGCAAGACTCCGCCCCAGTGGAGTCCTTAATAAGCCCGTCTGAACTGGTCTCGTCACTTGCAGCTCAAAGAACCCCGAGTCAACATGTCAACACTGAACGTGAACAGGACTGCTTTAGGGTTTCTAGGGATGTTCCTCCTCCTGTACCCCATCTCGCTGACACCTCCCCGTTCAGGAGCGCGCACATCCGTCCGCATTAGCCCGCATTTGTTATTGTGTGAACACCTCCCACGTGGAGGAGTGGAGACGCATGTCAAGGGGGTGAGCAACCTGAAGGTGGTGGCCGGGACGCCTCCCCTCCATGGGGGAAAGCGGAGACTACGGATCTCAGGGCGCCCACTAGACACCCCCCGAATCAAAGAACGTTCGGAGTCCAGGAGGGCCAGGAGGCGAGCCTCGTGACAAGCCCTGGAGGATAAGCCAGGAGGCTCTTCAAAGAGCCCAGGTCAGGGAGGATGAGCCTCAGACAGGAGGCGCTCTGACAGTGGCTCGAACCACAGGACACAGAGATGCCTGCGGTCCTGTTAGATGTGCGGGGTGCGGGGTTCCTAGGTGGGCACAGCTACTGCCACTGGGCAGGGAAGGAAGGAAGGGGCAGAGTTGGGGGGCGCGGCAGGGAGGCGACCAAGCCTGGCCAGGTCACCCCGCCTGCGGGGCATGGAGCAGAGCCCGTGGGAGGACGGGTCTGGCCGCAGCGAGGCCGAGACTGGAAATGCGGGGTGAAGGACACGGGGTGGGGATGGCAGTTCCGGCGTGGGCACTGCCCTCCGGAGCCCCACGTGAAGGGCAGAGGAGGGGGCTGGCCACCCTCTCCCCTGGGGAGCCTCGGGCCTGCAGGGGAGCCCCCGGGAAAACGGGCCTTCCCCCCACCAGGGGGCGGCGCTGCTAACTATTGGCAAAGACAGGCTGTGCGGAGCCAGAGAGCGCAGGGACCCTCCCGGTGGCAGGTGCGTGCAATCTCATTATGGAGCCTTCACCTCTCAAATTAGCTCCTGCTCTCACATGAGGTGTCAGCGCGGCTGGCAAGGGCTTGCTCTCCAAGAGAAGAGCTGGAAAATATTTTCCTGTCGTTTTAACTTAGCATAAAATTCCTGCCAGCGCCCTGGCCCTTCCCTTTGTCCTGGTGGAGCCCAGTGGCCGCTGCAGGCCTCCGAAGGGAGGTGGGGTCAGAGATGACCACCCCTACCTTCCCCCAAACCCCCAGGTAACTCTTTAAAGGCCTGTCAGGGTGGCCACGTGACAAGAGATTGAGAGCGGAAAGGCATGGCTGTTGGCGATTCCAGGGCAGGCCTCCCGGTTTGGGGGAGAGCGTGCCCTAGGGGGCAGCAGAGAAGGCGCAGTCACCCCGCGCCCCACCTCTCCCAGGTCCCCAGCTGGCCTCTGGCCGCCGCCAGTTGCAAGGCTGCTCTGACTCCTGGCTCCGCTGAGCACGCAGGTTCAAGGTCGCCCGGCCGGCCGGCGGTGACCAGACCAGAGCGCCACGTTCCCAGGTGAATAGCATCCCAGCCCTCCTCTGCTTGGGGGTCGGACCTGCGCTCTTGCTTTGGACTTGACCCTCCTGCCTCCGCCACCCAGTTAGCTGCCTGCGTTCACCCTTCCAGGTCTAGGTCTTCGCGCACCCCAGGCTGCCTCTCCCCCCTCCGCAGCTCCTTTCTCCTTCCACTCAGCAAAGCTGTATGTTTACATTCAGGTTTGTGGCCTGTGTGTGTGTGTGTGTGTGTGCGTGCATGTGCGTGTGTGCACGTGTGTAAAGTTCCAAGTCAATGCCTGACTCGAACATTCACTGAGGGTCAAAATGACCGTTGAAAAAGCGCCTATAAATGACAAGATGCTGGGTCTGCACTAAAGGCAATGCTGCGCAGGCGCCCGTGGACGAGCCTCGCAGTAAATAAAAAGTGAGGATGCGAAGTAGACGTTTTTACCGCAAGAGAACATGGGACCCAGGAAAAGCCTGCGGGCGACTCCAGTAAGCTCGCTCCTGCCCCGAGCACTGAACTACAGGAGGCATCCGGCAAGGCCTCTGGTCTCGCTCACCACCGCGTCCCCCGCGCCTGCCCCGGGGCCTGGCACTGGTGCCTGTTCACGGATCCGGCCTTAATAAACGCACTAACGAAGGAACGAGCGCACGCTTGATCTCCATGGCCCGCAGGGCAGGCTCTTCCAGTGGCGGGCAAGGGCGGCGGGTCCAGTTCCAACTTTCGTGGCCACGGGCCGGGTAAAGTGAGCTGGGAGACGCAGGCCTCGAGTCCCAAGTCCCGGCCCAGCCGGCTCCAGGCAGCAGCACGTGCACCTCGGGAGGCCACGGCGCACGCCCCGCCCCGCCGCGCCGCGCATGCACGCGCCCTGCACTAGGCAGCCCGACCAGCCCACACGCAGGCTGCCCCTAGCGCCTGCGCCCGCTGGGGGGCGCTCCCCTCTCACCCCTCGCGCCTCCACCGCGGGCGCCGCACCTCCCCTGCGATTCTACTCCCTGCTCAGGACGCGCGCGCCTCCTACCTGCGGACGGAAGAGGGAGGCGGGCGGCAGGGCAGAGCGGGTTGAACAAGACGGTGGCAGGAGACAGCAGGCGAGAGAGCGAGCTGCCGCGGAGAACGGTTCGGGTGCGCGCGCGCGCTCCCGGCCTCGCTCCCTCGGTCGTCTCCAGGCCAGAGCCCAACCCCGCTGCCGCGCGCCGCCTGCCTCGCCCAGCCTAATAACAACGGCGCCCGGGGTCAGGTGGCCGCGCGCGGACAACGTCGCCATTGGCCCGGCGGGGAGCGCGGCGCTCCCGGATTGGCCGGGAGGCGGAGCCTCGGCCGGGCAGGGGCGGGGCTGTAGAGGGAGGCGGGCGGGGAAGCGGAGGGGGCGGGGCCAGGCCGCGGTCCGCGCCTTTGTGCCAGGCGCGCGCTCTCCGCCGCTCCGGCTGCAGCGCCGGCTGCATCAATAATTCAGAGCGGCGGCGGCGGTGCCAGCGGCGGGTGCGGGCAGGAGGCGGCGGAAGCAGCGGGGACAGAGAGGCAGCGGCTATGCATCCAAGTGCGGCTGGGCAGCCGCGGCTCCCCTGAGGCCCCGGCGGGGCTCCGGGAGCATCGCGCGGGGGGCACGGTTGTTCGGGAGTGCAAGGAAGAGCAGGAGTGTCCAGAGCGGCTACGGCGGAGCTGCGCACGGAGCTGAGGAGGGGGCTCCGGAGCGGGGCTGGGGCGGGGGGGCGGCTGGCGCAGGCGGCCCCCGGGGTGGGGGGCGGGGTGGGCGCCGCCGCCGCGATGCTGGGTGTCGTGGAGCTACTGCTGCTCGGGGCTGTGTGGCTGGCGGGCCCGGCCCGGGGGCAGAATGAGACGGAACCCATCGTGCTGGAGGGCAAGTGCCTGGTGGTGTGCGACTCCAACCCCACGTCGGACCCCACGGGCACAGCGCTGGGCATCTCTGTGCGCTCCGGTAGCGCCAAGGTGGCCTTTTCTGCCATCAGAAGCACCAACCACGAGCCCTCCGAGATGAGTAATCGCACCATGATCATCTACTTCGACCAGGTGAGCGCTACGCGTAGCCTGGACTGGTAGGGGGTGGGGGAGAGGCGGAAGGTGGGCGCCCCTGTTCCCCAAGGTCTCTGCGGAGGCGCGGTGGCAGAGTTCGGATTGACTCTCGCCTGCTCCCCTCCGCCCCCGTCTCGTTTTAGGTACTAGTGAACATCGGGAACAACTTTGATTCAGAACGCAGCACTTTCATCGCCCCGCGCAAAGGGATCTACAGTTTTAACTTCCACGTGGTAAAAGTCTACAACAGACAGACCATCCAGGTCAGCCGCCGCCTCCTGGCCAGGCCCGGCCCGGGTAGGGGGCTGCTAGCCGCGGGAGTGAGCGGCCGCGGGGGAGTGGGAGATAGGAGGAGCAGCTGCACGGCCAGTCCGGCGAGCAGCAGGGCCTCTTGCTTCGGTAGCTTGGGCTGCCCCTTGCTTCTCCTGTCTTTGGCTCTTGGAACCTAATCCCCTCCCCAAAGACAGAGGTTCGCTCCTCCGGCCTTCTGAGCCCCCCAAAGAGGTTTCTCTCGCGCTTTCCTCTGAGACTGCAGGGGTTTCCCGTAGAGGTTGCTTTAGCATCACAGGCACTTCCCGCTGCCCTCAGATTTCCCTAACGCCCGCCCTTCAGCACCACGGACAGCTCCCCGACCCCTAGTTCCGGCTCCGAAGCCGGCAGGACGCCGGTGAGCCAGCCTTGCGCACCTCGCTCAGGTGGCCTCCAGCGTTCCTTTGCTGACCTGCGCTGGGTCTTGGAACTAGCCGCGCGGAGCCCGAGCGGGTGAAGGGGGGAGGAAGAAGGGAAGGGGCATCGTGCCACTCCCTCCCGGCTCCAGTCTCGTCCCAGCCCGCTCTCGCTGGCTCCCCGGGTTCTCGAAGGTGTCTAGGTTTCCTTCGGGGTGAGACCGAGATGGAATGCGCGGCTGGGAAGAGGGAGCGCGCGGGGCCCTTGGCTGCCGAGGCCACCGCAAGGGCAAAACCAGGCGGCAGGTGCGGGGAGCGGCCGGCCGGAGCTGGACAGGAACTGAGCCTGGGGTTTGGGGATGGAGCGCGGAATGCAGCTCTGCGCCAGATTTCTCTTTAGTCCGAAGCCTCGCCCGGCTCCTCCCCCGGCTCCTCCGTGTCCGGCCAGGCAGCTAGGAGCTGGGGGAGCCAGGTTTTTTGTGTGTTTGTTTTCCCAGGAGCACCAAGAGCGGGGTTGTCTGAGTTTCAGTTTGAGCCTTGGGGGTGGGGTTGTGGGGGGAGGGGACTATAGGTGTCAGGGCGCTTGAGCCACCTATGGGTCCCTCAAATTGAATTTTTTTAAAAAAGCGCCCTCAGGATGCGATGGGCGAATGAAGGTGATTCCGGTGAGGGGCAGACCCATCCTCTCATCTAGATGGGCGCCTTTTGTCCCCACTGGACCCTGGGCAGTAACCTGCAAAGCCCCTTTTCTAACCCCCCCCCCCTCCCTGCGCTTCCCTCCCGCTTCCTGGCCTTTAAGGCCGTGAGCTCAGCGCGCAGGTCCCGTCTCTGCTGCCGCTTCGGTACCATCTTGGCTGCCACTCTGAAGGGAGCCTTTCTCTCTCGCAGGTGAGCCTGATGTTAAACGGGTGGCCGGTGATCTCAGCTTTCGCCGGGGACCAGGACGTGACCCGGGAGGCCGCCAGCAACGGAGTCCTCATCCAGATGGAGAAAGGCGACCGGGCCTACCTCAAGCTGGAGCGGGGCAACCTGATGGGCGGCTGGAAGTACTCGACCTTCTCCGGGTTCCTCGTGTTTCCCCTCTGACTGCCTCGTCTCCGGAACAGGAGGCCGGGAGAGGCCAAGGCAGGAGAAGGGGCGGGGGGGAGGATGAGCAGGGAACATGTAAAGGACTCGAAACTCCCCCCCCCCCCCACGTAACGCAACTATATCCTGCGAAAGGCGCGCGCAGGCGGCCGGCGGAGGCGGTGGGACGGCTGTGTCCGGTTACTCATTTGGAGAAGTAGATCCCAGCTAGCTCTGCGCACTCCCCTTTCCAAAATTAAGCTGCCTCCCCCTTCCAGTTGCAGTGTCAGAGGAAGAGAGAGACCGCCTCGTCATCGGTCCTCACCGCCCCCCTGTCCCCGTTCCCCACGAGTTACCGAAAAAGAAACTTTGTATTTCACTGTAGAACGGGAAATGCCTTCCCTCCCGGGTCCCCTGCTGAAATCCAATGCGCCCCTCCCCCATCTTAGCCGACAGGGGGGTAAGTTTGTATTTTTATTTTGTGATGAAGGCGGCGGTTTTTCATTTGGAGAGTCCTGCTCTACTCACAACACCCCTCAAGAGTCCATTAGCTGAAGATACTTCGTCCTCGGCTGCTGCTTAGCAGAGAAAGGACTCATCTGGGTGGTGACTGGTTTAAAAAATATATATATATAAATATATATATCATTTGTACACGAAGGACTTCCCAGTGGACACCAGCCGTGTTTCCGTATTTCTATGTCCCCATTCGGAGTGATCGTGAAACCCAAGGCTGCTTGATATTCTGACGCTTGTCGACCCCCTCGTGTTCTGTGGCTCCAACTAACCACCGCCGGGAGGTTCCTCCGGGCCCTTCCGCGTCCGTCCTCTGTAACATACGTGTGAATAGCCAGGAGTTCAATTTGCTTTCATCCAATAAAGTTGAAGTGGGACTTTTCTTTTTCTGACACCGCTTTCTCAACTCCGCATCTCCCCCAGCTGCGAGGTTTGAGGGTCGGGGTGCAGAAGGGTGAGGCTCTGAGTGTGGGAGGCGGGTTAGCCTGAGACCTTGCAACCAGGTCAGCTGTGAGGGCTACCACATCCAGCCGCCCAAGCGCGCGCCTCCCCGCACCAGGCCTGGGGCCAGCCCTGCACTAGCCTGTGTTCCCTGCTTTGGCGCGAACGTAAGAAATTTGACCGAAATCTTACTAGGCCAGGCGGGGCTGCTGGCCCGGAAGCTTTTTCGAAGTCCACGCTCACTGGGAATAACGCGAATCGCAGGAGCTGGAACCCGCTGCCCGGAGGGGTGCGCTTCCTACGCCTTTGCCCCTGGGCGGCTCCCGCCGTGCGCTCCCGCCGCGCGCTTCCGGTTCCAAGCAGCGTTTCCTTCCCGCCGCTCTAAGTCCAGGGCCTGCCCTCGGTACCGGTACCGCCCGGCACCCGGGACTGGCGCTCATCACGGGGCTTTTGGTCAAGAGGTTCCTTTAGAAGTGTTGATTGTACGGAACAGAATGTGAAAGCAAAATTGAAATAAACGACGTCGTTTTAAATCTGGAAGTCTGCCCCAGTCCCTTGGGCAATGGGGAGGTTGCGCGCCAGGAAAGCTGGTGGAGGGGCGACTGCGGGCCTCCAGGGGGGACCCTTGGCCTGGATGGCCCCATGGGCTCTGGTCCTTCTACAAGCTTTTTTGTTTTTGTTTTTCCTTCCGGCCGAGATTCAGGGATGAATTTAATTAGCGCGTGGGGGTGGGAAGAGGGGGGAATTACAGTGTAATAAGCAACGTATCTCCGGATGGAGAGATTCGCCAAGCAAGCGGCCTTCTTTGTGTCCCATCAGCTAGCAGTCGGGGCGCATCCCCAGCGGGCGCTCTGCCGCCCCAGCGCCCAGGCCCAGGGAGGGGGGTCGGTAGGGACTTGGGAAGTGAGCCACGGACGGAGGGCTTTTCTCTTCCCGCCTCGAAGTTCCCCTCCCCGCAGGTCAGCCCCCAGGGAAGCGGAGGTGAGGTGTTGTAGGGACTTTCTGTTTAAAAGCGCACAACAGGATTCTTTTGAAATAGAGACGCTCAGAGATGTTTTCCCCGCATTCCTGGGCTCCACCCAGACCCAACCCACCGCTCTGCCCTCGCAAAGCCAGGTTCCAGCCCCTGTGCGCCCAGGTACTGCCAAGGAGAGGAGGGGCAGCAGCCACTGCCCCAGGCGGCTGAGCCCAGATGCGCTGGGAGCTCAGTGGCTGCAGGTGGGTGGTCACCCCTCTTCCTGAGGAGGGGACCTTCTGGGTGGTCCAGGCTGTGCCCCTTCTGGGTGACTTTGGCAAGCCCCCTCTTGGGGCTCGGTTTGCCCGTGTGTATAAAGACAGAGAGGGGGCTAAACACCCCCCAGAGTCCCCCCTGTTCCAGGCCCCAGCTGGCCTGTTTCCTGCCTGGTTTTAGTGAGTCCTGGCTGCAGCCGGTGCCAACCCCGCTCCCAGGGGCCAGGCCTGGGGCTGGGTCTGAGGCCGGGGGAGGCCTGTGCAGCCAGGCCTGGCCCTCATGCTCACTTTGAGCCCCTGCCTGGGGCCTGGGAGCTGCACACCGGGGCGCACGTGGGCTCCCAGTGGGACAGAGGGGAGCGTGATCCTTGATGTGCTCTGGGTCCGGCTGCTTCCCTAAGCCCTGCCCTTGGCACTGGAGACGCTTCTCAGTCTGGTTCCAGTCACTTCTGCCTGCGGATCCCTTCCCTCTGCCATTCAGGGGACACCCCCACATCACCATCTTGGTGCCCCTGCCCCACTGTCTCTCTGCTTCACACTGAAGTACAGTCTCTCTCCTCTGCTTTGCAAAAGCCCAGTCTTTCTGGGAATTCAAACAGCTTAGCTGCCAGGCTGCCTCCTCAGGAAGCAATCCTGCCCATTCGCACAGGCCCTGCCTGCCCCGGGTCACCACCCAGCCCTCCCACCAGGCCCGGGGGCAGGGGGGGGGGCGGGGGGGCGGGGGAGGCTTCCCTTCGCCCTGCAGTGGTTTCATGAGCTGGGGCTGCCCTGGTCAGCAAGTGCTCAGAAGGGCTGAGCTGAACGCCTGCCCCGAGGGTTGTGGGGAGCGTGGAGTTTACCTTCAGGCCTGAGCTTCCCATTAGCCTGGGGCAGAGGGGGCTCCTCAGGGACCTGGAGTTAGAGGCCCCTCTCCAGGCCCTCCCTCCGGTGGGACTCTGGCCGGTGTGCTGGGGGTTGAGAGGGAGAGAGAGAAGGGGCCTTGGGCCTCCAGAGGCCGCCTGCCCCAACCAGAGGCTCCCCTCACTGAGGCCTCCTTTCCTCTGAGAACCCTCTGCCCCTTCCAGACCTGGGCCCTGCCTCCTGCTTTCTTCTCAATCAAATCCAACCAGAATAGAGCCTTTAGGGGTCACAGGAGCACCCCTCACCCAGCCTCACCCTCAGGCTGAACGACTCCTACCTGCCGAGGTCGCCTGGGCTCCTCCCTTTCCTGCTGCCTCAGAAGTAAATGTCGCCTCCTCAGGGAGGCCTTCCTCACCCCAGGTCGGAATAGCGGTCCCCCTTCCGGGCCCCTCTTTGGAGGGGGGTCTCTCTTACCACCTGCCTCCTCAGCTCCCAAATGTGAGGGGTGGCCTAGAGGTGTCCAGGCTGTCCCCCAGGTGGGCCCCTCGGATCCAGGCCTTCAGGAGTCTGCCTCCCCCTCCCCCATTCTCCGCCCACTCCCATTCCCCGCCCACTCCCGTTCCCTGTCCACCTCCCAGCGTGGCCTTGGTCCAGTCCTTGTTGGCTTTCCACCAAAGAGCAAACATTCACCTACTCCGGGGGAGGCCCTGGGAGGGAAAGCCGGGTGCACCTGCTCTGAGCCAATTCCTGGGAGGAGAGTCCCCGGGGCAAGGACAAAGGTCTCAGATGGCTGCCCAGGGCTCCTTATGGAAGAAACAAGCACATTCTCGGAGCCTCAGTCTGCTCACCTTTCAAATGGGACAATAAGACCTCAGAGCAGGGCCCTGACTGGTTTGGCCCAGTGGATAGAGCATCGGCCTGTGGACTGAGGGGTCCCAGGTTCGATCCCGGTCAAGGGCATATACCTTGGTTGCGGGCACATCCCCAGTGGGGAGTGTGCAGGAGGCAGCTGAATTGATGTTTCTCTCTCATCAATGTTTCTAACTCTCTGTCCCTCTCCCTTTCTCTCTGTAAAAAAAATCAATAAAATATATTTTAAAAAAAACCTCAGAGCAGGTGCTGGGGAGACTGTGCTAAGGGCATAAGCGACGCTCAGCACTGCCTGACACACAGTAGGTGCTGAATGAAAGGCAGCAGCAATCGGCAGCAAAGCACACCGCCACAGCGCGAGCCACAGGGGACACGGAACAGGTGGGAGACTGAACCAGCCGCGGAGGGACAGAGCAAGCGAGTGGCATTAGGAAGAGGATTCTGCGGCCTCCCCGCCCCCCTGCCCCCCCCCCCGCCCCCGTCTTCCCACCCTCCTCCAGTTCTTCAAGAGAAAAGGTAATTTCAGGCTGGAACTGCCTCCTCTCCAGCCCCAAGGCTCATATGTTTCCCTGGAACCCCCGGGGATGAATATCCTTTGTCTGCATGTCTGCACGCTCCCCTCTCAGGGCCTGAGCCCACCCCCATGGCTGTGGCCCTTCAGAGGGTGAGCACCCCCCACCCCCCCGCCCCAGGCAGGACCGGACCTGCTCCTCCAGCTCAGGCCAGCGCCTCCCACGGTGCCGGGCACAGAACAGGTGTCCTGCGATTGTGTCATGGTGAAACCCAACTGCGCCTGGCACAGCCGCAGGGCAGGGAGCCAGCCAGTGAACCCCCCTTGGGAACTTCCTGGATCTCACCGAGCGGCCCAGCCCCCATCGCTGACAGGAGCGCCCACAGGGAGGTGCCTCAGACCCCGCCCAGGCAGGGAACCCTTCCCACACACCTGCTCTTGCTCCCCACTCTTTCCATAGCACTCTGGGCCCAGCCTGTCCCCAGGAAGCCCCAGTTTTGACCCTGAGAGAGAAGTGAGCAGAGGCAGTCAGGAAGAGGCTGGTGGTGCCAACCGGCTGGAGCCAGCAGAGTGGCAAGGAGTACACAGTAGCCACATGACGCCCGGGCCCCGGGGGGGCTGGGATTTGCCCCGCGGACCTGGGCTTGTGGCTGGCCACGGGTGGGGTCTCTGGTCTGTGTTCCAGTGAAAACAGAACCGCCTCTGAAATCCCCTCGCAGCGCTGGGCTCTGCTGCAGACCGCGGAGGTGGAGCCGTGGAAGGAAAAACAAGGGTTCCTCCAGGCCTCCTGACTTCCCCGGACCCAGGGTCCTGCTGGGGGTGCAGCCCCAGGAGCTCCCTCCACGGCCCTGCTCACCAGCAGCAACCTGCTTCCTGACGAGGCCCGGAGCGCCTTTCAGAAAGGACTGCAGACTCTCAGGGAAACTTTCAAGGAGCAAGAGGGGCTGCCCCGCAAAGGAGGCGCAGTGGGGCCCCCCTTCCTCCTGTGGAAGGAAGCTGGTGCCTGCCCGGTCCTGGGTCCGGGATTCTCCTTTGTGTTGGGAAGGACCCAGCAGTAAACGCCCGGATGTGGATGGACTTCCAGCCGACAGTCGTTAATGACCGCGTGGCTCCAAAGATGGTGTTCACACGCGGCAGGGGACAAGCCTGCCTTTCACTGCCTCGTCTTCATCAACATTGGTCCATTTGGGTCTCAGCGATGTTCCACATGCACTCTCCATCTCTCTCCATCTCTCCTTTCCAAGGAGTTCACTTCAGGTCGACGGATTGTTTGCTTATTCATATGGTGCCCAGGGAGCGGGCACGTCAGCAATGCCAACCGAGCTGTGGGCACGGCTCATGACTCATCCGTCCCTGTCCGGGGCTTTTCCTGACTGTCCGGGGCTTTTCCTGCCCCTCCGCTGGGCTCTCCCCGCTTCCCGAGTGGGAACCTGCTTGGTGGGTTCTCAAGCCCAGGGCCTGCGAGATGGCCGCCTCCGTGTGAGTGGTGGTGGTACAGAGACAGGCAGTGAGGCTGCGAGGCCTGCGGCTCTGCCCCTGGGTCCTCTAACTGCACCCCCGTCTCTGTCCTGAGAAGCTGGGGTCCCTGCTGAGGGCAGAAGCCAGCCTGTTCCCCAGAGAGCAAGCTGTCCGACCTCTCGGGCCCATCCCAGGCGGAAGCCGGTGGCGTGCAGGTCGCTCCGGGCAGCAGCTGGGGTCTTCGTGCTGGAGCCCAGCTCACAACTGGACCCAGAAACGCACCTCCCAGCCCCGCCCACAGCCACAGCCAGCAGGTGACTGGGTCTCAGAGCTGCCCTGTGAGTCTCCTCTGGGTTCCTCGGAACCCACGCTCCCCTCAGGAGCCAGAGTGAGCTTCTCAGTGCAAACCAATCTGAGAATCCTCTGCTTAAACCCACCCGGGGCCTGCAAAAGGCTGGGCCTTGATCCGGCCCCGCTGACCACAGCTCACCGGCTGTGGCTCCCCTCCTGGCTCCCCTCCGTGCGGAGCTCATTCCTGATTTCTGTCCACTCCTATCCTAGGCTGTGCCACGCTGTCTCCTGTCTCAGCACCTTTGCCCATGCCCAGGCTCTGAGGGTGAGGGTCATTCTTCCATCCCCCTCGCCCCCCCCAGGCTTGTGTGGCTGTCTCCTCCTCCGAGTCTCAGCAGGCCACCCCACCCCCCTCTCTGTGACACGGGCCCCGTCTGTGATGTCACCAGGTGAGCTCCATTACACGCCCCCAGGTGCTCATGCGTCTGCTTGCTGGCTCCCTCCCTCCCCAGCGACAGAGACCTGGTCTGTCCTGGGCATCGCTTTATGCCCCGAGTTTGGAACAGAACCGGAAACAGTAGGGGCTTGACTCACGTGTGAAGGACTGAGTGGCGGGCCCGCTCCCCGGAGCTCGGGGCTCCTGCCGCCTCCGGGCGCATTGGTCCGTCTTCCCACGGGTCCCTTTCTGGGGAGCTCGGCAGGGGGGCGGGAGGGGGGGCCTTCAGACACGTCACCCACCAGGAGCCACATCCATCCCCTGGGAGGCCGTGAGGTCAAGGCCAGGGGCTGGACGATGGGTCCCCACTGGCCCAGCGAAGGGCTCTTTCACTTGTTCACGTCTGTTGTTAAAATTGCTTAATTCAGTGAACCACACGGAAGTGAGAAAACTGGGGTGAGCGGGGAATTACTGAATTTTCCACTGAAGTTGCTCTGCAACCAACCAGCGAAAGCAAGAACAAGGAGGAGAGGGACCGTGGCCTGGGGCAGAGGTGATGAGCGGCAGGGAAGCTGTTCCTGGAACTGGGACTGCGTGTGGAGCGGAGGGTGGGCGGTGAGGCGGGGCCAGGGCAGGGGCCAGGGCCGCAGCATCCTAGGCACAGGGGGGAGGCGGCTTCCTGGCTCTCTCCACAGTGGGAGAAGGCGGCGTCTGGGCAGACATGGCAGCCGTGTAAGGCTCAGGTCGAAGGGTATCCTCCCCGGAAATCCCCAGGGAGCTGGAGCTGTCAATCAAACAACCCACTCAGCAATGCTCGGCTCAGGGTCCCTGCTCTGCGGGGCCCCATGGGGAACCAGGCAGCGGCCCGCCTCGCGCACAGTCCAGCTGAAGGAACGTGGTGAGGACGCGCCGTTGGTGGGTCCTCATGGTCCAAGTCAACTTTCACAACCTTTGGGCTTCACCCTCCTTTATGATGATGATGATGATGATGATGATGTATTTGTATTGATTTCAGAGAGGCAGGGAAAGGGAGAGAGAAACATCCATGATGAGAGAGAATCATGGACCGGCTGCCTCCTGCACGCCCCACACTGGGGATCGAGCCCACAACCCGGGCCTGTGCCCTGACCGGGAATCGAACCGTGACCTCCTGGTGCATAGGTCGACGTTCAACTACTGAGCCACACTGGCCGGCCAGGGGGTCTCTCTGAAGTCTCCCAGGTGTCTGGTTCTGTTGCAGATGGTCACCATGGCCACTCCCAGAGAGGAGGCTGGAGCTGGGGTGGGGTGGGGCGGGTGGGGGTGTCATGCGGTCATTTGGGGACAGGTTCCATGTGAGGTTCCTTTGAGACCTCATGGGTCCATGTCACATCGACAGCAAGATAGCAAGTCTGGAGGCCTGGGCCCAGGTCTAAGCTGCAGGAAGACACTTGGGCTTACTGGGCATGAAGGGAGGTCAAGCCCTGAGTGGAGATGAGCCAGCTGGGGGGAGAGCTCCCAGGAAGAGCTGCTGCGTCGTTGTTGCTGTTGTTGGTGGCGGTGGTGGTGGTGTGTGTGTGTGTGTGTGTGTCCTGTTGTCTCATAATGTGGGTTATGATCCAGAAAGGGGTGGGTTATGGTGGGGTGGGGGGGGGGGAGCGGGGGAGAGGACAGAGAGAGGACCAGGGCACAGAGAAGGTCCTATTGAGCTCCCCTCACCTCCCACTCAACAAACACACACACACACACACACACACACACACACACACACACATATACACACATATACACACACACGAACCTGTCAGCCCTGACACTTTGATTGCACCTAATTCCTTCCTTCCTGAAGCCTCCCCCGGAAGAATTACGAGCCTGGCTGCCCCGACAGGCGCAGGGGGAGGACGGGATTGGCGATGGCATAAAAGCAGAGGAGAAAGGAGGGAGCAAAGGACGCCGTGTTTATCCTGAGCTGGTCCCAGAGCACCAGCGCCTTCTGAGCGAGACGGACAGCAACTAAGGGCTTTAAAAATAGAGCCACTTCCCTGGTCAGGCGGGGAAAACAACCCAGACTAAAGCCGGCCTTCCTGGTTCCGCGCACCTGATCCCACCAAGGCGGAGAAGGCCCCTGAGCCCCAGGGAGGGGGCGGAGGGCAGCCGGGCAAGACGGGAGGGGCCAAGATAGGCCTCGGGGCTGGGGCTGTGTCCTAGAGTGACCACCATGCTCGCTGCCTCTGAAGAGAGAGCAGGGCCACAGCCACGTGGGGCCTTGAATGTGGACAGCAGTCTCCGGAGCCAGCTAGGGCCGTGGGACAGCGTTTCTAGAACAGACCAGAACCCCTGCCCGCAAGCACAGGTGACTGTCTCCAGGACAGTGCTCAGAAGACGCAATTCTCCTTGTTTAAATGATGGCATGGTTACGAAGACGAGGATGAGGGGGTTGATGCTCCGGGAGGCGTAGGGACTGGGGAGGGGGCTAGGCAGGAGGGAATGCTGTGGGCGCTATGGACAGGGGAGGCGCCAATCCCAGGAGATCTTGGAGGAAGCCGAGGGCTTCAGGGAGGAGGTGGCTTTGTTGGGTTTTTAGTAGACTTTATTTTTACAGAGCAGTTTTAGGTTCATAGAAAAGTCGGGGAGATTGTACAGAGAGGGGCTGGTTCAGGAGTCCTTTCTCTTGTTCTTCTCATGGTACCAGGAGAGTGCCATTCTTTTTTTTTTTAAATATATCTATTGATTTCAGAGAGGAAGGGAGAGGGAGAGAGAGAAAAACATCAATGACGAGAGAGAATCATGGATTGGCTGCCTCCTGCACGCCCCGTATTGGGGATTGAGATCGAGCTGGCAACCCGGGCATGTGCCCTGACTACTAGTATGAATGGAACCGTGACTTCCTGGTTCATAGGTTGACGCTCAACCACTGAGCCACGCCGGCCAGGCGGAAAGTGTCATTCTTACTCACAGATTCTGGAAGGGTAAGGACTGGAGGTGAAGACAGCTAAGTAGAGAGTTACCAATAAAGACCTGGGTGTTAATGCCTACATTGATCCTGATGTTATAGAAGGCCCCGGACAAGCCCCAAGCCCCCTCACTTTTCCCTGCCTCAGTTTCCTCCCCCCACCCCCCTGCGCAGCGGAAAGGATCATTTATTTCCCTTGGGCTGAACTCTCCAGGGACACGGCGGATAAATGCCAAGACAAACAGAAAAGTGTTTTAGATGAAAAACGCCATAAAATAAATTCAAGGTGTTATTATTTTAAGGTGGAAAAATCAGGACTTATAAAACCAGGCATAAAGCTGTCCCCGTGGATATATTTTCATTCCGGAGAAAACGAATGGTAATATCTCAGGCTTGAATGTTCCACGGCGTCCGCCCCCGGAAGGTCGGAGCTGGAAGTGCCCTTAGAGATCGTTGGTCCAACCCCTCCCCGTGGAGAGAGAGAGGCCCAGAGAGGGAAGCCACTTGCTCAGGGTCACACAGCAGGTTAGGGACTCGGCTGGGACTGGGACCGTAGTCCTGAGGGCTTTTCCTCCATCCTCCTTCCTCTTCCTTTTCCTGGGGATGGCCGGGGGTGGCAGGATTCACACCCCTCTGGGCCATCTCTCAGCCAGTGATGGGGACCCATGGCGATGTCCAGGCCCAGGGGACCCGCAGAGGAAACTCCTGCTGCGATCGCCGACCTCAGCTCTGCGGCATGAGTCCGACTTGACCCCAAGACCCTACTGGGGGTCACCTCCCCCTCACCGAGCTGGCTCCTGGACAGCGTAGCGTGGTGTGGTCGGAGGGCAGAAGTAATTGCAATCTATCGGGCTTTGGTATTGTAATAAAAACAGGGGCCATTACAGCCGCCATTTATGTCATTAGTATTTAGTGGCGGTCGCGGCAGCTTTTTTAGTGCTCATAAAGCTGTCGCGGCTTGCAGATATGTCACGGCGCTGATATAAATTTAAAGGGCCGGGAACTCATAAGTCATAAAAACTAGATAGTAAATAGCAGCCGGGCGGGATGGACAAGGGCTGTTGCATTAGGCATGCAAATGCTTATGGATTTGCATGTCTAGCACCGGCATTAGCATAATGAGAAGCACATTTACATTAGAGGGACTTGATTCACTAGGTCTTTGTAAATAAAGTCCACTCAGCCCCCATCGAGGGGAGTTGGGCCCCCACGGAGGCATGGGTGCATGGGTGCAGGACCCAAAGGGCAAGTAGAATCATTTCCCATTTCTTTTTTTTTGTCTAAAGTTTGACATATGTCTCCTTGCCCCCCGATTGACCCCCCCACCCCAGCCATTCCCACCCCGGGCAAGCCCCCACCGCCCCAGTGTCTGTGTCCATTGGTTATGCTAACATGTATGTGTACAAATCCTTTGGTTGCTCTCTAACCCCCACCCCACCTCCCCTGCCATTTGTCTCTGGATCTATTTTTCATTTCCCATTTCTCCTGTGGCATGTGGTCCCGTTCACGAGTGCGCAGGTGTGACTGCAGCCACATGCTGAGTGACATCCCATTAGTGTGCACACCTCTGGGCATATTCTCTCTCTTCTTGGGAATGCACATCAGTATATGTGTCCGTGTGTGCACACACGTTTGTGTAAGTATATATGGGTGTGTGTTTGTGTAAGTGTGTATGGGTGTGTGTATGTAAGTATATGGGTATGTGTTTGTGTAAGTATGTACAGGTGTGTGTATAAGTGTATATGGGTGTGTGTGTAAGTGTATATGGGTGTGTGTTTGTGTAAGTGTGTCCGGGGGCTCCTGTCTGTGAACATGTGTTCCAATGTGTACATGTGCATCCATGCGAACCTGTGTGTACATGTGCATCTTGTGTAAACACATCTGGAAATGCTGGGGGGTGCCAGGTAGGTGGTGGGGGCCAGGCTGAACGCTGACACTGTCATTTTCTTCCCCGGAATTTCAGAGCCTCTAAAAATCCGCCTCCCCTCACCCCCCCTCCCTGGGAGGCAGCAACCCGAGTTGCCAGCTGTGCTATAAATCCCTTTTATGTTGCCCAAGGCTGTTGTCGGAGGCCATGGCCTTGACCTGGCTGACTAGGAGAGGACAGGGCCTGCAAGAAGGTGGGTAGGAGCTAATGGGGATGCAGCCACAGGGCAGGGGAGTCCGGCTTCCTCTCCCTGCACTCCCGCGCCCCACTCACCAGGAGGTAGGCACACAGGGGCGGAGGGGAAAGAGCAGCCAGGCCCTCTTGCTGAGCGAGGCCTTACGTGGAGGAACTCACCTGCTTCCCACGCCAGCTCCCTGGGGATTATCGGTCCCAGGTCCCCGATGCAGGCACAGTGAGTTCCAGGAACTTGTCAGGATTCTTCAGCCACATCGTCCGGCCCTTATGCACCTTGTTCTTCTCGGATGAACCACACGCCCCTAAGATTTCTTGTTCCTGGTGGCCAGAGGCCTTTCCTGGCCCAAAGGCCAACACAGCCATTCTTCCCTTCCTTCCTCATTCTCCTCTTTGCTCTGAAGATGTCCACATCTCATTCCTCAAAGCCCAGAGCTTCCCACTGGGGTGGGGGGTGGGGGGCCGAGGGCATGCCAGACCCTATCCTCCCAGCAGCCCCAACCTGTTCTCTTCGTCACAACCGCCTGCCTTGCACGTGGCCACTCTCTCATTGAGCGCTCTCTGCCTCCCAAGGTGTTCCCTGACTGAGCAAGCTAGTCAGTGCTCACATGACATAGTCACTATTGAAACCCAATGGCTCTCTTCCCCGGGGACAGAGGACAGGGGCTGAGGGCTCTTCAAGTTCATGAAGCCCTGTGTCCTCTCTCGGGCTCACAGAAGAGAAGGGGCCCACCCAAGGGACCAACCGCCAGGAAGGTGGTGGGTGGGCCTTGAAATCAAGTCTGGTCATTTCAAGCCCATACTTCTCTCACGTCACCCACTTCCAGTTTTAAAGTTAGTCCCAAGGAAAGGCAATGCTGGTGGGGACCACAGGTGTGGAGCCTGGCCCCTGGTGGAGGTCGTCTGGCTGTGCTGGAGGTCTCTACCTGAGAGCAGAGCTAGCTTTCTGGAAGCGTTGGAATAGGTTCAACATGACAGCTTGTCTACGCCTCTCCTCGGTGCTTGTCTGAGCTCCTAGAATTCCTAACCTGCAATGGGACCTCCTCCACAGATCTGAGATAATGACAAGTGCCAGCCACCCAAGCATCAACGTTCCTTTGAGACTGAGACATAGTAAAAGGAGATGAAGATGACTTTCGTTGTGGTATTGGGGTTCATTGTTCGGTGCAGGCAGACCCTCTGGAAAAGCTCAGCCAGTGTGCAAACCTGAGGAAGGGACCTAGGTCTTTCTGCCACTCTCTGAGGCATCTCGGTAGCTGTCCCGGGCACATGGGCATCCTAACCACCTGGTGACTGTGCCCTCCGTTCCTTTTCTTGGGGGAGCATTTAAATATCCTGGCAGAAGCAGCAAGAATCTACGAACCCCAATCTTGGGGAGAGGAGGCTGGGGACACAGTCCAGTGTCAGGGTCACCCCTTGACCTGAAGGAAGGCGTTGGGCGCTCCAGGACCCCACATACCCTGCTGTGCAATCGGCCTCACGCTCCTCCATCTCCAAGAAACACACGAGCTGCTGAAAATGAGTTTCCAAATGTGTGTGGAGGCTGGATTTACGTCCGGGTGGCTGCATATTAAATGCTGATTATTAAAAACATTTGCCCAACTCTTTAACGATGGTAGATAACGTCTCTGTTACCTAAGTCTCAGTGAAGGCTTTATTAATTCATTATTATTTTATCAACATACAATAAACTGTTCTATTAAATCTAAATTAGACAGATATTTGGGGAGGGATTGTCTAAAAAGACCTCAGCCGAGACTATCCCCAGGGAAGGACTTAATGAAGTTTCAAACAGTTAATAACCCGCAGTTCATAAATAAACCATGGCTCTTTAAAGACCTGCAAAATGCTAAAAGGAGATGTTGAGGCTCCACAAAGGAGGCGTGCAGAAACACGCTTGGAATTCTCCTGGTAAGAGATAGAACCTCTACCTTCAGACATTATTTTTTAAGAAGTATTTGTATTGATTTCAGAGAGGAAGGGAGAGGGAGAGAGAGATGGAAACATCAATGATGAGAGAGAATCACGGATCGCCTGCCACCTGCAGGCCCCCCACTGAGAATTGAGCCGGCAACTGGGGCATGAGCCCTGACCGGGCATGGAACCGTGACCTCCTGGTTCCTAGGTCGGTGCTCAGTGACGGAGCCATGCCAATTATTTATTGGGCACGTGGGGGACTGTGACACTCCTGGGGACATTAAAGTGAACTCTGCCGCTGGTCCCAAATTCGCTAAGGCAATGAGCCGAGACAGCCTTGAGACAATGTCCTCCTTCTCTCAAAGAACCCACATTGGACTTTCAAAATCTATTTTGGTCTGAGAGGTGAGAGATGAGGAAAAAATTTCATCCTGATGTGAGAAGCGGCCACCCCTTGACAATCTCCTCACCATGTCCTTTGCGGGCAGGGCCAGCTGCCGCATTTCCAGGGCCCCACGCACAATGACACGCAGGGCCCCACGCATAATGACACGCAGGACCCCTTGTTCTGAAGAGCTGGCAAACACGTCCACAGCTGGTGAATGGAGGTGAAGGTCAGATCCGAGTTCATTGTGCATGGCCAGGTGCCACGGCAACAGTTTAATATCAACCCGGCCCGAGGGGCTCAGTGGCTGAGCGCCGACCTCTGAACCAGGAGGGCGTTGGACACTGCGGCCCGAGGAATGAACGGGCTTTAGATTTGATATTCGAGGCAGAGGAAGGAAGCCGCCGGAGGATTCTGTGCGGAGGAGTGATGTGATCCCACTTCTTGTTTTAAAAAAGATCACTCTTGATATAGGGAAGTGACTCATGGGGGGCAGGGAGTGGAGGAGCGAGAGTAGGCCTGGGAGAGCAATGAAGAGGACATGGCGCTATTTCGGGGGCGACGGTGGTTGTGATGACGGCGGGAAGTGGGCGGATCTGACGTCTGTCTGGGAAGCAGCATCAACCAGACCTGCTGCTGAGCCGGACATCAGGGTGGAGAGAGGGGGGTCAGACACCACCCCTCCCCCCCCCCTGGAAGCAGCCATGGTGGCCTCCACTGAGGGGGTGAGAGTGGGACAAGCACAGGTATGCAATGCAGGGGGAGACCACACAGCTGGGCTCGGTGAGTGTGAGATGCCCGTCAGGCCTGCAGGGTGAGGTGACCACGCTGTGTCGGCTCTTTGGTGAAGGCATTTTGCCCGGAGATGGAACGGGGGAGTCACAGGCATAGGGCTGCCTCCTGGAGACCCCGGGAAAGATGGGCTCAGACCTCGCTCAGGATGCGCAAGGGACCGCTCCCTCCTCCGTGCTTCCCTTCCTTCTGTCCTGGAGACTAGTGTGTGCTCCCCCCCCTTACCCCCCAGACCTCACAGAGGCAGAGTGAGGACCCCACCCCAGGGCACAGAAGGGCCCGTCACAGCTCACCCTAAGGATAGGCTCCTCCCACGTCAGCCCCGTGTTTCTGAGCAGGTGACGCACTGGGTTGCGGAGGACTGCCCTCAACGAGGTGGACGTGGGCCTTTGACATTGAACCCATTCCCCAGGCAGAGGCCACGCTGATTCTCTTGCTTTCAATGCCAGGAGCCAGGAGGAAGGCCCCCGAGTCCCACCCACAAAGCAACCACGAGCCCATTGGAAGCTGTGGGGACAAAAGACCTTGGTTGCTAGGAAGAAGGCAGGGAGGATGAAGCATACATGGACGCGTGACTCACGGGAGGCCTCTGAGAGATGGCCGCCTGCCACACAGAAGTCACGTTCCTCTTCCAGGGCGAGCAGCCGCGTTCCGTGTGGGACATCGCCACCGCACAGCGACGGTGTCTGCACAATGTCGATGTGCATGGGCAGAACCACACACATACACACACACACACACACACACACACGTAGAAAGTTTAGAGCTTCCTTTGAACTCTTCTTTTAAAAAAAATATATTTGTATTGATTAAAGAGAGGAAGGGAGAGGGAGAGAGAGAAAAATCAATGATGAGGGAGAATCATGGATCGGCTGCTTACTGCAGGCCCCACACTGGGGATTGAGCCCACAACCTGGGCCTGTGCCCTGACTGGGAATCGAACCCTGACCTCCTGGTTCATAGGTTGATGCTCAGCCACGGAGCCACACCAGTTGGGCTGAGCTCTTCCTAAGAGAGAGGGTTCTCGCGGTAAGAGATCAACCAAAGGACTTGTATGCATGCATATAAGCATAACCAATGGACATAAGACACTGGGGTTAGGGGAGGCCAGGGGATTGTCAAGGGCGGGGGGAAAAAAAAGGAGACATATGTAATACTCTTTGTAATAATTTAAGCAATAAAAAGAATAAAAAAAAAAAAGAGAGAGGGTTCTCATGATTTTAATTGCCTTTGCCTCGCTCCCTCAGGTCTTTCTCCCACTGAAGACTTTTCAAGGAATCATGACATCAGCCGTAACCACACTGTTCCTCTCGGTTGGGTTCGGATTCCCAGGGCTGGTCTTTAGAGAGACTTGAGTCCAAATGTGGGCTCTGCTGCTGTGGTCACAGACAAGTGGCTTCATCTCTCTAGGCCTTAGCTGTGTCCTTATGTGAAATGGAAATGATGACGTTCTCTCCGAATGTAGAGTGAGTGGTAAGAAGTTTCATGCCCAGAGAGCACAGAGCACAGAACCTGGGACCTGGCCGATACCCTGTACATGTGGCCTTGAACGGGCATCCCCAACCCCACCTTGCGGATGGGTGGATGGACGCGTCTCGGAGGTCCCGTGAGCCAGCTGAGGCCCCACAGCTACTGTGGTGTTAGGGAGGGAATGTTTGTCCAATTCATATGTGGAAGCCCTGACCTCAATGGGATGGCATTTGGAGGTAGAGTGTTTGGGTGCTCATCGGGTTTTTAAGATAGCATAAGGGTGGGGCCCTCATGATGGGGTTAGTGGCCTTATAAGAGGAAGGAGAGCTACACCCACCCCTCCTCTCTCTCAGCACCTGCATGGAGCAAAGGCCATATGAGGACACGGTAAGAAGCTGGCCACCTGCAAGCCAGGGAGAGAGCCCTCACCAGGAACCGAATCTGCCAGCACCGTGACCTTGAACTTCCAGCCACAACTGTGAAAAACAGACAAGCCCCTCCGTCTGCAATATCCTATTACGGTGGCCTGAGCAGACTGAGATGAGTGGTAAGTCCCAACTGGAGCTCCTATTCTGGCCCCGAATCTTGATACAGATCTCAGACGAGCCCTGGAAATGGGCTCAATGCGCCCACAGGCGTACAGGACACTGGGACGTGGGCCTGTGTTTTGCCTCCTCATGGCCTTTCTTCTCGGCGGCCCTGGCGTTCTGCCTGGTGCAATGTGTGGTTTCCTGACACAACGGTCCAGGGTCCAGATCACGGCGCATGGGTGTGGCGTGTTTCCTCACTCAGCGTTCCTTCGATTCACATTTATTTCTCTATTCGCTCATGGTTTCAGCAGAGTTTTCATTCCACCTCAAATCACTCGGCACTTACTGAGCTCCTACTCTGTGCAGGGCCTTTGCTAAACAAGCGATGTGTAATCTCCTCGCAGACTTGCTGGACCAGGTGGAGGGGTTCAGACCAGGTGAGACCCAGCACATTCGGGGCGTGGGGCGTCTCCTCCCCACGTGCGCTCCTCCCAAGTCCTGGCACCACAACGGAACCAGATCTCTCCCGGGCGCTTAAGTTGCTCCCTGCCTGGCATCCGGCTCCAGCCCCAGCCTCTGGAGGGTGAGTATCCCAGGGCCAACCGTCTTGCCCAGGCCTACCAGGTCCCTGTATTCGGTTCAAGTTGCTGCTGTAACAAATGATCAGAAACACAGTGGCTTAGAGCAGCGGTTCTCAACCTGTGGGTCGCGACCCCTTTGGGGGTCAAACGACCCTTTCACAGGCGTCGCCTAAGACCATCGGAAAACACACATATAATTACATATTGTTTTTGTGATGAATCACTATGCTTTAATTATGTTCAATTTGTAACAATGAAATCGGGGGTCACCACAACATGAGGAACTGTATTAAAGGGTCGAGGCATTCGGAAGGTTGAGAACCACTGGCTTAGAGCAACACACCTTCACTCTCTTTCAGGTCGCTAGGTAAGTGAACCTGGGTGTCATGGAGCTGAGTTCAAGGAGTCACCATGATGCATTTCCCCAGGAGGGGCTGGTGGAGAGGACATTTCCCTGCCTTTTGTAGCTCCTGGAAGGCCGCTCCCATTCCTTCGCTCCTGGCCCCGTCCTCCGTCTGCAAAGCCAGCAGCCTTGCCGCTCTCTGACTCGTCTGGGTCACGTCCCCAGGAAGGGGTCTTTGCTTCTCAGAATTCACGTGTCCATGTTGGGTTCATCTGGGTAATCTAGGCTAATCTCCCCTTTTCAATGTCCTTAACCTCCATCCCATCTGCAAAGCCCGCGTGGCCGGAGAAGGTAACCTCACAGGTTCCAGGATAGGGCGTCTCTGGGGGCATCATCCCGCCAGCCACATCCTCGCAGGCCTCTGGGCGGGGCCAGCACCACCTGCCGGGGTCCGAGCATCTGTCACTGTCACTGGCCTCCGCGAGGCCTGCAGCAGGGTTTTAGGTCCCCAGCGGAGAAGAGCAATAAGTAGAAGTTCCATTTCAGCACCATGGACGGAGGCTCTCCAGTCAATCAAGTGGCAGTTCGTTTTAATCACTCCTCGGGAGAGATGTAAAAGCCCGGATTGAGGTACACAGCAGTTTTATTGATGACAAGTTTAATTGTTCCATTTGTCCTCACTGTCTCCAGCACGGCCGCCTCTTAATCAGCGGCTGCTGGAGTCCTAATGAAGCCCCGTCCACTTTCCCAGCCGCGCGCGCGCGGGGCCGGGAGTAATTGGGCTGAGACTCCCATCCACACGCTGCAGAACCGCCGGCGTTCTCCGAAAACGGGGCCTAATTGCTTTGCTGATGTTGTTATGTGCTCCTGACGGGGTGGAAACAGTCACGCTGCCCACGGATGCCGGGAGACACCCCCCCCCCCCTGCAAAAATGTCTTTAAAGGCTCCTCCAAGTCTGCCCAACGGGTAGCGAGGAAACAGAAAATGAACCCGAGCGTGTCTTTTGCAGGCAGGACTCCCCCCCCCNCCCCCCCCCCCCCCCCGACCCAGGGGAGTGTGCGGGAGCTGGGACACAGACCACTGAGGCGTGGTCGGCAGCAATGCCGATCTTCACATCAGCCACGCCTTTCCTTCCCCAGAGAGCTGAGCGGGGTTCCGCGTGCGGGGGTGCCTGTGTGAGCGTGTGTGCTCGCATCTGTGCTTCTGCAATGAGGCTTCAAGGGAAGCGTTTCAGCAGCGTGGCTGGCACTGGCCGCTGCAGGGGAGCGTTCGGACCTGGGGAATTCGAGCGACCACGGTCTCAGCCCAGAGCGGAGACAGAGAGATTGGTGGGGCCTGGGGAACTCCAGGGTCGCAGGGTCAAGGCTTGGAAACTGCAGAGAGACTCCCCTCCATTCTCCGCTGCCCCCTTCCCCCCACGTTCACCTCGCCCGATGGGACGGTGAGGACAATAACAGCAGTAGCCGCTGGGCTCTGCTCACTCACCGGGTGGACACAGGTGTGGGCTCTGCTCTCTTTGATTCCTCATGAAAACCAGCGAAGCAGGTGCCATGGTCACCCCCCTCCCCAACAAAGAAGCCAAAGCACAGAGAAGCTATAAGACTTGCCCGAAGCCGTCGATGTGCAGGACTGGGAGCTAGATCGGCAGGGTGCCTGGGCCAGTTCCCTGGGCCCCTCTACCCCATGTGCCACCACGGCAACGCCATTGCAGACAGGCGGTTTCTGATAGACCGTTACGTGGTCCAGGCCCAGGACTAAGCGCTCTGTGTCTACTGTCTCGGTTAGTCTGGGAAGCAGCCCTGGGAGGCAGGCTCCCATTCTGAGAGGAAGAGTAAGGAGATTGAGTCTGGCGTGGCGGCCACTCGGCTGGGACACAGACATAGGTCCGCCTGCTTTGAAACGGGGCATTTATAGACGCATCTGCCCGAGAACGAACCCAGGTGCGGAGTGAGGATTGGTATCGGAGTTTGCACGATTGACCAGAACCATTAATTCTGTGGTTCTGGACCCAGATGGGCTGGGACAGGACGGAGGCAGGCCTCTAAACATGGCGGAAACAGGAATAACAAGCAGACAACAGACCCCGGAGTCTGCCCCTAGCAGCGCTGGCTTAGGAAGCCGGGGTCTTGCTGCTGCCTCTGGTAACGGCCCCGGAAAGACAATCTGATGCTGGGAAGCCTCCACGGCAGAGTCTGAGCTGGACGGCCGTGAGAACAAAGTGAAGTCACGTATTCATTCTTTCGTGTGAGAAGTTGTTTATTGGGCGTCTGCCCCGCGCCAGGAACGGTTCCAGGCTCTGGGGATGCAGCAAGCAGCCGCGGCAGGCACTCCGATGCTCATCGGGAAGTCAGATGGTAAACAAGTAAGCAAATCAATACATAGGAGAACTCTATAAAGAGTCATAGAGTAGAGGGAACTCCCAGGGGTGGGGCGGGGGGAGGGGGCAGACAGGAAAGAGAAGGAACGAGATCTGAGTTATACACAGGCCTCTCAGGGGCTAGTCTTCTAGGCAAAGGTAACCAAATGTGCAAAGGCCTTGAAACAGGAGTAAGCATGGCTGGTGGACGAACAGAAAGAAGGCCGGTGCGAATGGAGAATAAAAAATGAGACGGAGCCCGGCTGGTGTTGCTCAGTGGTTGAGCATCTTCCTATGAACCAGGAAGTCACGGCTGGATTCCCGGTCAGGGCACAGGCCCAGGTTGGAGGCTCCATCCCCAGTGTGGGGGGGGGGGGGGAGGGCGTGTAGGAGACAGCCTATCCATGATTCTCTCTCATCATTGATGTTTCTCTCTCTCCCTCTCCCTTCCTCTCTGAAATCAATAAAAAGTATATTTAAAAAAATGAGATAGAAAGAGGTGGGATGTGAGGTTGAGAGGAAGGCAATGGCCAGATCACACAGGACCAGAAGAGCCAGGCTACTGAACTGGGATTTATTTCTCGTCTCAATTGGAATCCAATGCAGGGGAGCTAGCAGGACTACGAAAACCTCTGACTTCCTTTTATAAAAGGTGTGTGGGGTTGACTCTGGGGACAAGTCCAGAAACAGGAAGATCAGTTAGGAAGCTCCCACGGTGGCATGTCCCAAAGGTCTCAGCACACGGCGGAGTATCATCCTGTTATCACCCCGGAAAGGAGTTAGCACCTGAGGCGATGCGTGGTTCAACGTACAGGGAGCAGGAGGAAAAGAAAAAGGTCTGGTCGGTCCCATAAGATGTCAGATGAGCGTTCTCAGAGATGAGTACTCACGAATCACTGTGCTCCTTCATGAAGTGAGACGTGGTGAGCGTGGGAAACAGAAAGGGAAGGAGCCTGGATGATGATGACAAGACACGCGTGATGGATCGGCCGATGTGCTTACATCAATTATGACTGTGTGATTGCTGGGTCGTTTCAACAATAAGTAACCAAAGGGTCTTTGAATGGATGCGTCTGGGAGACAGTAATAGCATCAGAACCTTGTCCTTCAACCCCCACCACCCAGCCAGGATCTTGGCATTGGCCGACGCACTTCCCAACCTGCCTCGTTGATGTCTCTGAGTCAGGAAGAGCAGATAAAAAAAAACTTGTGAAGACAGTTATGTGAGAACTGTGTGTGTCTGTGTGTGTGTGTGTGTGTGTGTGTGTGAGAGAGAGAGAGAGAGAGAGAGAGAGAGAGAGAGAGAGAGAGAGGAGAGAGAGGCTTCTTCCCTTATCTCAGCCATGATGGCATTTTTATTGAATTTTTTCCCTTGCTGCTTTAGCTAAGAAAGGGTAAATTCAAATACAATAAAAAATCGCAGAGGGGAAAAAAGTGCAAAGACAAACGGCATCCTCCTGGTATTTGTTTCAAGGTTGCGGAATGTGGAGTGTCTTGACAGCAGCGAGAGGTTTCCCTCCTTTAAAATAGGTGTCGGGAAGCGGTCTTCATTTAAGCAAATCAATATCTTTAATTTCGTCCACTTGCTCTAGGATTTAGTGGCCGATTTCCAGGGAAATGAAGAAGGAGTCAAGCCTCATAACTTTGCACAGTTTTCATGAAAAGGAAGCAGAAGGCGAAGGGTGACACAGTGGCTATTCTGAGAAATAATTGACTGTTCTTTGACTCCTTGGCTGCCTGTGAAGCCAGCCTGCATTGAAGAAAAATAGAGCAAGGCGGAGGAAGAGGGGTGTGTTTGTGTGTGTGTGTATGTGTGTGTGTGTGGTTGTAAATATTATGGCCTGAAAAGGTGACATTTGAATAAAGACATACAGGGGATGAGGAGGAAGTGAGCCGGGTAGAAATCAGGGGAGAGGACCCCAGGCAGAGAGGATGGGGCTGAGGAGCCTGAATAGAGTGTCAGGGGGTGGTGGTGGGGGAGATGGCAGTCGAGTTCAGAGGTAAGAGTGTCTGGATCTAGTGAGGCTTTGTGGTTCACGTGAAGGAGTTTAGCCTTCATGCTGAGTGAGAGGGGAAGCTCTCCGAGGGTTTTGAGCAGCGACAGGATCAACCCCACCTATTAACAAGATCATTGTGATGCTCTGTTGAAAATATCCCAAAGGGGAGCAAACTAGAACCAGGGAGATCTGAGAGGTGGTGGTAGGTTGGACCAGGATTTGAATCTGTATAAGCAGCAAGAAGGGTAAGATCCGGTTGTTTGTAGAACTAGCAAGATTTGCTGGTGGATTGGCTATGGGATGTGAGAGAAAGGACAGAGTTCTTGATGACCTCAGGGATTCTGGATGAGGCCATCCAAAGAACAGAAATGCTATTAGCAGAGAGGGGGAGGTTTTGGGGAAACCAAGTGTAGGGCACTGGAGATCAGGAGTCCAGTTGGGACATAGTAAGTTTGATATAGCTTTTATGTCTACAAGGGGAGGTGTTGCAGAGATAGATGGATATGTCTAAAGTTAGGATAGAGGTCTAAGCAGAGGTACAGATTTGGAGGTTGTCTACATTTAGATGATGATGTACAGGCATAACACTAGATGAGTTCTACAAAGGCGAGAGAATATGTATTAAAGAGAATTTTAAAGCTGGGCCCAGGGATCTTCAACTTTTGAATTTCATTGCCTTAATTATGGGAGAAAGAAGGCAGTGGAAGGAGATGAAAGAGTGAATGAAAGAAGAAACTGTTGATCCAAGTTCTCCTAGGGGACTTACATTTCTGCAAATGCTTCACTTTTTTCTATGCACTAAAGGCGTGGGTCCATCCATCTGTTTGTCCATCCATGCATCTACCCATCCAACCATCCACCCAACCATCCATCCATCCATCCCAATGATCCAACCATCTATCAATCCATCCATCTATCCATCCATCCATCCATCCATCCATCCATCCATCCTCCATCCATCCCAACAATCCAACCACCTAGCAATCCATCCATCTATCCATCCAACCACCCCCCCACCCAACCACCCACCCATCCATCCATCCATCCCAACAATCCAACCATCCATCCATCCAACCACCCACCCAACCAACCACCCATCCATCCATTCCAACAATCCAACCATCTATCAATCCATCTATCTATCCATCCATCTAGGCCAGTGGTTCTCAACCTTCCTCATGCTGCGACCCTTTAATACAGTTCCTTATGTTGTGGTGACCCCAAACCATAAAATTATTTTCATTACTACTTCATAACTGTAATTTTGCTAGTTATGAATTGTAATGTACATATCTGATATGCAGGATGTATTTAGGTGACCCCTGTGAAAAGGTCGTTCGACCCCCAAAGGGGTCGCGACCCATAGGTTGAGAACCGCTGATCTAGGCCAACCATCTATCTATCCATCTAACCATCCATCCATCCATCCATCCATCCAACATACCTTTCTCTTTCATGATATCTGTGAGATGTCTCAAAATATGCCTGTGCTATGATTTAGGGATCTGAGAAAAATTTCAGAGTCCTTAGCTGAGTTACCTAACATGGATCCAACTGGATAAATATGGTGAGAATTGCCCTTTGCTTCTTACTACTTCCTCTATTTCTGATTGTGCATGAAAGGGGACACTTACAAAAGAATATGAATCTTGTCGTTCCACTGTCTCTCGGTCCCCACGTTCAGTTTCATCTAAATTCCTTGAGCTTCTCTCTGATCTGAAGATGACTTTGCTCTCTTGAGATGCTGACACGCAGATGTTGGGAGGTTTGCTGAACAGGCAATTTGGGGATCAGGGTGTGACCTTGTCCGGGGGCAGAGCACAAGCAGTTCTTATTGGGATCACCTGCTGATGGATCTCTGCCAGTTGGCTCATCTCTTCTTGTAATATTGTTATTTTAGCGACAATGAAAGGCCAGCAGGATTAAGAAATATGTATCTCAGAAGGCGTCTTTGTCATCAGTCAAGTTACGACAAGCCCTTATCCATATGCATGATGGAACACTAACTTGTAAGTTTGTCCTCCTCATGTCTCCTTGGAGAACACAAGCTGGTTCTCCCACAGACGTGGACCAAAGAGCCTTGTCCTTACCCAGTCCCAATAGCTGGCCAGTTTTATGGCTTAGAACAGTGGTTCTCAACCTTCCTAATGCCATGACCCTTTAAATACAGTTCCTCATGTTGTGGTGATCCCCAACCATAAAATTATTTTCATTGCTACTTCATAACTGTAATATTGCTACTGTTATGAATCGTAATGTAAATATCTAATATGCAGGATGCATTTAGGCGACCCCTGTGAAAGGGTCGTTCGACCCCCTAAGGGGTCGCGACCCACAGGTTGAGAATCACTGGCTTAGAACATGGGGTTCCTGGGCAGTCTTCTTGGGACCTTCATATCGTTTCAGGCTCACCCTGTGATGAGAATCCTATAACTCTATATTGCCTGTCCTCTGCCCTTCAAGCCATATGCTCCTTGCTAGTGCTCATTATTAAACAGAGGCCCACACCCAACATCTGGATAGATCAGTCTTAGTCTAGGTCACCTTGGTGGCTCCAGGTGTTGGTCCTGTGTGGGAAGCTTTGGCTTCGATGAAGGAAGGCGTGCCTACGCATTGGCCATTGGCTCCCACGCAGACACTGGGCCTCCGGCCATGAGCATCTTTATTTATGATCTTCCTCCAACTCTCTCAGGCAAAGCAGTTGTCATCATAGAGTGGGTGCCATTTATTTTGGTCTTGGCACAAGAATGTTCCCCCCTCCCCGGGCTTTCATCTTCTTTCTAACTCTCCCTTTGACATTATTTGTCAAACGATCCGAAGATAATTTTTAATACCTTCACATCATACTGAAGCTAAGTTCTGCTGGATTATTAATGACTGAATATCTTCCAGTCGTCCGCCCGCACAGTGTGTTACAAATTATCCTGGAAAGGAGATGAATCCCATTACGATTTTGAATAAGAAAAGGACAAGAGAATCACCTGCAGTCTTTAATACTGAACAGCGTCACGGAAAACCTCCCCAATATCTGGGACGTGGTTGGTATTCCAGGAAGAAGTTGGGTCTGTCCTTCAAAAGTCGTTTGGCAGGTCTTTACTGAGGCCTCGTGGGGTATATTAGCCCAGTGTGATTTTCTAGAAACGCTCACCTCAGATCTACCCACTCTGAGTTTTGGTGAGTGCAGCCCCAGGACAGGGATCCCCAAGTCACGCTGATGCAGCGCAGCTACAAAACTGGTTTGGGATCTCTGCTGTGCAGGATGTAGGAAGAGGCGAGGCAGGCTCCTGGCCCGAAGAGGGTTTAGGATCTCACCGGCTCCCAGGACTCACCGATGCATGACCAGACCACGAAGGCCCTTGTGGGACAGGAGGAATGGGTTTGCCTCTTGTGAGATCGTGACCGTGTGTTTTGTAAACTGTGACAAATGGAGGGTTGAGTCTTTCTTGGACCCAGCCTGTTGTGAGGGGAAAGACTTGAGGTGGCTTCATGAGGGCACAGGTGAAGGAAGGCACTGCCCATTCCCTAGAAGCGGGGTGAGGAGCAGTTCCACCGAGATTTTTTTTTTTTGGCCTCTAGGCCTCAGTTTTTCCATCTGTGAAAGGGGAGATTGGTCCTCCTTGACTTACAGCATTCACCCCAGATAAAATGCTGAGGGGACAAAACACGGGCCGGGTGGACAGACTGCTCACTCACCAGCTGGGCAGCTCATTTCACCTCCCAGAGCCTTGCTTCCCCCATTTACAAATGACCATGTTTTTATTTTTAAAATGGACTCATTCCTCCCTTCATCTTCGGGAAAGATAAAACATGCCTGGCTTTAGAAAAGTAAGATACAAAAGTGTCTACATTGTAAAGGTCCCCCACCTCGGGCGGTAGGTAGCTGTGGTCTGGCACCGTGGGTGGTGACCTGGCCGAAAACAAAGGTCATTCGAGCACTTTTTAAACTCACAAGTCAGATAAATATATCGTAGAAAACTAGAAAATATAGGCGAGTAAATAATAGGAAATCAAAACCACCAAGAGAACACCCTTGTTAAAATGTTAGTGTATGTTTTTCTCAAGGATTTTTACTCTGTTCTTATTCTTTTCAGAAAAGGTTTCTAAAGTATTTTTGAGCACCTATCATATTCCAGGCCCCACACTACTGCTTCACACACAGGATCCCATTACGTCCTCATGGAATTCTGAGAGGAGAGATGGATGCCACCCAATCCGATTTGGTCAATGGCGAGAACCACAGCTCAGGGCCATCTGCGCCCAGTGGGCCCACTTACAGACCCACTGGCTTCCCAAGCTGTCCCCGGTCAGCTGGATCCTGAAGTCGCCCTTCCCTAAATTATGAGCAGGGTGGAGGGAGACCTGGGGCGGTGGGTGGCCTCTGTGTGTTAGACGTCTCATTTTGGGGGGAGTATCTCCCACTCTGAAAGGGACTAGAAATATCTTTGGTCAAAGTTCTATTTTTTTAACGTGTTTTGTGTGTGTGTGTGTGTGTGTGTTTTGTGTGTGTGTGTTTTGTGTGTATGTGTGTGTGTATGTGTGTGTATGTGTGTGTGTTTTGTGTGTGTGTTTTGTGTGTGTGTGTTTTGTGTGTGTGTTTGTTTTGTGTGTGTGTGTTTTGTGTGTGTGTTGTGTGTGTGTTTTGTGTGTGTGTTGTGTGTGTGTGTTTTGTATGTGTGTTTTGTGTGTGTGTGTGTTGTGTGTGTGTGTGTGTGTGTGTGTTTTAAAAAATTGATTTTTAGAGACAGAGGAAGGGAGAGGGAGAAGGGAGGGATAGAAACATCAATCAGCCACCTCCTGCATTCCCCCTACTGGGGATCCAGCTCACAACCCAGGCATGTTCCCTGACCGGGAATTGAACCAGTGACCTCTTGGTTCATAGGTCAATGCTCAACCACCGACGCACACCGGCCGGGCTGAAGTTCTATTTTTCATCACCTTCCTGGGGTCAAGGCCACGCTAGCAAAGAGCCATGCTCACCCCCCGCGCTGTACAGTAAGATTTAATGTGCCTTCCTTATTTACACCTAAATGAGGTTTTTAATGGTTTAATGAGCAAAATAGATCAGTTTGCTTCTCTCAACCTTGCCTTTCAGAAGCAGCACTTTTTGGCCATTTTTCGTGTTTAATAAGAGATGAAAACCTTCATTCCTCCCAGCTAAGGGGGCCCATGACCGGCTCCATCTTATTAGCTCAGCCCTGGGGGGCGGGTGCCTTGGGCTGGGCGTCCCGCACAGGTCACGGCAGTGAATTCTTGCTCCTCCCTGAGGGCATGGGGCGTATCTCAGAGGAGAAAACCGAGGCTGGAACAGTCCCATGACCTCAGCAAGGGCAGCGAGAAGGCAGCAGAAATGAGGTCCAGGACCCCGTCTTTCTGACTCCACTTCCATCAGGTGGCAGGGGGCCAGCTATCTGGGTGAGCCCCCCCTCCCCCCGGCAGCCTCCACACCTGACCTTTCCTCACTGTCTCTCCACTGACCCCGCCCTTGCCGCCAATCGCCCTGAGAGCAGCCGGGTGCTCTCTGCAACTTGGAGTGGGTTTCATAATCCCCCGCCCGGCTCCGGATTGAGGGTGGCCAGAGGGAAGTAGCTATAGCAACCGCTGCCGGCAAGGACAGGTGCGATTGCACCTTAATTAATGGTCTCTCCACGCACAATTATAATTTCGTGTAAGAAGCCAAAAGTGGCAAAGAAGCTGTATTGAGATTCCTGGTGGGTTGACGGTAATTACCCAGCCATCGCTATGGCAATGAATGGGGCTGGTCATTAGGCTGCTATGATTGTTTTACAAAACCCTTTGGGAATGAGGATCAAGGTCTCATATCCACTAGGATGAGTCCTGAGAGCCATGGATCCACAGGCCGTGGAAGCCAGGACTCTAGGATCTGCTGGGTCTAACTTCTGCCCACAGGATGGATCCATGCCCCCAGGACAGATCCACGCCCCCTGAACAGAACAATGGCCCCCAATACAGATCAATGCCCCGGGACAGATTAGTGCCCCCAGGACAGATCCACACCGCCCCCCCACCCCCCAGAGCAGATCATAATCATACTCTCAAATGGTGCCAAGGACCTCACATGGGCCAGCAAAACAGGGCTCTACCTGGGGTGGAGGTGGGCCAGGGCAGGCCAAGCTTTAACATCCCACAGAGAATCCTGCTGCTGTGACCGCTCGAGGTGGCCCGGGCTGGCCTACCTGGACAGCTCCCTCCTGGTTCCCAGCGCAGGGACACGGGGATCAGTGCCCCCCTCCCCCCCTCAGAACAACCAGTCAGATTACTACAGCTCCCAGCCCTGCCGGGCTAGCGGCTCCTGGCACAGAATCATACAAGCTATCCCATTATCATTACGGGCTTTCGGGTTAATTGCAAATTGGGGAGTTCAGATTATTAGTGTGGGTGGGAGCTTACAGGGTGGAGGTGGGCAGAGCTCGGACCCAGCTGGTGTGTGTCCTGCCCGGGCAGGGAGTCCCCCACCACCTGCGGACCTCCTGCTCTCTCCTGGGTCCCCAGTGTCTCCTGGCTCCTCCCCGGTGGCGTGCGCACGTGCCTTTGAGCCGTTTCCCAGGAACTCTTTGTAGCAGGAGCATTAGAAGCAAATGCGCTCATCGCACCTGATGGCGCACCATCCATGCCGCGGAAATTAGCAACGATTAGGGTGTCATTAGAAGGAGACGCCTCTCTTGGCCCAAAATATCGACGGCACAAGCCCCAGCAGTGCAGCTAACACGTGGAGGAGGCTCAGGCGCACGAGTGCGGCTGGGATGATCGATGTTGTCCCGGATACGCCCCAGACAGCCTCCCAACCGAACGGTGAGCAGCTGCTCTGGAGCTTTGCAGCTGTTGCAAAAACAGAGTCTTTGGATGCCCTGATCCAGTCTCCCTGTCAGTGATTTTCTGAACTCCCCAGGACCTGACAGGCCGGTAGAATATCTGAGCGATGCCTTTTAATATTTCTGAGGTCGCAAACCGCCTGCCTACGCTGCCTTTAAATACCATTTGTTTAGGCTGCATAATGCTTCTGAGGAACAAAATCAGAGTAGATGGCCTATGTATAGAAACACCCAGATTTCAGCCTGGCTGGTGTGGCTCAGTGGTTGAGCACCGACCTATGAACCAGGAGGCCATGGGTTCGATTCCCGGTCAGGGCACATGCCTGGGTTGCCGGCTCGATCCCCAGTAGGGGGCGTGCAGGAGGCAGCCAATCAATGATTCCCTCTCATCATTGATGTTTCTATCTCTCTCTCCCTCTCTGAAATCAATAAAAATATATAGGTTTGTGTGTCTTTTAAAAAGAAACACCCAGATTTCTAGCTTCTCTACAAAAACTGACTTTGGTTTAGAGCTGCACCCCTCCCCCATGTTGTGGGGGGAGAAGCCAAGTCAGAGACAACCAGGGCCTCAGTGTGGCTCAGAGAGAGAGAGCGGCGTTGATCCCATCCCTCCCCCCGGGGTCAACTTCAGGGCTTCCGCGAGATCTTCAAGTGAGGATGACGCATGGAGGGAGCGCCTGGCCCATCTTGCTGCCAGGTCAGCCTGAGACTGGAGCCACGTCAGAGGAGAGGAGAGCAAAGAGTGGGAGAGGCCGGGTCCTGGCAATGTCCCAGGATCTGGTCATTGGGGTTCACCCAGAGAGAGCTGGGGGTCACAGGCCGGTGGGCGCACACGCTGGCTGCTGCTCCAGGTCCCCACCCGGCCCACTTCACCTGCAAACGCGCCTGGACCCACGGCCGGATGTGTTTGTGGCCACCTGGAGCGAGAAGCTCTCATTCAACCCCAGGCATAGGAAGGCCTTCCCGTGCCCCATCCCAGCTCTGAACAGGTCCTGACTGGTTTCATCCGCTGGGCGCTCACTTGGGAGGAGAGCACCCCAAATGCCTTCTCCCCCGGAAGGCCCCCGGAGGCCGTGCGCGCTCACTTGGTAAAGCTTTGCTGGCATCAGTTCCGGGCTCAGGTGTGGGGCTCACAGCATGGACAGGCTCAGACTCAGTAAGCCTACTGGGAGAGCCTGAGGAGGCGGGACGGACGCATCCACGGGGCTCCTGCGGGCACAGCAGCCTGGTCCCGCCAGGAGGGCAAGCGGACTCCCTATCAAAGGCCAGCCCTGACCCAGAGGCTCCTGCAAGATCAGCAAACCCAAGCAAGTCAACTGTCCCACCTCCTACCTGGTTATGGTGGGCGACCATCGGCCAATGGAGTCAGGAGACTCAAATTCTAGCCCCATCTCAGCCAGTTAAGTCTCCCCCATGGGACCTCTGACACGTTTACTGCCTCGAAGCCTCGTTCGTCCACCCATTTGAACAGGAAGTATGTATTGAGCCCCAACTGCATGCCAGGAAATGTGAAGGCATGGGGGACGTGGTGGGGGCCGTAGCACTCGTGGTCTCTGCTCTCGTGGCGCCTGCAAGGCTAGCGGACGAGTCAAACACCAATATCCCCATCTGCTCGGTGAGCTCAGAGGACCGTCCCTCCCCAAAGCCCCCTTTACTTGCAAACTGTCTCACGTTAAACGTTGGCATTAAAATGATAAGTTGTTCCTAAAGCTAGTCCTAAAATATCCAAAATTATCCTGAAAAAGAACGAAGCTGGGACTCCTACTACCTGATTTCAAGACTCAGGGAGAGCTTTGGTAGTGAAGTTGGGTATCGGATAATGACGGACCGGTTGGCCGTGACGGAGAATGGAGAACCCACACGTGTGCAACATTTGATTTTCAGCAAAAGGCACCAAGGCGAGCCAGTGGGGAGATGGAAGTCTTCTCCATGCATTGCACTGGGAAAACGCTGTACTCTTATGAGCAACCACAACTCTTAGCTCACGTCATACACAGAGATGAACCCAAGGTGCGTCTTCGATGAATGTGCAAAAGCGAAAGGCCGCAAAGATTTTACGGAAGTGGGGGCAGAGTCACAGAGAGCTCTTTTCATGAAAGAAAAAAAGGTCTTTAGAATTTACCAAAATTAACACTTCTTTTCACCAACAGGTAAACCGAGGTCAGTTCGTCGAGAAGGTGACTGAGTTACAGGTAAGAAGAAAAGATTGTCAAAACATACAGGTGTGCCCTAACCAGTGTGTCTCAGTGGATAGAGCGTCGGCCTGGGGACTGAAGGGTCCCAGGTTCGATTCCAGTCATAGGGCATATACCTTGGTTGTGGGCACATCCCCAGTAGGGGGCGTGCGGGAGGCAGCTGATCGATGTTTCTCTCTCATCGATGTTTCAAACTCTGTATCCCTCTCCCTTCCTCTCTGTAAAAGATCAATAAAATATATTTTTTTAAAAACAAAACAAAAAAAAACACATATAGCTGTAAGAGGACCGTATCAGAATGTATATACAGCGCCTGTAGTTTAACAACAAAAAGACAACCATCTAATTAAAAGGGGACAGAAGATCTGAGAAGAGGCACAGTCCACGAGAATATGTATCAATGGCCAATAAGCACATGAGAAATGGACATCGTCGGTCATCGGGAAATGCAGGTCAAAGCCATCATGAGAGGCCACTTTCTGTCTATCGGCACAGCTCAACGTAAAAACACTGACAACGTGAAATATCGGCCAGGCTGTGCAGCAGCCCGAACCCTCACGTACTGTTGGACACAGATTCTTATAGAACTAAGCATAGTACTCAATACCCAGTGATCTCGCTTCTCGGTATTGTCCCACCGTCGATGGCCGTACATGCCCACAAAAGGGCTTGTGCACGAATGTCCCTGGCAGCTTTATGCAGAGCAGTCATCACTGGGGGCCTCCCAGGGGGCCGGCTAAACACCTGGTCCATACATGCAATGCTATGTTACTCAGCAACAGAACGGAACCAAGTACAACGCACGCAGCACCATGGACGGGTCTCAGGAGCACCGTTCTGAGTGGAAGGAGGCTCACAGAAAGGCGTGGGCGCTGTACCCGCATTCCCGGGAGATTTCTGAGCAGACGGGACTGACCTGCAGTGCGGGGGTCAGAGCAGTGGCTGCCTCCTGGGGACTGGGAGTAAGAATCCACTGGGAAGAGACAGGAGGGCGCCTGCTAGTGGCGAGGGCAATATCGTGGTAGGGGCACAGCTGTTAACACTTATGGGATGGCCCGGCGGCATGGCTCAGGGGTGAACATTGACCTGGGAACCAGGAGGTCACGGTTCGATTCCCCGTCAGGGCACATGCAGGCTGTGGGCTCCATCCAGTGTGGGGCGTGCAGGAGGTGGCGGATCCATGATTCTCTCTCATCATTGATGTTTCTCCCTCTCCCTCTCCCTTCCTCTCTGAAATCAATATATATATATAATTAGTATATTTTTTAAAAGCCTCATGCCATGGACTTCAAATTTGTGCATTTCATTTGTATGTAAATTGTACATGAAAACAAGGAGACTGCAGACAAATGTTGAATTCTAATTAGTGAAATCCACGCTGAACTCTTTAGGGGGAAATATATGATGCCTTCAATTTACTTTGACATATCCTCCGAGTAAGATGGATGAATGGGCGGAGAGGTAAGCGATAAAGCAAGCGTGCGGAAATGTTAATGGCAGATGCCAGGTACCTTGGTCCACTGTAAAAGCCCCTTAGCTTTACTGTCTGTTGGAATATGTTCATAATAAAATGTTGACAAAACAATAACTGTAAAATATTTTTTTTGAAAAGAAGAAATTTCAGAGCCCTGGTTGAGCTTCGGGGTGACCTTGTCCCTGCGTCTCCTGGGAAGCGGGCGGGGTACACAGTCTTCCGCATGGGAGCGAGCCCCTCGCAGACGCTCGAGGGTCTTGCCTGTGTCGGTCTCTCCGATCCCCACAGGCAGGTTGCGAGCATCCTGCATGGCTGCCTGCCCCGCCCCAGCCGGCGCCTCCTCCCCTCCTCCTCCCAAGAACAGCTTTGATGACCACATAAAACAAGCAAGCCAGGGACGCAGGCTGCTCCGTACAGAACGTAGTTTTAAAAGCTCCCCGATTACATCTTTACTCCAGACCTGTCAGGAAGGAGGCGGCTGCGGGGCTGTAATGAGGGCCGTTTGGAAGCCAGTGTTCAGCAAATTTGGCCTGGGAGTCCCAGCCTCCGATCCTCAGTGTGGCCATGCAGGCATCAGGAGAGCCCTCCGCTGCTCGCTGCCCCGCCACCCCCCACCCCGCCTCTACCCCCCCACAAGGCCCGCTCCACACCCTCCTCTGGAGCCCGCCTACCCTGGAGACCGTGGGTCACAGACCGCAAGGCTCCTTGGGCCGAGCCCCAGAAGATGAGTGGGCAGCGGGGTCCACAAACAGGGGGAGGCAGAGCCCGAGTTTGCAGCTTTCGCCAAAGAGGAGTGGCGCCCGTCCGGGCCCAGGAGGACCCAGCGCTCTCCTGGTGGGAGCAGCGGGCCCGGCACAGCCCCAGGGAGGAGCCCTGGTCTATAGCTTCCTCCCTTTGTGGTGTAGGGCATGTGCCTTCCCGCTCCTGAGCCCCAGGGCCCCCTTCTGCAAATGGAGGTGTTCCTCTTCACTCCATGGCTCCCCCACATGGGACAGCTGAGGCTCGGGGAGGTACCGGAGATACCACGCAGCCAGGAGTTCCCGGCCTCAGAGCAGGGAGACGGTGGCTGGGCCTGGGACCGTGCTCTGCAGTGTGGTAACCATGTCACCTGCAGGCCCAGGGTGCTGACCGGCAGGTGTAGAAGTTCTTTCTCTTTAAAAGATTTCAAAACGCACTTCCTTCATTGAAAAAGCCTATCAATGCCTCACACAACCGGGACACGAGACCTGCCCCAGCCCCACACCCTTCGTGAAGCAGGTTGACTCTGTTACTTCACTAAGCAACCCTCGTTCCTAAGCAATATTCCCATTTCACAGGTGAGCAAACCGAGGTTTGGAGAGGTTGGCTCCTTGCCCGAGGCCCGGCAGCGGGGAAGGAACCGGTGATTCCAGCCCCATCTGTGTTCTTTCTCCCCGCTGCACAGCCCCCCACTCCGCCAGACTCGCTGCCACCTGACAGACCCTCCGCGAGCGTCCGGGTAAAGAGGTGTCACACCTGCGCAGCTAACGACACAAGGCTCGCGGCCACCTTTCGTAACCAACATGTGAGGATGAGCTCGCTGTGAATAGATGCTGTTTGGGACGATGGTCAGGTGGCTGAAGAAAGAACAATAGAAGAAGAGAAACGGGTGGCGAATCTGCCGGATGCCACCGGGGGCCTATGGTGGCCTAGACGGCTGCCCCGATCTCCCAGGACAGGCTGGGGAGGCCTGCTTTCCCAGAACAGCCGCCCTCGCCGCTTCTCCCAGGGCCCCGGCCTCGTTTCTCCATTGCGTTCAATGGCTCTTCAAATGGCCAGACGGCTCCTCTCCACGGTGCACCGAGCCCAGTAAAAGAAGCAAAAGCAAACACCGTTTCTCTCCGTGTGCCCTTGCACGCCGAGGCGAGCTCCGTGCGGGCTTTACGGCTGCGATAAACAGTCCGCGTCAGGCTTGCAGCCAGGGCTGGGCTTCCGGGGGCCACACGAACACAGCCCCATGGCCGAGCGCGTCTTCCCTGATAGGATATCATGTCGGGGCCATTAAATACGCATTAAAGGCGTGTTGGAAGGCTCTTTGCCACAAGTGGCAGATGTTATGAGTAATAACCCGCCACAGCCTCCTGAATTCTATCAAGGTGGGTCCCGTAAAGCTCTCCCATAAATCTTCAGGCGGGCCGAACCCATCCGGCTGTGATTAGAGGAAACCTCTCGTCGTATTAAGCCATCGGGGATCACGGAACCAGGGCGGGTAGCCTCAGAGATAACATCAGAATAAAAGCCAGAAAGGGAACACGTCACGGACACGCAGGGTTTCCTTGGCCAACCTTCAGGTGGTGGTTAGCTGGGGGCCACCCGGCAAGTCTGTGTAACACACACACACACACACACGTGCACACACACACACACACGTGCACACACACGGCGGAAGCAGAAACTGCCATCACTCATGGAAATTTATGGAAATGAATATGCATTTCTTTACATGAAAAATGGGCAACATCTGGGCTCCATTTGAACCCCCTGATTTCATGGCGTCACTGGGAGATAAGGAGCGGGGCTTGGGGAGGGAGATGGGGGGGTGCGGGGGGAGACATGGCCGCCTCCACCCTCCCCTTCAAGTATCTCGAAAAACAAATAAAATAAAATATCGGTTACGGGCAAACTAAACAGCGCTGACAACACCGCCCGTCCCCCGAGGACGCCGGCTGCCCCGGCAGCAGTGGTGTTTAAGGAGCGAGGCCGGAGCGGCACAATAAACTCTGGTTCAATAAAACTTAATTAACCCCTGGGGCCGCGGCGAGGAAGCTGGGCAGCAGGCGGAGAGCAGGAGAGCCCGGAGCCTGGCACCGAGGGGCTACCCCAGCCTTGTTGGGGGGGGAGGGTGGAGGCCTGTGCACCTGCACAGCACATACGTGCACACACGTGTCCACACATGGCTCTCACCCTCAGGAGGGCCCATTAACCTGGAGCTCAGAGTCTCAGAGCCCCAGCCTCTGAGGCTAGAAGGCACTTCTGAGTGAGCTCAGCCACACCCCTGCCACTGCCCCTGCCCCTGCAACGGGATTTCCAGCCTCCACTTGAATCCTCTCAGCACTAGGGGGTGGGGGGGTTGGGGGGGTGGGGGGGCTCACTTCCTGTCATGGTGACTCCTCCATCCCCGATCCACAGCCTGAGCAGGCCTTTCTTTCTCACACCCACCTCCACGGGACCACACGCTGCCACTCCTGTGCTGACTTCTTCTGGGGGGATTGAACCAAATCAAAGCCAAGAGAGATGCCAAGGGCTTTTTTTTTTGCCTGTTAGGTGTCTGGTTAGATGCTTAGATACAAGCTCCTGCCCTTAAATGGAGATTAGGGGTCGACTAGACATTTCCAACCACCTAAGAGAGAGAATAGATGTCCATAAACCCATAAAATGTTAGGTAGAAAGTGCTGACAGCTCCAGGAGCCAAGGGCTGGGGGCGGGGGGAGGGAGGAGCTTGATGGACAATCCCGGGAGGCTCCCTGGGAGAGGCGGCCTTTGCTTTTGGGTCAGTGTCTCCCCAGGGCTGGTCTGTGTAGCTCTGGGGAGACAGTTGCTGGTTTCAGGGGGCACACGGTGTCAAGGGTCTGCGATTCCTTTCCAGTCCTCATGCCAAGGAGAAAGGGCTGGCACGTGTTCCCACACCAGACTTGGTGCCCTCGGCAGGGAACACCAGGCTAAAACTTAGGGCTTTTGTTTTTCTTACGTTGCTGTCAAAAGCAAGTGGTATTTGTTTCGATTGATGGGTGTGCTCTCAGACTCCTTTCAAAATAAGTTTTTAAGCTTTGAAGTGGGAAATTAACCACCTAGGTGTCCTTTGACGGATGATGAGATAGAGAAGACATGGAACATAAATACAGCGGAATACGACGCAGCCATAAAAAGAATACAACGCTGCCATTTACGACAACACGGATGGATCCTCAGAGGATTGTGCTGAGCGAAGTGTCAGGCGGAAAAGGCTAAGAACCATCTGACCTCACTCAGATGTGGGATAGAAAACAGAAAACAGTAAATGAACAAAGAAACAAATAAAAATCGAATTCACAGACACAGACAACGGAAGGGTGTTACCGGAGGGGAAGGGGGAGACGAAGAGGCTAACAGGGTAGCGAGAACACAATGCAATGTACAGAGAATGACGTCTCAGAGAATTGTACTCCTCCAAGTTACATAATGCTATTAACCTCTGTGACTCCCAAGAAATGCAACTTTTTAAAAAATATTTTTATTGATTTCAGAGAGGAAAGAAGAAGAGGGAGAGAGAGAGCAACATCCATGATGAGAGAGAATCATGGACCGGCTGCCTCCTGCTCGCCCCACACTGGGGACCCAGCCTGCAACCCGGGCCTGCGCCCTGACCGGGAATCAAACTGTGACCTCCTGGTTCATAGGTTGACACTCAACCACTGTGCCACGTTGGCCGGGCAAAAGTAACATTTAAAAACAGCGACTGAATTCGAAGAAGAACCTAGTCCACCCTACAGGCGTTGTGTGGCGGATCGCGAGGGGGGTCCATGCACAGGTTTGGAAGACACACCTGAGGCCTCGGAGAGCATCCGGGGGGACAGTGCCCCCTCCTCTCCCAAGCTGGTTGCCTTGGGGGAGGCTGCAGGGAAGGGCACAGTTTCTGGCTCTCCGCCCTTTCTCAGCCCCCCTCCCTCCGCTTCTCAGCCGGCAGCCTGAGGAGGGGAAGTCGGTGGGAGTCTGCAGCTCCCAGATCAGCAGATCCAAGGTTTACGGCCCAGCCGCAGGGGAGGAGGCGGAAGCCCAGCCAGGGCAATAAAAGTGAGCTAATCTTAGCTGCTCCGCTTCTCCTGAGCACAGCAATCTGCAGGCCGCAGCTCACCTGGGCACTGGGAGAGGGCAGGGCGGGGCCTCGGCTCCCCTCTGCCCATCTCGGGGCGCCAGGGGACCCACAGCTGCTCGGGCAGCTTTGTCCCTTGGCCGGGACACGACAGGAAGGGCCAGTGGTCACTCCGCCTCGGTTCTGTCCCTGCCACGGACACGCTCTGTGGTTCCGGGCCGGCCACTTGCCTTCTCTGTGCCGTGGGCGGAGGCAGGTGACAAGGGCAGGAATCAGCTCGCCCCGCGATCGAGTCATCCAGTCATCAGGAAAGAGCCCCCTGGGCGTCCGTGCAGTCTGATGCGGTGGACTTGCTGGTCGGCCAGAAGGAAGGGTCTCCGATGATTCCACAGCCAACTCCCGGCCACGGCTCCTCCTTCTTGGCGCCCCACCCCCACTCTCTCGGCATTTGGAGCGACAGCCTGACTGTTTGAGACCCTTTCTTCCCTGTGTTCCGCTGCTCAGGTTTTCAGCACCGAAGGCTGAGCCTCTTTTCTTCTCCTGCCTCCTGCGTGGCCGGCTCAGCCTCTCCCGATCCCCCTGTTGCTCAGGAAGGGCGGGCGGCTCTCCTCATGCCGAGCTCCCCCTGAGCCCAACAGCCAGGGCTGAGAGGCTCTGGTTGTGGTCACCAAGGGGGGACGGGGTCCACTGTGGACGCCCAGGTGCGAGCTGTCACCCCCCACACCTTCATCGGCTCAGCAAGTAGGCGTGCTCGCCCGCCCCTGTTCAGCTTGATTCACTGTCCCTCAGCTTCTTAGAAATGAAGTCCTTAGCGTGTCTCCGGGCAGTTTTGCAGTCACCTTCATAGTAAGTGAATCCATTTTGATCAGACAAGGACCCAAGCAGACAGTGTCCTGTCCCTCCCCTGAGGTGACACTGCCCCATTGGCAGTGCTTATGGTCAGTGGGAGGGTAGAATATAAGGGATCTAAGACCATTTTTTAAAACATATTTGTATTGATTTCAAAGAGGAAGGGCGAGGGAGAGAGAGAGAGAAACATCAATGATGAGAGAGAATCATGGATCGGCTCCCTCCTGCACGCCCCACTCTGGGGATAGTGACCACAACCCGGGCCTGTGCTCTGACCGGGAATCGAACCGTGACCTCCTGGTTCATAGCTCGATGCTCAACCACTGAGCCCCGCCGGCCGGGCTGAGACCATTCTAGTTCTTCCACCTGCTGCCCCCTTTGTGAGCCATTGCCTAGTGGAGGAGTTGCTTCCCCTTTGGGAGTGGGCTCTTTTTCCGGGGAACCATCTCTCAGGAGAAGGGTGACCTTGAACAAGTCACAGTCCTGTCCGAGCCCCCGTTGCCTCATCCGTCCAGTGAGCGGCTAAAAGTAGCAAAGCTCACGGCATCTGTGTTTAAGCGACTGGAGAGGTTTTGTGTTGTCCTTCCGGGCACTGCTGACTGTCCCCCGGCTCTGAGACAGGGGACAGCGTCTCCGTCCCTGGGAGAGCACCTGAGCGCTTGCTTCTGGGCTCTTGGTGGTGAGAGGCTGGCTCTCTCTGGGGGTCGCGTTGGCCCCAGGGGAGCTCCTGGCTCGGGCGCCGGGAGTCTGAAGATCGTTCCCACCAAGTCGTTCCCAAGAGCCAGGCATCCCCTGCGCTTCCTGTCCTTGGTCCATCATGGCGGCGCTGTCACCTCCAGGTTTCTCTCAAATAGAGAGCCCTCGCCATTGTGGCTCAGTGGATAGAGCGACGGCCTGCGGACTGAAGGGTCCTGGGTTCGATTCCAGTCAAGGGCACTGCCTTCGTTGTGGGCTCCTCCTCTGCCCAGGCCCTGGTTGGGGCTTGTGTAGGAGGCAACCAATCAATGTGTTTCTCTCACATCGATGTTTCTCTCTGTTTCTCCCTCTCCCTTCCACTCTCCCTAAAAATAAATGGAAAATGGGGTGAGGATTAAAAAAGAGAGAGAGAGAGAACAAACGGAGTGATGGTGACCACCCTGCTCAGGGCAAGACTGTTCCCTGACCCCCGTGAGGGCGGAGGGTGCGGGGTAAGCAGGACGGAGGAGGAGGAACTGCAGGGCACTGGCCAGCAATAGGGCCTCAGCGCCAGGGCCTGGCTGCTGTCGCCGGGCCAGTGGCTCCCTCTGGCTCATGCACTGGGACTGTGAGTGTCTCGGGGACAGCACCTGCCTCGGCGTTTTCTCCGGAGGAGCTGCCCCCCGAGATAGCAATGCGGTGCCGGTGCTTCGTGAGCTGGAGGTGGTGCGCGCGTGCGAGGGGCTTCATTCTGTGTGGGAGTGGGTGGGACTGTGCCAGGGGGGTGCCCCCAGCCCCAGAGCCCACAGCATGGACCCGTCTCAGCCAGTAAACATGCCCACATGCGGGAGCAATGTCAGCTCAAAAGCTAAGAGCCAGATCCAAACCACAGGCTGAGGCGGGAAGCCAGGCGGGAAAACACTGCGCGTGAGCTGATCAGAACGGAGCAGAGGAATGAAGTCATTAGCTTAATTAAGGAGCAGGAGAGAGTGATGGAACTCATCTCCCGCAAAGCCCCCTGAAGCGTTTAGGAGATATTAAAAATGCATTTGGACCCACTGGTGCTGCAGTTCCTAATAACGTTTCCTAGGGCTGCAGTCGGCTAGCAGGTCTGTCTGAGATCGAGAAAAGCTACCGCCTGTCACAGCTTCGGTCCCCCGACACCCCCAGACCTCCCAGCTAACCCCCCACTCCCGATGTCCTGTCCTGTGGTCTCCTACCCACACCCTCCCTGAAGGTCCCCTGGGGTCAGGTGCCAGGAACACAAACTTTCAACTTTGGGCAAACCTGGCTGGTAGTGACGGGTTCTCAGGTCTGGGTTTCTGTTACATCTGCGTTCCCGTTCTGAAGGAAATCTAAACCATCTAACAGGCCATGCTCTCGGTCCTCAGGACAAGTTCTTTCCAGGATTCTTGTCCTATGGCTCAGCCACGTCAGTATGACAGGATGGAGTCATCTGGGACTAGGAAGCTGACCCGTGAGCACAGATAGCCAGCATTTCTAAGACACTTACTGTGTGTCGGACACTTTTCTAAGCACAGAAAGGACCTTCACTCATTCAGACTTCACTTGCAGTGAGTGACCCTTGTATTTTCATCGGTATCATGGAGGGGAGAGTTGGGCATCACTATTTCCATGGCTGCCGTCTCACTGTAGTCATTGTATATGTAAGAAAACACTTTGTGCAGCTAAGATTGAGAAGCAGCCTCATGCCCGTCAGCAGAGGAGTGGATAGAAAAACTGCGGTCCACCTACACAATGGAATACCACGCGGTTGTAAAAAATTCAGAACTCTTACCATTTGCAGCAGCATGGAGGGACCTGGAGAGCATTATGCTGAGAAAAATAAGCCAGTCGGAGAAAGACAAGTATCACATTATCACACTCATATGTGGAATCTAAGGAACCAAATAAACTGATGAACAAAATAGACCCAGAGACATAGAAGCATGAGCAGACTCCTTCCCCCTGTGCCTCGGAGGGAAGGCAGGGGAGGGTGGGTGGGAAGAGATGAACCAATGAACTTGTATGCATCTATGCATCACCCGTGGACACAGACACAGGGGTTGTGAGGGCCTGGGAGGAGGATCTATGATACTTTCAACAATACAGATTTTAAAAAAGGAAAAGAAAGCACTTGTGAAACTGACATCGGCTAATGAGCAGGGGGTCAGAGTATCCGTAATAGGCACCGTGCACCTGATTTCACAGTAATTTCAAAAGAGAAAAGGGAGGGAGCTGACGGTAAAATGGAAACCAGCGCCATGTTGGTACAATCCACCATCCAAACCATCGGTAAGTCCCATGAGCCGTCTTCCCCAAAGACACCCCGAGTCTGCCCACCTCTGCCCATCCCACGGATCACCGAGGCCTCGACATGTGATTCAGAGGGAGACACACCTCATGGGGGAGATCCCTGGTGTGAGGGGCTTGGAGAGCTTCATGGGCCTTGAAGTCCGGGCTGGATTCGGACGTGCTCTTAGGGGGAATTCAAGGCAGCAGTGGCTCCGGGCCGGAAGCGAGTCTGAAAATGGCTCATTGGACAGTGGTCCTCAACGTGCAGACCATCTCAACATCCTTTGCCACCGCGCCTCGGGGTGAGCCCAGGATCCGGCCTGTGGGATGGCATCAAGGGCCGGGGCCGGGGGAAATCTCCTCTCCTCCACCCTTGCATCCCCACCGGGATCTCCCAGCCTTTGATCAGCTGTTCCTCTCAGCCTTTATGTTTCCAGAACAAAGGGGCCCATTTTGATCTGTCCCTGGACGGCATTTCGGCCCCCACCTCCTTGATCATTTCCGACATCCTCCTCCTCGCGTCCTCCAGCGCCTTTATGTCTTTTAAAGATGTGCCCAGAACCGCAGACACTATTGCCAGCCATCAGAGAATCAGGCCTTTATCGTTACCCATTGATGTTTTAAAAAAAGAAAAGTTTGACCAACATGAATCATCCTGAGGAATTTGTATTAGAATCAAAGCCCAAAGTCTTTCATTCACTCATTCATTCATTCACTCATTCATTCAGTCATTCCACACACTGAGTCACTCAGTAAGAAACGAGGAAGACCTCACTGCTTGCCCAGGCAGACCTCTGGGGATATCAAACAGACATCATTCCCATCCCTCTAGGAGTGTGTCACAGAGCTGTTCATGGAAGACCAACGTGCAAGAAGCCACCAATAATAACATCTTCCAGCCCGGCCATGGTGGCTCGATGGTTGAGCACTGACCTATGAACCAGGAGGTCAGGGTTTGATTCCCGGCCAGGGCACAAGCCAGGGTTACGGGTTCGATCCCCAGTGTGGGGCATCAGGAGGCAGCTGATCCATGATTCTCATCATTGATGTTTCTCTCTCTCTCTTCCTCTCCCTTCTTCTCTGAAATCAATGAAAGAATAATAACAAAAATAAAACCATGGAGGTGTCTTCTCCTCCGATCTTCCAAGCCAGGTAGCTTTGCTGTAAACCTGGAGCCACGAGGCTGCTCTCCTCAGAACGGGAGAAACACATGCATCTGTACATGACTCCGTTCCAGGAGGCCGGCCCTCCCCCTCCATGGGAACCCATCACCATGGCCTTGGAGGCCTTCCGGTGGAATAAAGCCGCTCCCGGGATGCTGGTCTATGGAATGAGTGCGCACAGCAGCCTTGTCTCAGCGAGCTTTCTATAGCGGGAAGAGGAGAATAGAAGAAAGTGCATTGTGACCCCACCTCCCTGCATTTCCATAACAACGGCAGCTCTGTGGCTCGGTGGGCGTGGCTCTAGGGAGAGATCTGTGTGTGCAGGTTGTCAGTGCCAGAGGTGGGGGAGGGCTTCCCTCAGGGGCATTGTTCCGGGTCACTGATGGAAGATAAATTCACCAAACTAATCAGCCTGTGGGAATCTTTTTGCCAGTTGATTCTCAAACTCTCTTACTAGTGAATTTAAATATATATGTGTGTGTGTGTGTGAGAGAGAGAGAGAGAGAGAGAGAGAGAGAGAGAGAGAGACCCATACCATCACACAACACACACTAAACTGAAACTGAACTCCTTGCAAGAGTTTCTTGGCGTCTCAGACATGCTTTGCCCCCTCCTTTGAGCGGTTCCTTTTGTGTCTTTCCTTTGGCGGTTTTAACGTAGTGAGCCCAGAGGATATTGCACAGATAATCTAGTATCTACCCTGAAGAGACCCCCCGCCACCCCCACCTCCCCCCACACACACACAGCACCACCGCTGCCAGCTTCAGGAAAAACATAGAGTTTTGTAAAGCAGGTTTGGAAATTAATCAGCCCCAAAGGTCGGGTGTGGGCTGGATTCTCATCCTGTAAACGTCAGAAAGACTTTTCCCAAACAGCTTGAGATTTAGAGTCCTGAGCATTCCGGACAGGAAAGGGGACCTTCACCCAATGTCCATCAAGAGTCACATCACCCCACATTTCCATAAAAAAGCTGTGGTGCATAGAGACAGTGGAATAGTACTTGGCCAGAAAAAAGGACAAATTTCTTACCATTTGTGACGGCCTGGATGGACCTAGAGGGTGTCACGCTAAGTGAGATAAGTCAGATGGAGAATGACAAATACCATATGATGGCACTTATGTGGAGTCTAAAGAACCAAGTCAATGAACAAGCAGAACGGAAACAGACTGACAGGTACAGAAAACAGACTGAAGCCCTGGCCAGTTTTTTTCAGTGTTTAGAACATTCGCCTGCAGATCAAAAGATCAGGGGTTTGATTCCTGGTCAAGGTGCATACCTCGGTTGCAGGCTTGATCCCTAGCCCCTGACCCCTGGCCCCTGGCCCCTGTCAGGGTGCATTTGGGGGGCAACCATCCAATGTCTCTCTCCCCCTCTCTCTCTCTCTTTCCCCACCCCTCCTCCTTCCCTTCCACTCTCTCTAAAAATCAATGGGAAAAAATATCTTCAGGTGAGAGTTTAAAAAAAACACCTTTATGAACTCAAGATTAAATTAAATAATTTTTAAAAAGAAAGAACAAAAACAGACTGATGACTGTCAGCGGGCCGAAGGATTGGAGAACTGAGTAACGAGGTGAAGGCATTAAGAAGCGCAGACCAGTCGTTACAAAACAGCCATAGGGTACGAAGCACAGCACAGGAGACACAGTCGGTAATATTGTGATAACAATGTGTGGTGCTGGTTGGGTTCTGGAAATATAAGGGGGGAGGGCACTTTGTAAAGTGTATAAAGGCCTAACCCCTATGCTCTACACCTAAACTGATACCAAGTAATAATGAATGTAAACTGTAATTGAAAAAAAAGTTTTGCCCTAAAGGGTTTGGCTCAGTGGATAGAGCATTGGCCTGTGGACTGAAGGGTCCCAGGTTCGATTCCGGCTAAGGGCATGTACCTTGGTTGTGGGCACATTCCCAGTAGGGGTTGTGCAGGAGGCAGCTGATCAATGTTTCTCTCTCATCGATGTTTCTAACTCTCTATCCCTCTCCTTTCCTCTCTGTAAAAAAACCAATAAAATATATTTTTTTAAAAAAGAAAAAGTAATTTTAAAGAGCGCCCTCCCATTTTCCCAAGTCCTTTGCTTGGCAGCCGTAGGCTGCCAGGAGCTTTTGAACGTCGGGTCCCGGAGTTGCTCACCTTGCCCGTGGCTGAGGGCTCTTTAAACGTACAAAGGAAATGTTTAAAAAGAGAAAAAAAATGTGCTGGCAACCACCACAAAAACAAGAACGTCACCCCACTGAGTTGTATGCACTCTGGTCGCACGCAGTGAGCGCGCAGATGGCCGCGAGTGAAGTCACCGGCTGAGGGAAAGAGCCGGCCTCTTGCCAAGAACCACCTGGTCATTAAAAAAAAAAAAAAAAAAAGACCCACACGGAGCCCGTTGTCTGGGCTCCAAGACCTGACGTCAAGTCAGAAACAGGTTCAATTGTTGATGTCCTTGCAGGGCAAGGCCTCAGAGGGAGCGCATGTAGGTGGGCCCCGAAGTGGGCTGGGTCCTCTTCCCTCTCTGTGAGGTTCCCTCCCGTGTGTAACTCTCCTCCAGCACCAGGTTGCTGAACATGTTCTTTCGTTGGACACTGGGGACAGGTCATGTAGATGAACATAACACAACACTTCTTAAAAAAACAAGAACAAAAGCAAATGAAATGTAGAGTATTGCATTCCTTTCATTTCCAGTATTTTGCTGTTAATTTTTCTGTTGTTGTTTTTCATGGCTGGGTTACTTTGTATGTGGTTAGGTCCGTTTTCATTAAATGACATTAAAAGGGATAAGGGTCCAGGTTTTCCATCAGTAAAACATTCTCTCCTTCATCCCCACACATGGAAATTCATCCTTCCCACAAGTCCTGGTCACCTGATGCCAAAATGATTAAGGAGAATATATAAAGGAAAAGAAGATAATAATAATAATAATAATAATAATAATAATAATAATAATAATACATTAAAAGATGGGCAATTATTTGGTAATTTATGTACATTGTATTCTCATTTTTTTCAAATGACATACTTTTCCTAATAATGTTAAATTATTTATTGAACATTTGCTTGTTGTTTTTATCTCCTTTGCACAAAGCACTCTCCTAGGCATTTAAGGGGGTAGGAGGCAGATATGATTTTTATACTCAAAGCCTTCAGCATGTATTAGGATAAAAGCAAACTGAAAGTGAATACCTGCACAAAAGGCAGAATAGAATAAACACCATGAGATGTTTCAAGAGATGATGTGTTTGTTTAACCAATCCAGTGTTTAAGTGCAACGCCTGGTAGGGAGCAGAGAGCCTCCTTTGCTCCATGAAGAAATTAATAAGTAACGGAAGCAATGAGTCGCTGAGCTGCAATTTGATGGGCGTTAAGAGGAAGTTGAGATTAATTCTCTGGAGTAGAAGTCAGGGAGAAGAAAAGGGGGGAGTTGCCATGTGAACCTTGAGCGGGGAGATTTTCGTGTTTGGAGATGACAAGAAGGGTTTTCCAGGACAAGGGAGCCACAGGAGCTCAGCTCAGCAGTGGGGCGATGAGAGATGTGCTTGGCGATGGGTAAGCCACCCAGTTCTGCTGAGCCACCACCACAATAGCCGCCGAAACGCACTGGAACAAAAATAAAACGAAATAAGCCGGCGCTTGCTGCCCTGGCGGGATTATCAAAATGTGGGATGCAGCCCCACGGGGAGGTGGTTTGTCGTTTGAAGCAGGCCAAGTCCTGGAAGCATCAGAGTCGGCCAAAATGACATGAAAAGATGGGCCATTATCTAAATTCTCTGGGCCTTGGTTTCCTGGTCCATAAAATGGGGTTACGAATACCTATATTGCAAGGTTGTTTTGAGGGTTGTGTGACTGTCGGTCTACAAATTAGCTGGCATATAACAGACACGATACATAGCTGTTATTTTTGTTAATAATAATAGAAACAATAATAGCAGACATGATTCAGCCAGGTGTGGCTAAACATCACAATGTGAGCTCCCTTCATTTGAATTCTACTGAGCTTATGTAATTATGGATAATAAGACGTCTAAATAACTTGCCCATTAACTTCATCCTCTGTGTTGTGATTTACCTCATGCATCGATCTGCTCAGCTGCATCTGGTTGGAATGTTAAACACTGTCATCACCAGAGATTTAGTGCATTTTATGCAGATGAACATAAAAGCAAATGTTTTCCAAGGAAGCAAGCTAAGGAAGAAAACAGGAAGGCATCATGGTGTGTTGGGGAGGGGGGTAAATGTTTTGCAGCCAAATTTAAATTCCAGTTCCAGTTCAGTCCCTTACTATCGCTGTTTCCTTGTGTAAATTATGTAACCTCTTTGAGCCTTAATTTACTTGTTGTAAAAGGGGGATGATAATGATGATGAGAGGAATAATAACAACAAACAACAATAATAATAGTGACTTTCAGAAGTCACTATTTAAAGAAAAGTGTCTGGACCAGAGTAAGTATTATTTATTATTATTATTATTATTATCATCTTTTCCTTTATATACTAGTATTCTCCTTAATCATTTCAGCATCAGGTGACCAGGACTTGTGGGAAGGATGAATTTTCATATGTGGGGATGTGGGGATGAAGGAGAGAATGTTTTGCTGTTGGAAAACCTGAACCCTTATCCCAGCTCTACCACAGCTCATGGGATGAGCTTGATTCCTTAACCTCGGGTTCTTCATTTGCTCAATGCAAAAGTTAGACTAGGTAAGGTCCATCGTTAGTTTTAGGATTAAGGTGTGTGGCACACCACAGGGCCCAGGCCCCTCTGCATGAAATTTCACCTGCTGTATGAAATTTCCCACCAAACTAAGTCTGTATTTTAAGAGACAATTTTTAAAACCAACCAAAATCAATACATGTTTATTTGGTTCATTTAAAGAATCAAAAAGCCATACAAAATAGTAAAATGTCTTAATGCAGGCTGTCATAAAAGAACCTATACGTCTCTCTTTAACTCGGGTCTGTATTCTGGATAAAGGTTGTGTTCTGTGGGGTAACTTCAGTGGGAAATGTTTAGCCTCTCCAGAATTTTGGCAAAACAACCTGAATAGGTTGTTTACTGAGGCTTTAACTTAGTCACGAGATGAGGTGTGTTGGACAGACTCAAACAAACTCTTTAAATAGCTGCTAGCTCTTGGGATTGAAAGCTATCCCAGAACAATTTGAAAATTCCTGGATATTATTGATAGAGATAATTTGCAGAACACCTTTTTTATAATGGCCCCACAGAGTAGGGAGTCAGTATTTTCAACCTTCCCTGGGCATTTCAGAATGCACTGCATCATTTTTTTCAGAAGCCAATCACAGAGGTATATGCTGTCTGGTCTTCTTGGTGCATGCTGGAGAGGAGCCTGGACGCTGTGGTGTGCCACATACCTTAGCCATTTTAATCCTCACACAAAGCTCTATGGAAAACTAGGCCTGCGCCTAGCCCTAGGCAGAGGAAACCAGAGATGTTCTATTTTAAACAGAAACCCAGACAGCCCTCAAGGCCTGTATTCTCTTTTCAGAACGCTGGACAGCTCACAGGAATAAGCACAGTCTTTTCAGCACCACGGACAGCTCACCGAGGTCTGGGCGGGCTTTTTTAGAGCCATGGACAGCTCACAGGAAAGCCTCTAGAGTTCTTTCAGCACCGTGGACAGCTCGCCAAAGGTCTGCGTGAGCTTTTCAAAACCATGGACAGCTCACAGGAAAGTCTCTAGTCTAGGAGGTCTTTTCAGCACCGCGGACAGCTCTCCATGGGTCTGCATGTTCTTTTCAGGACCGTGGACAGCTCACAAAAACAGCTCTTAGTAATCCTTGGCTCCTAATGGCCGTCCAGGCCCCAGATTAGGTCCAGGGTACAGTCCAACAGTGATTGCCTCCTTAAATTTTGCACCCGAGGTGCCTCGCTTGCCTCGTCCTAGTTTGACTGCTGTGGCTGTCTACCGTTCATCTGTTCCCTCGGTGAGCCTTCCCCGGGTTCCTGCAGCTGTGCCATATCCTAGCAAAACTAATAAAGCAGCCCCTCTTCTCAGGGGGTTTGGTTCCTTCAGGGAACGGCAAGTCAATATGTCTGGAATCGTTCGCAGAGGTGGAAGCGTTTCAAGAAATAATTTGGGTCCATGAGCAAGAAAGAGAACACAGGTGTATCTGTGCACCACACTCCAGAGGATAAAGTTTTTGGAAGCTCCGTGACATTTAAAGCACCATGACTATGGAGATGTGTCTGTGGTGTCAGACACTGTGAACACATGGCGCCCAGCAAAAGAATAGACAGGCGTTCGATATGTATTTGTTCAACAAACAAAGAATTTGAGGCTATATTTGACAGCAAGCCTCTGGATTTTAAGAAGAGTAGCATCCTTTTTTCCATTCTGTGTTGTATAAATATCACGCTGGCAGCGTTATGGAGGATGGATGAGAGGGAAGAAATTCCGAATACAGAAAGACCAGTCATAAATGATTGCAGTGGTTAAAGTGAAAGACCCTGAAAGCCAACATCCACCCAAAATAGCTACGAGCAACAGGGTATGAGAAAAATCAGAATATAGAATTAACAGAAGTTTAGGAGGAGATGAAAAGTTTGTGGACAAGATGATTCCCTGTGGGAGAGCTTTGAGTTAGAAGTGGTAGTGAAACATCACAGTGAAGGTACCTGGGGGAGGGAGGCAATTGTTATGGGAGCAAGCCAGGAGTCTTGGGCTGGTGAACATAGATTTGTTTCTAGAAACAGTTACGGGCTTCATGGAGTCATTTACTCCCTCCTCAAGTCAGTGAGCAGGGTTTTGAAGGGTATTGAGAGGGAAAGAAGAATAGCAAAAGTAGGACATCTAAATTCTTCTGCCCATGTCAATTACATCCTGACGGACCTGCTTTCTCACCCATAGAATAAAAGTATTGGTTCAGTTTTTATCTCTTCCTTCCAAATGTTATGTTCTCTGACTATCCTAACTCAGTGCTTAAAAGCCTAATGTCTACAGAGGGGGCAGGGTACGTTTTTCTAAGTGAGTGAAGCTGGCCAGGTGGAGCCTAGGATAATTCAGAGTGTGTGTTCAACCTCACACAGAGTACACATAGAGAACCTATTGGGTACTGCACATGTTCACTCCTTATCTCCAGATAACTGTCCTCACATGAACATGCAGACATTAGAAGATTTTCTAAAAAAGGCAAATGGAGACACCATGTTACATCCCCGTGGTCCAGTCCTTAGTTAAGCTAGGGTTACATGACCACATGAGCTCCTAGCCGTCTTACGATGACAACACACCACATTTGTGCCTCAAGAACTTTCCTAAAGTTTGGGGGTGAACTGGTTTGCATACAAGTGAGGTCTAAAAATGTAGGCAAGTTAACACCCAGGAGGCGACTGAGCCTTCTGGACCATTTCCTCTTCCTGCTCCCTTACTATTGGCTTCAGGCATCCTCCTCCTTATAAACTCCCCACACCCAAACCCTTATACCTGCTCCTGCTTTCTGGGGAAGGCTATGGTGACAGAGGCTTGCTGCTTCCAGCGCTGCCAACTTTTTAAAAGAACCCAGAAATCTGAATTTCTATGAGAAACTGCCAATTTTTAAATGGCAGCAACCAATTAAGAAAAAAAAAATGGCATGTCGGTCCACCTTAACATGCCTATTATTCATTCTTGCTCCCATGAACCACAGTGGGCAACTTTATTGCTCACAGCATTCTACATTGTGTAGAACCCAAGACGTGGGTGGCATATCTGGGTTGCTGGGGTAGATAAAAGAGAATTGTGTCCATGGCCTTTCCCTTCCTCTTAGCAAAACAGGAAGGCAAAACAAGAGGGAATGCATTTAGAGCAGAACATTAGGCATGACTTTGTGTCCATGAATAGAAGAATGTGCCCGTCGATGTTTGTCTGACCTCCGTAGTACATCAACAACACGTGAATTAGCCTGCAGTCACGTCTTACACAGACTGGAGCCTGAGCGTGCCCTGAGCTTGGATGTCAACCTGTGGCATTGGGGCTGGGCAGGTACCTTGTCCGCTGAGAGTTTGGCTCTATCCCCAGAGGTCAAGCCATAGAACTGGTTGTCAGTCCCAGGCCATGGCTGCTGGAGAGAGCAGGCAGCATGCAGCTGGTGCCCGAGTCGTCCGTGCTCACGCCCCCGGGAGAGCCCTGCTCGGTCATGTGTATCTAAGCACACAACCTTGGTTACCCGGGAAACCAAGGCCAAGTGGGTCTGGATGCTTTCTCTATGGCCCTCGTGTTGAGCAGATGAGGCGTTGTTGCCAGAGCGGCCCAGCGGTGAGCATCCTAAAGATGAGGGAATTGTGTAGATTCCTGTACCCGTGCAATTGGGGCGCGTTGTGGTGACAAACACGACTGGAGAAAATGGCTGTGATCCTGAAGGGCTCATGCCTTGGTGCACAAAGTGAAGATGGACATTCATTCACTTGGAGATTAATTCTATACCTACTAGGTGGCAGGCGGTGTGGCAGGACCTGGGGACCTAACAGGAGGTGAGACACGTCCCTGGTCTCATGGCTTCCCATTGGGTTGGGAAAGACAGACATCTAATCCAGCAAATAAACAAACAAGAGAAGTCCAGTTGCTCATAAGGGTTATGGGGACAATAAAACAGGGAGATGTGGAAGACGGTGTCTGGTGGGTGTTTGTAGGGTGGGAGAGAAGTCACGTTAGCAGGGGACGGTGGGAAAAAACTCTTGGAGGTGACATTAGGCCAAAAGGATCCCAGGGCCAGGAGGGAGCCAGTCAGGGGCGCATCTGCAGGGAGAGGGTCCCCGGCAGAGGGAATGTGTGAGACCTACACTCCCAGACCGTGGCTGGGGAGATGGTACTATTTCAAGTCCGACCTCACTTAAGAAAATGCCATCATTAATTGCATCCATCTAAATATATCCTCGCCCTCTGCCTCCTCCCCAAAGGGAAGGAAGCTCAGAGTCGTTCACACGCTCCAAACTTAGAACGGTTTACACTCCATCTTAAACACGCCGGTCTATACCCTCCGCAGCGAAGCCCTCCTTGGTGGAACTTTATTTTTAAAACGACCAAAAGCAAATGAGCCTGACCTGGAGACTCTCTGTTCTTTGAATCCGTTCAAGAAACATTTCCTGAGCACCTGCCGGGCGCCCTGCCCTGAGGTGGGCGAGCATGAGAGAGGATGTGACGGGGAGCTAAAGGACCTGAACCCTCAAAAAATACCAGGGGAGAGAAGAACCATCACATTCGCCTTGTAGACTAGCTTCCTATGCTCTTTCATCCCCTGCCCTCTCCCACCCCGGGAGGGAACATTGCCTCAGTTGTGTCTGTGCCGTCCGCCGTCATAGAACTGGAAGATGCATTGACCAGAACCCACGGAGTATCGTGAGTCACACCCATCCGTGAGCTCTTTGAAGGCGGGCTCATGTCCAATGTCTCTTCCGTCAGCCATTCTCTCACTCCAGCTTTCTACCTTTAGGTCAGTCACTGCCCATTGAGTTTAGTTAAATAACCACGAAACACAGAGAAAAATCCCCAAGCGTCCCCAAAAGAGGTGCAGACAAGGAGGGTCTCTCGAGGTGCGTGAGTGGGGGGCCTCATCATACCGCCTGACTATTGGCCGGCCTGAGGGCTCGGCTGACCACAGCGTTGAAAACATAGCAACGCTTCAAGCGTGGAGCTATTACCATCATTGCTCTCGCTGCTATTGTCATGATAATCTCCTATCTCCAAGCAAGAGTGTGCCCCTGGAAAAGCACTCTGAAACCATTAACAGAATCCCCCCCCACCCCCATTCTGTGACAGGGAGGGCCGCCCTGCTCACCCATTCACTATAACAGAGAGGAATTTCTTTTCTTCCTCCGCAGCGCATCCCCGTTCGGAGATGTTTGCCTTTGACGGGCCCCGGAGCCATGGGATTTAATAAGGATATTCTCTCTCCCGGGAGGCAGGAGCCCGGGTCCGCACTGTTTCCATGGCTCCTTGGCTCGTTTGGCTTCTGTGAGGGCATGTCCACCCTCACCCAGCCTTGTTGCTTGTAAACATTGGTCTATTATCTACGTGGGAGCCGGAGGAGAGGGCACGGCCGGGCATGGAGAGTCACAGTGAATGGAAGTGAACGGATTGGGGACACAGCAGAGGCAACACACAGGCAGCTCGTTTGGTGCAGCTGATTCTGATCTCACAGGTCACTGACTTCGTATGGGCCACCGATCAATACACGGGTCTCTTTTAAGCGAGGGCCAGCGCTGGGCTTCATTTCTTAGAGAAAGAGATGAATAGCATCTCCGTTAGCAATCGTCCGATGGAAAGCAACATAAGCCGGCTCAAGCCGGCTTAAACAGCAACAGGAATCCGCTGGCGGACAGCGGGGCCTCGCGGGGAACCCTGGCAGACAGGAAGGCCTCGTGGATGGAGGGGCGGGAGCAGGGCGTCTCTGGTGACCCCGAGGGAAGGTGTTTTAGACGTTCCAACATTCGCTCCCCTTGCGATCCTCCCTCCATTTTCCTTGTGAAAAAGTGTCTTTTCTCTTTCCGATACAACCTGGTGGAGACATAAACAAGCACCATGTGCTGCCCTCTTTCTAGAAAGACCCATCACCCCCCCCCCCCCGAGACGCCAATCAGATGCTCGCTCCAGTACATGAGCAAAGTCAGTCCCTTTTGCTGCCAATAAAAGAACTCGGACCAAGACATAGACCAGTGATGGCGAACCTTTTGAGCTCGGTGTGCCAGCATTTTGAAAAACCCTAACTTAACTCTGGTGCCATGTCACATATTGAAATTTTTTGATATTTGCAACCATAGTAAAACAAAGGCTTACATTTTTGATATTTATTTTATATATTTAAATGCCATTTAACAAAGAAAAATCAACCAAAAAAATGAGTTCGCGTGTCACCTCTGACACACGTCATAGGTTCGCCATCACT
>JAWPEG010000015.1:2253173-2340915 GCA_035771395.1 Myotis vivesi | reverse complement strand
TCTCTCTCTCTCTCTCTCTCTCTCTCCTTTCAAAACCTAGAGGAGAAGCCTCTATTTACCTCTGACAAGAGCCCCTGGCATGCTTTTCTCCCCGTGTTTTCCTCTGTCATTGATCAATAGACGGAAATGCCAGGCCTCCATCACGGCGGCCGGCTTTGATTGCCCGAACTGTCTGGGCCCAGCGGAGCTTGTCTGCTCGAGTTCTGATGCTGAGAAATGTCACCGCGGGGAGGGGCCCTGAGCCCCTGTCAGCATGCAAGGGGGGGGCGTGACAACTCATTCAGGCATCTCCAGGCCTCCCCGGGGGTGAGCACAGCGGTGGGAACACATCCCTGTCTGTGGCTGTTTGTTGCAGCCTAAGGTAATGCCTGTCACAGGTAGGGGGAGAGGGGAGCACCCACAGAGCCCTGGTAACCCAGCCTCATTCATCTGCTTGCCCTGCTCCTGGATCCTGGCCTCAGCCGGGACTCTCGCCAGCGGTGGGAGCTTTGGCCTCTCCCTGAGCTTGCCTGGGCCTCCGTTTCCACGGCTCTAAACAGCGCTCCGCCCTCCGGCAGCCTGAGAAGTAAATAAGTAAAGTCCACGTGAAAGCGCGTTGGGAAGTGAGAGGGACATGTGTCAGCCTCCCCTGGTGAGACTAGGTCATGGTGCGTTCTCACATCTCCATCCACTTCCTCGTCTCCTACTACAAGGAACGAGCCTCAGGGGACTGGGTGGTGGGCCTTGGTATGTCGGAGGCCTTCATCCCTCCCAGCCCTGGGAGGCCCCGGAAAAAAGCAGGGGGTCCCCGGGACAGTGACATCGGCCCCACAGCTAGAGGGCCGCCGAGTCACTGTGCACTGGGTCCTCTGACTTCGGCTGCAGCACACGCCTGGGGGCCCAGGGGCAGGCCAGCCGGGCCTGGTGGACATTCTGCCCTCTTTGGGCAGGTGTTTCTCAAAATATACTGCGCTTCGTCACCGCCTGGGGAGCTTGGTAACCGAGGCCCCTGCTCTGACCCTCGCTCAAGGCTCCATGAGCCAGACTTCTTCCTCACGCCCAACAGCGGTTCTCCAGGAGAATCCGTTTAACCGTCTGTTTCCCAAACCTGCCTCCCTGGTGGCCGCACCTGGGCGCGCTGATTAAAAATGCGGATAGGCCCTGGCCGGTGTGGCTCCATGGTCGGAGCGTGGGCCTGCGGACTGAAGGGTCCCGGGTTCAATTTTGGTCGAGGGCACGTACCAGGGTTGCAGGCTTGATCCTCGAGCACCTGGGGCACGTGCGAGAGGCAACCAATCGATGTGTCTCTCTCACATGATGTTTCTCTGCCTCTCCCCCTCCTTCCCATTCCACTCTCTAAAATTCAATGGGAAAATGTCCTTGGGTGAGGATGAACATTAGAAAAAGAAATGCGGATCGCTCAGGCCCCGGCCCAGCTCCACCGAATTGGGATCCCCAAGAAGTGGCCCTAGAACAAGGGTGGGCAAACTTTTTGACTCGAGGGCCACAATGGGTTCTTAAACTGGACCGGAGGCCGGAACAAAAGCATGGATGGAGTGTTTGTGTGAACTAATATACATTCAAAGTAAACATCATTACATAAAAGGGCACGGTCTTTTTTTTTTTTTTTAGTTTTATTCATTTCAAACGGGCCGGATCTGGCCCGTGGGCCGTAGTTTGCCCACGGCTGCCCTAGAGCTTGTATTTTTCAAATAAATATCCCAGGGGATTCTAAGCCACAGTTTGCAAAATGTCGATCTAATAAAAGGCATCCTTTCCCAATTGTGAGCATTTTCAAACATACAGGGAAACGTCAAAGCAATGTCAGTGCAGGTCAGAAGGCCCACAGTCCAGGTGCCATCCCTGACACTTTGCCTCCCTTGGATATTACGTATCCATCCATCAATCATCCATTCCCCATCCGGTCTCCGTCTTTGTTTCTGGGGGGCATTTTAATGAAAATTGCAGGCATCCGCACACGCTCCCCTAAATGCTGTGGAACGCACGTTATTAACGAGAGTTCAATGTCTGTTCACAGATTTTTCTTTCGAGGTAAAATTTACAGAATGAGATGTACACGTCACAGAGGCGCCCTCGGGTGAGTTTTGACAAACGCCTGCGCCCTGTAACTCAAACCCTTCCCAAGAGATGGAGCATCTCATCGTTCTAGAAAGTTCTCTCCGCTCCCACCCCTGAGACGATTATTTTTCTGGCTTGGTCCACCATAGCTTTGCCGTCATAAAAACAACCACTAAAAAAGCCGCAAAACATGTCCACCAAGTGTGGCTCAGTGGTTGAGCATTGACCTATGAACCAGGAGTTCACAGTTCGATTCCCAGTCAGGGCACCTGCCCAGGTTGCAGGCTTGACCGCCAATGTGGGCGTGCAGGAGGCAGGCGGTCCATGATTCTCTCTCATCATTGATCTCTCCCTCTCTCTCTCTCTCTCTCTCTCTTCCTCTCTCTCTCCCTTCCTCTCTCTGAAATCAAGAAAAACATATTTTTTTTCCAAAAGCAGTAAAACAAAAACAATGTTTTGCTAACAGAATGATAACATTCTATTCAGCTCCCTGCTATTTTAAATAGTAGCGATGCTGCAGTTAGAGCTGGTGGGGGGGGGGGCGGTGTTCGAGTCCTGACCCTGGGCCTCTGAACTGTCCCCTCATTCGCATCCTCTGAGATGTCTCTCTGGGCCCGTCACTCCCAGAAATACCTCTGGAGACGGCTGCCCTGGAGGCTCGCTCCGGCAATAACTGTCTTCCTGCCCGGTCCCCAGAGGGCTGCTTTGTTCTGGGGAAAGCTTGGTCTCTCCTTGGTAGAAGAGAAGATGCGTGGTTCCTGGCGACAGCTCACTACAACAATTTCACAAAGAAGGAGGAGGAGGGAACACACAGCTTCGGTTATTGCTTCTTCAGGGGGAAATGTTCTCGTCCGCGTGTGGGCGCGGGGTAACCCAGTTTCATTTCACAATCCTCAGCGAAGCTGCCTGGGCTCTGAGAGCATCGGCGCCTCCGGCTACTGCCCCGCACGCGCCCTGGAATAGAAGCTGCTGTTTTCGCTGTGCGGCGGGGGTTGCGGGGGGTGAGGGGGGTGATAGGTTGGGGGGACGCAGCCAAGCCTCACCTTGCAGCCTGGTTGCCATGGGCTAATAGCGGGGAACAGAGCTCCCCCTCAACATGTCAGAGAGATGGGGAGGGCACCCCCACATCTGCCCCCCCCCCCACTGGCCCTTAGGATGACAGAGGAGAGAGGCGTCCAGACCCTTCCGGCCACGAGCCACCTACCAGGCTCTCTGACAGGGCTGCTGGGCTCTCATGTCCAGGCTCCTAGGGCAACCGGTTGCTCACCCACGGGGTTCTGGGGAGCAGTGTGGACCTCTCAGCCCCGCTTCTCTGGGCCTCAGTCTCCCTCTTCCCCAGCCGCTTCTTGAGGTGTGTGCTCAGTATTCATACAGGTTTTCCATCTCAAATTCACCTCCTTTTGCAAAGCAAATTTTGCAAAGCTTTGCTAAAGGGTGAATTTGCTTTGCAAAAGGGGGTGAATTTGCTTTGCAAAGGGGTGAGTGTGAAATGGAAAGCCTGTACACAGAGCAGGTTTGCAACGGTCGCTGGACTGTTATGTCAGAGACCGGCTGCGCGGTGCCCTCATGCCCGCCACAGGTGTCCGCCCGTGCCCGATCGCCGTCGCCCATCCTAGGTGGCCTCCTGCTGCCTGCAGAGCTGCCGCGGAGCCTCCCCTGACTTTAAAGGGAAAGGGGTTTGCATCCGTCACGGCGGTCATAACCGCGCCTCGGCGCCCACGTGGGAACAAGGGTGCGATCGGCGAATGAGGGTGCCGGGGAAGGAAGCGGTGGATCACGGCTCTGCTCGCTCTTCTGATACGAAACACGGCCCTGCGTTCGCTTGCAGTTCAGGCTGTGCGTGGTTAGAGTCATCCAGCCATGGGAGAGTTGGCTGAGCCCGCATCCCTGCTAGGAAATTCAAACGCATTTGCTATGGCTCAGACACACTGAGAGGCCGGAGGCCGTCCTTGGGCTCCGGGGCGGGGACGCGGTCCCGCCTTTACTTGAGCTCCCGTCCCGCCTGGTCAGCGGGAGGTTCAACCCCAGACGTGGCTGAGCTGCTGGTGTCCCGGGCACTGAGGTGGGGTCGGTGCTGTTTACTAAACATGCAGCCCCCTTCCCTGGTCTGGACCACATTGGCACCTCACTCCCCCGTGGGTCGGGGAGGCCCGGGGACCAGTCCCAACCACAGAGTCATGCACAGAAGCGATGAATCTGGCCCTTGGCCCCTGAGACAGGCCCGGCAGCCTGTCTGCTCCTGCCTCTCCTTGGACAGAGCAGGGGAGTGTGGTGCCTCGGCAATGCTTGGGCCTCGGTGAGTCTCCCGGCTCCATCGCTGACCTGTTGTTTGTCTTGAGCAAATTGAGGAACATGCCCGAGTCATCGTTTTCCTGCCCAGGACACGGTCCCCAGGGCGCTTCCTCTGCGGGGCGCGTGAGGATTCAGCGGGATCGTCTGTGGAGATGCCCAAACAGAGCTCCCAGAACGCAGTGCAGGCGTCACCGAGGCGGGCTGCCTCTTGCTGGACGGCTGAGGTCCCAGCTGTCTCACGGCCGATGACCTGGCAGGGGTGTGGGGGGCACTGCGCTCTCACAGCGAGCCTTCCCCTCAGACCCTGCCAGGTCCCGCCGCAGCTGCGTCGGACACGGGACCGAGTCAGACACATACCAGGGAGGGTGCCGGAGTAGGTTCTCAGCATCCGGTTGCTATTTCAATGGACCCTTAAATGTCAAGAGAACGTTTCCTTCCCGCGTTCAGGCCTCACCACGCTCATCTCTCTGCGATCGGGGGTGGGGTGGGGGTTGAGGGGGACGGGGGGTGGGGGGGGGAGGCAGGCTTGGTTCCCTGGCAGGCTGCACGCGATGCCTTGAGGGAGTGGGTTTACCACGTCTATGCAGTGAGGCCAAACCCCAATCCCTAGCCCGGAGGTCTGCATGGATGATGCGATTAAAAGTGTGTATGGATGCCTTCATCCGTTCAAAGACATTCATGAAGAACCTGCTCTAGCATCTCAGGTTCCAGCTTCAACAAAGGGGGCAGAGAGCCCTCCCCTATGGGATTTACATTTTAGTGGGGGGGGCAGACCATGAGCACGATGCATGAGCAAAATAAAAATAAATAAATAAAGAAGGAAGTTAAAGGGCAACACATGATACAGGAGAAAGATGCCAGCAGGGAAGCCAGGAGATGTAGCCTGAATGGGGTGTCTGTGATAGAATCAACAGTTAGAAAGAGAAAGAAATGTCGCTTGGGTGGGGCAGGCTGGGAGGCTTCCCGGGAAGGAGACTTTTGAATAAATCCAGACTGTGAACGTGCCCCCGTGTGCCCCGGCTCACAACACCATTCCTGATAAACTCCAAATAGCGGCCCGGATGTGCACGGAATAGTGAGAGGAAGGGTGAGCGGAAAGGAAGGACACTCGAGGTCAACACGGTAGATTTTCCATTACCACCAAGCCCTTCCTTACGTCTGACTCTGTCCATGGTGCTGACGCCCGAGGACCCTTGGAGAATCTGCCTGCAGGGAGCCTAAGACCCGGCTGAGGAAAGGGACCCAGCAAACATCGCAACAGCAGACACGTATGTCTAGTGCACTGCCCTTTGCTAAGACTTTATTTCTGAGGCCACTTAATTGTTACCACAACCCCGGGAGACCACCCCATTTTTATTCCTCTCCTGCAGAGGAGGCGACGGATGGAGGAAGAGAGGAGCCGGGCTGTGTCCCTCCACCGTCTCTGGCAACATCCCTGCTGAGGGCTGTGTCTCCCCGGAGGCTCTGGTCTCACTGGGTGGCCTAGGCCCCTGGGCCCACCGCCTCGCGTTGTCAGCCTCATGGCCGTGGCAGCTTCTTGCCACGCCGAGCTCTGGCCGGCCGGCCACGCCTTGCTTGGGCTCGCTCCCCTCCCCTCCCCCATGTAACCCACTCCGTGACCTCCCTATCAGAGCTGGTTCTTTCTCTCCTGCTGGGCTCGGACGGATACGTCCCCTCTGAAGTGTCTGGCACCCGCAGGACCTGCCTCACGGAGCAGTGCGCCGCCTAAGGGAACCTGCGGGGAGGGTCTGTTCTAGCGGAAAGATGTGCGACGTTGATGCCAGCCAGAAGCGTCAGGTGTGACATTCAGCTTGGCCGTCCGAGAGGAGGGAGCTGGAGGAGGGAGAGCGTGGTGGACGGGGACCTGCGCAAACAGCACACGATCGATAGGAGCCCTGGTGTAGACGACGCGGGGCAATCGGTGAGGCAATGAATGCAGAGCATCCGGCCCTGGGCACGTGAGCATCTCCACCCAGGTGCACCTGAGAGTGGAGGCGTACAGGGAACGCCAGGAAAAGAGTGGGCAGCGGGCGTGTCCAAAAGGCAGGTTAGGGGTGCTGGGAGGGGTGAGCCAAGAGGGTATATTAGGGTTGGACAGAATACAAGCTTAAGGCAACCGTAGTGACCACGGGCTCATGACCCAGAGCCTGGCACATGAGAAGTGCCCTATCGATATCACCGAATAAATGAGGAGCTACTGACAAGTTCGGTCGAGGGGAGCGGTACAAACAGGGCCAGGCTTGGCCACGCTCGCTCCGGCGGACCTGTAGACTGGCCTGCGCTGGGGGTGGGGGGTGGGCCAGGAGGGGGAGACCAGTGGGGAAATCATTGCATGAATCATGGGCTTGAGAAAAGCGGAGGATTCGGGCCGGTTAGATATTTTTTTTTAAATTAGCATTGCAGATCTCAGATAAGGGAGCTGGTGGAAAGGGCGGCCCAGAGGTGCCCACGAGGTTGGGGGCACAGAAATGCCCCCGTGACTGTACCCACGCTGACCAAGCAGGTCCCCAGGAGGGCAGGAATGGGGGAGACGCGTGTTTAGTGGTGACAATTATTTACTACCCACCCTCGGATCCTCTGGCCTTTTCTCTCCTGTTGTGGTAAAGACATTCATTTTCCTTCAAACCCAATAAATTATTCTCCGTCCGTGAGCTAGGCAGGGGGGCGGGGTGGAGGGGGGGCCGTGGGGGGTTGGGGATGAAGGAAAGATCTCGGTTTGCTCTTGGCTTTGCCTCTGTCTAGTCCAAACACTGGAAATGTCAAGTTTGCTCGCTAATTAAACACGTCTGTCTCGGACAGCACTTGTATCTCTCCCCGAGAAGGTGTAGATTTCCGGGGAGACATTACACATTCATGTTTCCAAACACAGCCTTCTGCAGCCTCGCCGTGTGACACAAATACCAACCCTGCGAGAGGAGAGACACCTGTGCGGCCGCCCGGGCCTGGATGGGCCCGAGGTGCCCATTCGGTTTATCTCCTGGGAGAGGGGCTCTGGGCGCCTCAGGAGGGCCAGCCCCGGGGCGTTGCCCGATGTCCATGAACCTACCACACAACTCGGCCTCCCGTGCTGCGGTCACAGAAAACCTCCTTCCCTCACCCGCCCGCCCGGCCTGTGTGGCTCCGTGGTTGAGCATCGACCTGTGAACCAGGAGGTCACGGTTCAATTCCCAGTCAGGGCACAGGCCCGGGTTGTGGGCTCGATCCCCAGTGTGGGGCGTGCAGGAGGCAGCCGGTCCATGATTCTCTCTCATCATTGATGTTCCTCTCTCTCTCTCTCTCTCCCCCTCTCCCATCCTCTCTATGAAATCAATAAAAATATGTATTTTTAAAAAGAGAGGAGGATTAATTAATTTATAATAATGTGAAATGAAAACTCTTTGCACTGAGCTCTTTATCTGTGAAAGAAACCTCACCTCGGGGCCATTTTCCCATTTCCCTAAGGACTGTGTGGAAAGCGCTGCATGGACCAGGCCCGACACCAGACCCAGGCCCGACACTGGAGCCAGGCCCAGCAGCCGGGAGGATGGTCTCCAGGCCCCTTCCCATTGCGCTGGGCCCAGGCGCCCCCGAGACAGCCCAGGGTCTGCAGCTCTTGCTGGAAGCGGATGCACCCTGGCTGTGCTCCCTCCCGGGCGGGCGGCATCTGCAGGCCTCTGTCTGGTATCACAGAGATGCCAGTGTCCCTGCCAGCGCCACTCCCCCAGCCCACCATCTGGGGCTGCATTCCCCGGGCCTGGCAGCTCCTCCGCTCATAGCACCAGTCCCCACGGAGAGGCGCGTCCCGCACACTGTTGACTGAAACTCTGCCACTTAATTAAAAGCGAGGGCTTTGTATCCACGCCAGCAGGGGCTTTAGAAGCTCCAAGCTGTAAGGCGGCCAGATGGGAGAGCGGTCGGTCGGCGGCCCCAGAGGCCAGGGCCCTGCCTTCCATCACTGCTCTGTCCAGACGCACCTGCCGTCCAGAGCGGTGAGGAGTCCCTCCCATAGGCAGCTCCCCAGGGTACGGAAGGGTCCGCCCAGCACAGACACGACTCGTCTCCTGGGAGGTTGGCTTCCAACGTCGATGGTTCAGATGCACACAGCTTGGGACACAAGTGGCCCAGATGTGAGGGGCAGGGGTTGCAGATGGACAGATGCCCTGTGCGGAGGCATTTGGGCTGTGAGGAGGCTCTAGAAACCAGGCTAAGCCGTCCAGCCCCAGGGTTAGGCAGCATCTGCTGGCACAGGCCGGGGCCTGGCACTGGGGGCCTCTCTAGAAGCTTCTGTCGGCTTCTCTAGATTCGCTCTCCACCCTCCCCGCCCCTCTGCACCCCTGTCCCCCCCCCCCCCCGCCTCCCAAGCTGATCCATGGGAACTGTGCCCTCAGGCCTTCCTACCCTGTGGCTCCCGGTTGACTCTGGTCATGGGAGGTGGGGGTGGGGGTGGGGTTGGGAGCAAATCCTCAGCTGCAGCCAAGCTCAGCGACCGCAGCCCCAGCTGCCAACTCGGTGGCAGCCAGTCCTGGACCTCGAGCCGGAATCACCCAGACTCCATCTCTGTGTCGCCGTTCACTCCCAGGGATCGGCTCGCTCTGGCCACAGCCACCCCAGGGGCCACCTCACACACAGCAACGGCAAGTGACGTTCACGGAAACCAAATGGTTACAAAACACTTGGCAACATGGCAGCCTGCGGTGGATCCTCTTAGAAATGATGTGACTGAACAGGTGGGCGGTGTTATCAAACACGCACACAGGTGCTCACGCACGCACACGCGGGCACGCCTCCCTGAGAAGGCACGGCACTTAACGCTATCACGGGAACGGAAACAAAATATTGCGTGGGGCTTTAGAGGCAAGAAACCCAAACGCTACTGAGTAAATTAAAGTCATTTATAAAGTGCACCGGGCACCCGGATAGAAAGGGAGATGATGAGTCAGCAAAAGTGGGGTGTCTAGTTATTTACTTACAGAACGCTTCCACGGGACCGGAGAGGACGCAACCATGAAGGGCTTGCTGCTGTACAAACACATTAATGTGGGGCGCTGAGGATGCCTAGCTCAATTACTTGCCTCACACTGATTTTGTTTGTTAATTTTAAGCCCACAGGGCCCCTCCGGCATTCCTGGGAGAGTCCGCAATCCCATGGGCGTAGATCTCCTTAGCGCAGGCCTGCCCAGCTCCCTGGACACACGGCAGGGAACGGATTACTCCCAGAGGTCACCACAGCCACCCCCACTTGCCCAGCACCCCGCCCTTGTTCAACAATGTCATCCGTGCACCGAAAGGTGAAGGGTTTGAGTCCCCGATAGGACACATACCCCCAGATGGTGGTTCAATCCCCAATTGGGGTGCGTACGGAAGGCAACGGATCGACCTCTCTCTCTCACATCAATGTTTATCTCTCTGTCCCTCACCTCTCTAAACATATCCTCAGGCGAGGATTTTAAAAATAATAAATAAATACGTAAGTAAATAAATAAATAAATCCAACCCCAGCTCCTAATATCTAATGAAGGAGGCATCTCCCGGGATCCAGGAGAAAGAGAAAAGTCACATGACAGTCCCCGGCCTCCGCCCATTAGTGAACCTGCTTGGTCTATTCCCCGCCCTACAAGCAGCACCGGCCATCACAGCCTGACCTCATGGCCGTCTCCCCGGGGCTCACGGGTCTTGGGGTCTCCGTCTAACCGGTCCACACGTTTTAAGCGGGCTACAGGGGCAATCAGCGATTTTCATTGTTGCTGGGGTCCAATCCCAGTGGGTCCAGGGGTCCCCAAAGGTGTGGACAGAGTCGGCGAAGAAGGAATGACACGAAGACAGCCTTCAATTGATCAGCAGTCTAGTCAGGACCTCTAGCCAGGATCTCCAGCCAAAGTTCTGGTCGGAGTTCTGGTTAGGAACTGATGAGGATCTGACGTTTGTTGTCTTATTACATCCGTATTTATACCAGCCGATTTTAATCCTGTCAATTTCTATTACAAGGGGTAAGGTGTTTCTCATCTCCATTCCAGGGAGTAAAGACTGTGTAGCTTAACTACCCGCCTGGCACTTAATTAAGGGGTTGTATCCCCTCCCTAACCTCAGGGAAAGATCCCCACCTGGGGAAACAACCTTTCTCGGAGAGGTGACCTTGGTTAAAACACATGGCGCTAAGGAGAGCAAACATATTAAGAACAATATGCTATATATGCCAGGTCCCTTGAAACATATGCTGTGCAGATGTTTCTTTCCTGCAGCGACTGTGTCAAGCAGCAAGGATGGACCGGCTTCCGGCACATTCTTCCTGGTGGGAGAGATTCCATCTCAGTCTTTAGCCTCATTTTTTGCTCTGCACAGGAAGGACTCCCGATGTGCCCGTGGCGTGGTTTGAGGTGGGAATGGACGGCTGGTGGTGGGTGTCGAAGATCTGCAGCAGGAGATGCTGTTGACTGGGTGCTGCCCTGGTCTCCGCTCGCCCAATCGCCTGCCTTTTCCCTCGCAAAAGCGATCATCGACCACTGGCTGGCAAAGCAATGGTGACACGGCGCGAGGGCTGGTATTTGCTTAAGAGAAACCTCCCCCACTGACCCAATTTCTAGGAGGCACAGGAGGGGCGAAATGACAGAAGTCATATTTTTGTTCTTGTTTCACTCTCATTCATCTTATTTGATCAGGGCTGAGCGAAACTGACATCTCATCAAACTGCAGAGTGCGTTTCCGCGCCGGGCGCGTGGAAGGGTGGCATTTAAAGCACAGGCGTCGCAGGAACACACGTCTGCGCCAATCCCGCCCGGCCCCGAAGCCTGACCTTTCCCCATGGCTTTATTGACACCGCCTGCTCAGCATCATGTTCATTCCGGCGCGTCTGGGAGGATTGGAAGTCCTTCTCTGCGAACACGGCTCGGCCGGGGCCGGTGTGGCCGACGTGCCTTCCGTGCACAGCGAGACAGAGAGAATTACCAAGCCGGGCACTGGCAGGATTAACACAATTCCTCAAAGAGAGTGTTTAATTAAAAAGCACCCGGCTCCCGCGGCATGGGCCTGGGAGGAAGTTCCAGTTGGCATGCGGCGAGAGCGGCGGAATTACATCCGAGGTCGCTGTCATTTACTCGCTGCGGGTTCATCGCTGGTTCCTCCCATCTGGGAGCTCTAAGAGGTGCCCCCTCCTCCCCCCTCCGCCCCTACCCTTCCTTCCCCACTCCACTCATGGCAGAAAATCCTCTCTGATAAACGCTCGTTCAGGCTGCCGCTCGGTGCTCGGTGCTAGAAACCCACCACTGCGTCAGGCCGAGCCACTGCAGAAAGGATCTATTTGTGTGTTTGTGTGACAAAAATCTGTGGGTTCAGGTGCTCCCCAAGGCACTGGGGGGATAGCAGTGAGCAAGAAAGCCAGATCCCCACGGTCAGGGGGTGTCATTCTTATGGAGGCAGACAGTCTACACGTTAATAAATAAAAAACGTACGTAAGATAATGTCAGAAAGTGGGGTGTGTTCCTTATTGTGCATGGAAGGGAAAGACAACAGAGAATGCCGGGGGGGGGGCTTTGAGGGTGCTGGAGGTGCTGGGGGTGCTGGGGCTACTGTGTACAGATTGTCCAAGGAACGAGGGTGGGTATTTGAGCTCTAATCTGATTAAGGAGATGAGGCTGGGGGTGTGGGAGCTAGACCAGAGTCTGTTTCAGGTAACGCACAGCAAGTGCAAAGGCCCTGGGGTAGAAATGTGTTTGGCCTTTTTTGAGAAGCAGAGAGAAAGCTGCCATGAAACCAGTGTGGTGCTTGAGGAGTGAGGAGGGGCTGGCTGCGAGGTGCGCCCAGGCAGTGAGCAGGGGCAGGCCCGGGGAGTCCAGCTGAGGAGACTTCATTGACTGCCGTGGGGAGCTGGTGGAGGGGGTGGCGCAGGGAAGTGACAGCGGTCAGCTTGGACTTGTAAGTGGTTCCTCCAGCTGCAGCAGCGGTTCTCAACCTTCCTAATGCCGCGACCCTTTAATACAGCTCCTCATGTGGTGGTGACCCCCAATTCCATTGTTACAAATTGAACATAATGAAAGCATACTGATTAATCACAAAAACAACATGTAATTATATATGTGTTTTCCGATGGTCTTAGGCGGCCCCTTGAAAAGGTCGTTTGACCCCCAAAGGGGTCGCGACCCACAGGTTGAGAACTGCTGGGCTACAGGGTGGGGACTCAATTGGAGAAACCACGTGGGTGAGAACAGAAACCCGGGGTGTGGCTGTGGAGCCAGTTATAGCGAGAGGGGATGGAAAGGATGATCTACAGAGCCAGCAGGATCTGCTCAGCCCATATCTGTGTAAGGATCTGTCCTTCCCTCCCCACCGCCACCACCACTGCCACTGCCACCACCACCACCACCACCACCGCCACCACCACTACCCACAGGCAGAGTGAGCCCAGCTGTCTCCACCGCCTCAGGCACTTGGGGACAGTGGTTGTCACCCCACTGCCCCTCTTCTCACCTCTTCCCACTGCTCTCCACCGGACAGGAGGTCAAGTCTGCCTCCTCACCTATCACTCCTTTCTGGCTCCGCTCCATTTCCTTCGTGTCTCTCGTTAAACATAGAGCCCAACGCAGGGCAAAACGCCCCATTCGTGGGTTGCCATTTTGCACCCAATCTCTGCCCTGCTCCCCGCTCTAAGCCCACGAGCCTGGGGGGCAGTGTGGACCCCACTCCTGGCTGAGAGGCGGAACCTCTCAATGGGGGCAGAGCCTCTGCCAGTCAGTGCGTCCCATTTCCCCTGACTGTGATTGGTCCAGACACCATCACATGATCCCATCTCAACCAATCAGATGCAAAGGGACTCTGGCTGGGGACACTGGGGTAAGATCCTCCTTCTTTGTCACTAAATCCAGCCTGGATTATGGAGTCTGGGACCGTCCCACAGTCGACTGAGGACCGTCCAGGGTAAGTTTGCCTGAGGACAGACGCCCTTTCCAGCAAGCAAGGCTGAGAAGAAAGAGAGGAGACAGAGATGGCGTCTGCCCCCGGGTCTAGCAGTGTCTACAGCAGCGGTTCTCAACCTTGGCTGCACATTCGAATCACCTGGGAATCTTTTTACAATCCTGATTTCTGGGCCTCATCCTCCGGAAATTCTGTTTCTTTGTTACTCGTGTTGTGGCCCCGCCCCATCACAAAGAGACAGAATTTCCGGAGGATGAGGCCCAGAAATGGGGATTTTAAAAAGATTCCCAGGTGGTTCTAAGGTGCAACCAAGGTTGAGAACCACTGGTCTACAGGCTAAGCCTGGATCATCAACGAACCGACCCTCTTCCCTTTACCGGCTTAGACCAGGCTGGGTCAGGCTTTCTGACACCTGCTACCAGAAGAATCCTAACGGACCGGCCCACCCGAGGGCGGGGGCCGAGCTCCCCCGCACGGGCCGCACACCCCGCTCAGGGCGGCCACCGATCGCCGCCCAGCCGGCAGGTGCATCGTCCCGTAAGGCCTTTTGTTTGAGCTCCGGGCCAGCGAGGGCTCCGGCTTTCCTGCTCAGCGATTTCCTCCTCAGCTTCTCTCGCGGGCGCCCTCCGAGGCTTTCTGTAAAGGCCTTTGATGAATTTAGTATTTATTAGACCTGCCGTGTGCTCTTGACATGGATCCGTTTTTGCCAGAGAGGCAACCTCCTGAGAAGCCAACATTATGGCCAATTTGGGGAGAAACAGCCAAGAGAACCCATAAAACCTAACAAAGCGAAGTCTGCTCGTTGCCAGAAACACCCATTTGGCTCGCTAATGGGCCCAGGGGGAGGGGCTGCGATGTCTTCTGCTTTCTTTCGCCTGGAAAGCCCTCCCGGAGCCACCCAGCACAGCCGTTTGTGAAGGCCCCCGAGAGCCATGTCCAGGCCGCGGCTTCGGCAGCTTAATTGGCTGAAGTCGGAGAGCTCGGGGCTCAGAACGGACCAACTGCCTTAAGCAGCGCGGGGGCCTGCACGCCCAGCCCTCCCTCCACCCTGACGCGGCGGTCTTCTCATGCCTCAGGTTTCCTACTCACACTCTACTGTGAAACAATCAGTGAGAGCTCTTTGCACGATGCGACGCCGGACAAACGTAAGTCATTATCCCCCACCCACATGGAGAGAAGGAATGTGGATTGAATTCAACTCTGTGCCTGATGCTTTATTTTTTTAATGTATTTTTACTGATTTCAGAGAGGAAGGGAGAGGGAGAGAGAGGTAGAAACATCAATGATGAGAGAGAATCACTGATTGACTGCCTCCTGCACGCCCCCTACTAGGGATGGAGCCCGCAACCCCAGACATGTGCCCTGACTGGGAATTGAACCCTAACTTCCTGGTTCATAGGTTGACGCTCAACCACCGAGCCACACCGGCCGGGCTGTGCCTGATGTGTTACATACATACTTTCATTTCAGCATCACTATGGGGACAGCGAAACCCAGGCGTTCCTCTCCCCACTTTACGGGTAGGACAACTGAGGCTGGGCAGACTGACCAGCGTGTCTGGGCCACTCAGCTGGCCGATGGCACATTCCTGGCTTGGCTCCTGATGTGTTCGATCTTAAAAGCTTCCGTCACCTGCTCCTTCCAAGAGGAAATGGACGGGGACACGGAACCTCAGGCCAGAGGGAATGACAAACCACGAGACCCAGAAGAGGTCTCCGCCCCTTTTCCTACCAGATCGCTACCCCCCACCCCTGCTGTGTGGAGATGTCCCCCATAAAGAAATTTTGCCTCCCACCTGCCTTTGCTTCATTTATTAGCTCATTTTCCAGCTCATACATAGGACAGAGGGGGAAGCCTGGCTGTTAAGTAGCAGACACTGTCACTTCACCTCGGCCTGGATCCCTATCTCCACTTGTTCCCAACCAGTAACTGGTGTTCGTTGCCATCTGCCCCTTCTGCCCATTCCCCGTGTTCTCACTTGGCAAGGACAGCTCTCAGGCTCGGCGCGTGCCCCTGGCCAGGGCCTGGCTAGCAGAGCGGGCGCTCACACGCCGTCTCCCAGGAGATGGAACTCCAGCCACCACGATGGCCGATTCCACCGGCGCGAGAAGAGATTCTGATGAGAACTCTTTTTTTAAAAAGAAAATATTTGTATCGATTTTGAGAGAGAGAGAGGAAGGGAGAGGGAAAGAGAGAAAGAGAAACATCAATGAGAGAGAGCATCATGGATCGGCTGCCTCCTGCACGCCCCACACTGGGGATCGAGCCCACAACCCAGGCCTGTGCCCTGACCGGGAATCGAACCAGCAACCACCTGAGCCGCCCGGCCAGGGCCTGATGACAGCTCCTAAGGATGAACACTTTTAGGGGAGGTGGGTGCCGCCATCCAGCAGAAACGGGATGGAGGGCTACGCGGGGACAGGGACCAGAAGGGTGTGGGTCCCCGGAGAAGAGGCTGCCATGGGGAGCTGCCCAAACAGCCCCCCCACACACACAGCATGAAAGCATAACAGCTGCACACGGGGGTGACCATACCGCTCTGCCCCTCTCTGCGGTCCCAGCAGCCCCCTCTTTCTCGTGGGGAACCCCCTCGTCCCCTCCCAATGCTTATGGTTTCAGGGGCCCAATACCACCACCCCCCCCCCAGGACCAGATCTGACCAATTGGATTGCTGCAACGGCTTCAGAGGCGGGCACATCACCAATTCAAGCTCAAGAGAACCAACCTAGGGCTGTAGAACGAGAGAGTGCCCTTCCCTTCAGGGTGGCTCGGTGGGCAGGCTGCCTGTGGGACAAGGTTTGACGGTGCCTTCAGAGTCTCTGGCACTCTCTGCCCGGTCAACAAGCCGCAGGGCGTCAGTATCAGCCTGTAGCCAATAGCGCTCAGAAAGGGAACTGGGGGGGAGAGCGGGGAGCGATGTTGTAGCTAATAAAGACGGGCCTGGCGGCGAACCAGCTAATATCTCGGCTTCCGCCAGGCCTCTCGCCGCCTCTGCACAGACAACTCCAATGAGATAAATTACTTTCCCACCAACACAAACATGACTGCAATCAATACAGTTAGTGAGGAACAGGGTTTGTAGAAGAAAAGAAAGTGCCAATATCAAATACGTTTATATCGACAGGAAGCCAGGTTGGTCTGAGCAAGGGTGAGCGTGTGCGTGGGGACGGCCTTGGGAATGAACCTCAGAGCCCGGCCGACGGGGCTCAGGGGTTGAGCGTCGACCTTTGAAGCAGGAGGTCACAGTTCCATTCCCGGTCAGGGCACAGGCCCGGGTTGCAGGCTCGATCCCCAGTGTGGGGCAGGCGGGAGGCAGCCGGTGCATGATTCTCTCTCATCATGGATGTTCCTCTCTTTCTCTCTGCCTCTCCCTTCCTCTCTGAAGTCAATCAAATATATTGTCAGAAGGAACCTCAAGCACAGCAACCTTGTCTGCCTTCCTTACCACTGGGTCCCTGAGGCCAAGCACACAGTAGGTGCTCAGCAAGTGTTCACGGAATAAACGAGTGAATGAATGCTTGTCAGTCTCCCTATTCATGAAGCCAGGCACTGTGCCTAGCACGGAGGAAGGACGGGCAGTGTTCGCTCTGCTGGTGCGTGTGTGGATTCACCTATAAATAAATGAGCAGGTTGACAAATAAGCAAAGAAACCCAGCGCCGAGTCGGAGGAAGGGAGCGAAGCATGTCTACCCAATCCCGGCTGGCCCCACCCATCGCTCACTGGGATGCGCTCATCCAGGTTGGCTTGGCAAAGCCCACGTGCCGGGCCACGGAAAGCCACCTGCCGGAGCTCCCGGTGCCTTGGGCCCCGGCTCTGGGAGCTGCCTGTGGGAGTTGGGGAGAAAAGGGTGTTCGTGAGCTTCCCCCGTTTAAACAGGAAATGAGGCTTTTGAAAGAGAGGATATGAAGCGGCTGCTGTCGGGCTGAGGACCAAGGTGTAAACATAGATGGGTCCCCTCATTGAATCGACTCCCGCCGCATTTCTCCTGCACGGCTGCTGACGAAAAGCTATCGTTACCAGGGAGCTGGCGTGAGCGCAGTGACGCTGCCTGCAGCTCCTCGGGCACCAGGTCAGGGTCCCGGGATGTCGGACAGGCTCGAGGGTGCGGCAAAGGCTCTGACCTAGAAACCCAGCAGCCACGGCAAGGAAAGGCCGCAAGGGCCACGTGACCCCCAGACGCAGGGCCAGCGAGCTCTCCGCTCCCGGGATGGCCCGGAGGAATGAGGGGCTGGGGCTGCCTCATGCTTGGGGGACCTCCTCGCAGGGCCTGTGCTGCTGCGCCCGCGCTGAGCGTGGTGGGACCCTCACCTTCACAGGCGTCTCTAGCGCAGCCCTCTTCTGATGCCCCTCGGGGAGTCGGACCGCAGGTCTGCACTTTTATCCGCATTCTCTTTTTCTGGTTTAAAAGCGTGGCCGTGTGTCCATTAAAACCAAACACACCACACACGCCTGAGTTTTAGTTGTTGTTTTTCCCCCCAGATGTGGGCAACCATCTTGGGCCTGAAACCCGAATCAATAGCCAATTAAAAAAGCCGTTCAGGCCCGTGTGCGGTGCATACAAATGAGATGTCACAAGTCTGCGGCATGTCCGTGTGACACGTAGTCACCCCGGCGTGGCCGACCCCTCACGCTCAGCGCTGTGGTGTAGACGTGGAGCGTCGCCAGCCTCCCAGGTGGCCTGAGGCCCGAGGGGGGAGGTGCGCGTGGGGGAGCCTTGGGAGCAGCACGCCGTGTCGTCGGCGATTCAAGGCGGCCACCTTGTGACGCCGCTGCTTCCTGGTGAGCCTGGAGTTAATACACAGCCAGTCACAGCCCTCACAGCCTAGGACGCAGTTTGTAGCGGTGGCGGGCGGGCGGGGGGGGCGTTGGCTGGGGTTTGGGAGCGAATGACCCATCCATCAATGTCTCCTCTCCTGGAAGGCATGCTCACCAGCCCAGGGATCCTTTTTAAAGTGAGATCAATACATAGAAATTCGAATCCTCCCCAAAGTCATCTCAAACACCACATGCCCCCAACAGCCCATGTTCTTACCCTCCCCCCAACCCCACCCCTCGGCCGCCTCCCTCTCCCGCCTTTAATCAATCACCATATTCGATGATTCCGCTCCGAAGCGCCTCCACCGCCCTCAGCCCAGCATCAGCACCAATGAGACACCTGCCATGTCTCCTGACTACTCCTCCCCCCACTCGCCTGCCCCCCACCGTGGTCCCTTCGGAGCTGTTCTCCAGGTGGCTGCACACGAGAGCCTTCTAACATGCAAACGCGGCCCCATCCTGCACCTGATGAAAACTTCCCAGAGGCCCCAGTACCTCCCGGAGAAAGTCCCAGCGCCAAGGCTGCCCACCGCCCGCCTCCTGGCTCCCTCCTCCAGGCCCACGCCCCGGTCACTGTCAGCCCTCCCTGCACCACGTGGCGAGACCAGAGGCCCTGCCACCCTCGGGCTCTGCCCGGCCCGCCACACACATGTTGCTTCCAATCCCAGGGTGTCCTCTGGCCTCATGGGCCTGGAAACGTCACCCCTTCCGCCTGTCAGCTCAGCTCCATCAGCCCTGCCTGTGAGAAGCTGTCTCCAGCTCACCTGCCACAGGAGGGTCCTATGCTGCCTGCTGGCAGCCCCCTGTGCAAAAGTCCCCCAAGAGCCTGACAGGCCTCGCTCAGGAGCTGAGCATCGACCTATGAAACAGGAGGTCATGGTTCGATTCCCGTCAGGGCACAGGCCCAGGTTGTGGGCTCCATGGATGCCAAGTAGGGGGTGTGCAGGAGGCAGCTGATCCATGATTCTCTCTCATCATTGATGTTTCTACCTCTCTCTCCCTCTCCCTTCCTCTCTCAAAACAATAAAAAAACTTTTTTTAAAAAAGATTTATAGCCCTAACCTGTTTGGCTCAGTGGATAGAGCGTCGGCCTGTGGACTAAAGGATCCCAGGTTCGATTCCGGTCAAGGGCATGTACCTTGGTTACGGGCACATACTCAGCAGGGAGTGTGCAGGAGGCAGCTGATCGATGTTTCTCTCTCATCGATGTTTCTAACTTTCTATCTCTCTCCCTCTCTGTAAAAAAAATCAATAAAATATATTTTTTAAAAAATAAATAAATAAACGATTTATAAAAGTTCCCCTAGATTCCAGCCTGCTCTCCTGGTCAGACCAGGGACTAGTTGACCCTTGCATTTCTCGGGCCATGCCCAGGCAGTTTCCCCGATACCGTCGCTTCACCGTCACAGCATTCGTATTAGTGGACACGGTTGCTATTCCCGTTTCACAGGGAGGGGAACAGGCTCAGAGAGGCCAAGCCGCTCACCCAAGGCCACACAGCCCGTGAGTAACGATCAGAGATAGACGTGAGCTCAGGTCTAAGCGAATGAAAGGGCTCAAAACATATCTGTTTCTTTATTGGATTTTGATCAGATGCTCATTGTTTTAATATCATCCCCCCCAATCCCCCTAACCCTCCCTCCCCACACACACCCAGAAAATATAGGGTGTCCCAAAATTCACGCAAGATTTGCAATTTCTTGCATGAATTTTGGGACAACCTATATATTTAGAACAAGAACCCGGAGGATTCTAATGGAAATATTTTGGCCTCTATTGGTGGTGTTCGAGGGATGCTACCTGGATGACCTCTTTCAGAACCAAACTCACTTGAAGATGATGTGGTGGGAAGCCTGGATGTAGGACCCAGGGTTCCAACCAACTCTGACCATGTCTACGTGTCACGGAGATCTTCTCCAGTGGAAAGTGTCAGGGGCCCGGGCTGTGCTCACTGGAACGGAGGATCCCCGAGGCCGGGAGTGGGCAGTGACAGCATCCGCCACAGATAGTGACGATGATCATGACAAGGCTCCGTCCACTGAGCGCTGACGGTGTCTGGGCCCTGACGTAACTCTCTGATGGCTTTCCCAGGGCGGCGCACTGCCGGCAAGCTGACCGGGAACCCGGCCCCACGCCCGCCTGAGGCCGCAGCTCGCACTCCGGTCACTGTCACTCCCCTGCTGCTTAGCGTGGCCTGCAGAGCTACAGGCAGGTCCAGTGGCTGGCTGGGGCCACCCGGGTGGGCCTGCTGTGGTCTGGGTGTCGTGTGACCGCGTGTTATATGCATGGGGGGGGGGGGAAGCGCTGTGAGACCCCGGTCACCAGATGGCAGGGGTCCGACCCCGTAGACCACCCTGGGGTCTCTTCTCCCATGGTCACACCTTCCCCCCGATTCCATCAGGAGGGTGACTCCCCAGTGTCCCCAGGAAGGTAGAAGCAACAGAGGCCGGGACAGGGGAAACCCTGAGTTCTTTCTCTTTTTTTTTTGTATTTTCAAAATTGACTTCAGAGAGGACGGGAGAGGGGGAGAGAGACAGAAACATCTATGATGAGAGAGAATCATGGATCGGCTGCTCCTGCATGCCCCCTACTGGGGATCGAGCCCACAACCCGGGCATGTGCCCTGACCAGGGATCAAACCATGATCTCCTGGTTCATAGATCAAAGCTCAACCACTGAGCCACACTAGCTGAGCCTTGACTAAATAAGAAAATCCCTGGCCCGTCTCTGAGCCTGGCACTGAGGGAGTTAACCCGAAACCGCCTCGGTGATGAATGGCTATAATACTGTCGACGTAATGGGTTTCCTATTTAAATTTTGTGAGGATTTAATCAGTTGGGCGCAGCTGTGAGAGACGCACCATAAACTATGTTGAAAAATATGTAGACATATACATTTATCTGCTACAAATTAAGCTCACTTAGAGGTGGTCTTAATGGCCCATGTAGCCATCATTACAAGCATAAATTCCAAACTGTCTGTTTCCGGTGAATTTGCTTTGAGAAAAAAATTAATGTTCATCCTTAGCCGAGCGAGGTAATAAATGGAAGGACCCTTAATTTGCAGAGCGCTAATAGGCCGGCCATTTTTCAGTAGGACCCCCCCCACCCCACTGGATCGCCCATGGCCAGTGGCTTCTAGGGGGATTCCATGGTCCAGGCTGGGGGGGAGGGGGGAGGGGGCTGGCTTTCTGGGGGCCACCCCTCTGTGCTTCCCCTCATCTGCTCCCAGGAAAGCTGATACCCCCGTTCTGAAACCAGGCCGTCAAGCCCCACCACCACCAACACCCGCCCTTCGGTCCTGGCTACCTGTGTTCAGCGGAGTTTCGTACGGGGCCGTGCCCGGGCTACCGTGGTGAAGTGCAGCACAGCGACAGGCCAGCAGTGAGCACGCCTCTCCAGGCCAATGACGACGCACACACAGCCAACGGACGTTCTCCCACATGCTCTGAGGCCCCAGCCCAGGAAGCGGGGCAAGGCGGTGGGTTGAGTCCCAGGCTGAGTTGGCGACACCCTCCTCCTGGTAGAAACCCATAGCTGCCCGTTTGCAAGACACTCTCTCGTGTCCCTTCTCACACCACAGTGGGTTCTTCGCTTACGACTGTCTGAGGACACAGGGGCGACGATGCCCCACTCTGTGTGTTTTCTAAAGGTGTTTTCCATTGATTTTTAGAGAGAGGGGAAGGGAAAGGGAGAGAGAGAGAAACATCGACATGAGAGCAAAACATGGATGGGCTTCTTCACACCACCCCCCACCAGGGATAGAGCCTGGAGCCCGGGCATGTGCCCTGACCGGGAATGGAACCGGCGACCTTCCGGTGCAGCAGACGATGCTCCACCACTTTCCACAGGGGCACGGACGAGGATCCGGCCAGAGAGGCACCCAGACGCCAAGTTTGAGGACGCCCTCCTCTATATTTGCATGACCCTGACCTTGACCTCCACCTGAAACCTTGCCCCTCGAGTGGCCCTCTTGCCTCACCCTAGTCCCAGCCCTGGACGGGACCCCAAAGCACAGAGAAGTTAGGACTCGCCAGAGGACACAAGACGCTGAGAGAGCTCGAGTCGGACTCAGGGCCAGTAAGCAGGTTCCGTGACCTTGTCCATGCGCCAGGACGCTGCCATGTGACCGGAGAGGCCTCGTCTCCGGCAGCCCCGGGGGCCGCTCCCCGAGAGCCTCGCTGGGCGGGAGCAGCTTCCCCACCCTTTGTCTCCTCTCATTTCCTTCTCAGCACCTTTCACTTTCAGAAATAATCCGACCAATTCACTGTGTGTGGCCTGTGTGCGCCACCAGAATAGTCACTGCTTCCTCTCCGGTGCTTATAACAGGGCCTGACACAGAGCAGGTGCCCAACAAACCCCCTTATCCCACAGACCAACCAGCAGAAGTGGTGTGAGACGGTCTGAGTCTCCACGGGCCGGGTCCCAGGCACCCGAACGACGGGGTGGAACCATCTAGAGCAGCGGTTCACAACCTTCTGGTCCTTTAAATACAGCTCCTCAAGTTGTGACCCAATCATAAAATTATTTTCGTTGCTACTTCCTAACTGTAATGTTGCTACTGTTATGAATCATAATGTAAATATCTGATATGCAGGATGGTCTTAGGCGTCCCCTGTGAAAGGGTCTTTCGACCCCCAAAGGGGTCGCGACCCACAGGTTGAGAACCGCTGCTCTAGAAGGTCGGGTGTACGTCTCCCCTCTGAGGATTAGGTGCTCCCACAACTCAAGCATCGATGTTGGAAAATCCAACGGGATGGAAACGGAAGCCAGCGTGGGCCTAGTCCGGTTTCTCTCCAGCGATCAAAACACAGAAAACCAACGTTCACCACCATATCTGCTGGCGGCGAGAGGTGGGGAATTAAAATGCTGAAACCAGGCTTTTAACAAACAAACAAACAAACAAACCGTCCCATTGCAACACGGCCAGCAGCACCCACACAAGGAGTGTCTTGGGGGGCAGGCCCGGTAGCTCCGGAAGCCCCCAGAACTCCTCCCTCTGTGTCTGGCCATCAGTCCTGTGCCCCCTTGGAGCCGCATCCTATGGGAGAGGGGTTCTCTCCCGCACGCCCCGCACCACCTCCTAGGAAGCGCCCAGGGAGCGAGTCGATCCTCGCAGGCCTGGCTGTGGTGCTGCCCGACTTAGCTATTGGCAAGGCCGTGGGACCAGGCCGGGGCCTTGCCGTGTCAGCGTCGCCACCATTGAAACAGGACATGAGAGCAGACGGGAGGCCCTTGTGCCTCAGGCTCAGTGTCTGGGCAGGTGACCCCGGGAAGCGGCACCTACCTCATCCCCGGGCGGGGTCCACGCAGGACGGCATCCGCGGTCCCTGGGCAGATGGGCCGTGGGCAGCTGGGGCAGCATCACATGCAGAGAAGGCGGCTGACCCCCTGGCAGATCGCAGTGATGGCATAAAGTTAAACACGTGACCAGACACTTCACACATATGACATTTTTACAGCACATGGGGCTGAAACTCGGGTCTGAACCCACGCCCCACACCCGAGCGAGGGGCCTCCGCTGCCCTAACAGCTTCCACGCCGGCTCCCCTGTGCCTGGGACCCCCCGTGCCCAGCCCCCACCGGCTCACCTGGCGTCTCTTCCTGGCGGCATCCTCGGGCTCCACGAGGCACTGCCCTGCGCCTACGGTCACCCCTCCCGCACTCGGTGGGCCCCCCACGCAGCCCCGACTCTGATTCACCCGCTGCTCACCTCCCGGCCCAGGTGAGCACCGAGCCCTCGAGAGCAATCACTCACCAATGGCCCACACCAGGAGGTGTGCGCAGCACCTGGGAGCTCGTCCAGGGGGGAGTCAGCATTTTTTTTTGAGAGAGAGAGAGAGAGAATGGAAGGGAAGGGGAGAGACAGAGAGAGAGAGAAACATTGATGTGAGAGACTCATCAATTTGTTGCCTCCCAACACACCTGACTGGGGCTGGGGATGGAGCCTGCAACCCAGATACATGCCCTTGATTGGAATCGAACCCAAGACCCCTCAGTCCACGGGCCGACGCTCTATCCACTGAGCAAAACCGGCCGGGCTGGGAATCTGCCTTTTCAACCAGCTCGCAGGTGAGGTCCATACTGCGGGTGCTGGGCCCACCTGGGCAGGGGTGGGTGGGGTCTGTGTTAACATGTCGGACCTGTCCACGGCTGTTAACGGTGCAGAGAGGCCCCCTGGCCCCGGTTGCTCAGTGGTGAGGTCACTACAGGACCCCCGTTGGGTGTTCTTGGGGGCAACTCCTCCCACCACCGCCACGGAACCTGCAGCCGTTCACCACCAAGCGGAATGCATGAGTCCATCCCACAGAGCAGCATGGCGTCACCGCGGTGGATGCATAACTGAGTGGATCCTGGCTAATAGAGTGCGCCTGGGCCTCCGGAAATGCTCCCCAGGGAGGGGGCCCCGCTCACTGCTGCCCGCACACCCTCCCTGCCGCTACCTCCCCCCCACCCCCGGGGTTGCTCCTGCCTCCGCCAGCTTGTGCATCCTCCTCCATTGGGCCTCACCTTAGGCATCGCCTTCTCAGAGGGGTTTGCCCAGGGGCGCCCACCTCCTCCTCTCTCAGGACACCCGTCCTGTCCCTGGGGCACTGGCCACGACTCCTGATCGCACGTCTTCGTGTGCCTGCTGGTGTCTTGTCCAGCTCCCCTGCCGGACAGTGAGAGCCGGGAGGGCAGGGCCGTGTCCGAGGGCCTCGCAGCTGCATCCCAGCTCCCAGCCCAAGTCGCGGTGGCTGACGTGTGGATGGCGCCCTCTGCGCTCTTCCTCCCCCAGGGGTTTCCCTGCTCTATCTCCTCCTCCCCCACAACCCGCCTGCAAGGCAGCACCACGATTAGACCTGTTTTTAGTCTTTTTTTAAAAAAAAAAATATTTTTATTGGTTTTAGAGAGGAAGGGAGAGAGAGAGAAGCATCAATGATGAGAGAGAATCATGGACCAGCTGCCTCCTGCACGCCCCCTATTGGGGATGGAGCCCGAAACCCATGCATGTGCCCTGACCGGGAATCTAACCCTGACCTCCTGGTTCATAGGTCGACGCTCAACCACTGAGCCACACCGGCCGGGCAGGTCCGTTTTTATAGATAAAGAAACTGAAAAATAGAGACACTGGTTCATGGTCACCTGGGACGCAGCGGGTCCCTCTGCCTGTCCAGGTCTGGCTGACGTCAGAGGGCCTCTTAGGGAACGGTGTGCCTGTCAGGCCATAGGTGCTCACACAGAACCCGCAGAATGAGAAATGATTGGAGGCACCCAGTCCAGTCCGGCCCGTGTGGCTCAGTGGTTGAGCATCAACCTATGAATCAGGAGGTCACGGTTTGATTCCTGGCCAGGCACAAGCCTGGGTTGCCGGCTCGATCCCCTGTAGGCAGCTAATTGATGATGTTTCCTTCTCATCGATGTTTCTATCTCTCTCTCCCTCTCCCTTACTCTCTGAAATCAATGAAAACATTTTTTTAAAAAAAAAAGAATCACTCGATCCAATCCCATCCCATCCCATCCAAACCCATAGGACTCAGTGCATCCCATCCCACCGATACCCACCGGGCACCGGGCAGGGGCCAGGTACTGTGGGGACCTGGCCTCAGGGGAGCGAGTGGTGGCTGCAGCGAGAGAAGCCAGCATGCGAAGCACCCAGCCGGCTCCCGCGGGTTCCCTCCCGAGTACCTGGGGGCTCAGGGGATGCCCCCGGGGCACCCGGGTCTCCTGAGGGAGACTGAGATGCACTGAGCATCCCACAGTCCTGGCTCCCACCCCACCCTCCTTGACTTACAGAGCAGACACCTGGGCCCGAGAGCCAGGCAGCTCGCCCAAGGGCCCATGGCTGCAAGGAGTAGAAAGAGGGATGCAGGAGCTTCCTTCAGCCTGAGCTCTGTCACCTACACTTGGGGGCTGCCGGCTGCAGTGGGCCATGGTGCAGCCCTGGGCGAGGGGGAGGAAGGGGAGGTGTTGGGGGGCTGCGCCCGGGCCCTAAGGTCCCCAACCAGCCTCCGCAGGTGCCCTCCTACCAGGGCATGATCCTGCTTCTATAGAGTAGACTGTCAGAGATTGGAAAGAAATAAACGTCCGATGGAATACTTTAAAAAGAACGAGAGACCCACACAGGCAAGAGAAACTGGTTCAAGTTCAGCTTCTCCGTGTGTGGAAATTCTCCCCGACAGATTTAGGTTGAGTTCAGCCCTGAAGCCATTCGCAGGAAGCAAGGATGTGCCCTGGACAAGCCGTTCAAACACCGTCGTTGGCACACAGGGCTGGCTCCCGACTTTCTGCAGAGCCCCTTGCTCGGGCCATTCAGAGAGTGAGGAAGGGCTGCGGCTTGGGCAGGAGGAGGACGCGGCAGGTTCCTCGTTCGATTCCAGAAAAGCAGACGCGGTGGGCAGTCGGAGAGGCTCGCTTTGTTTAGAAGGTTTTGTCGCCGGCAGGATTATCTGCGATGACAAAACTCATCTCTCCAGCCTTCACATAAAGACATCCTGGGAAGGGCTGACGCCCTCATTGTTGTTAGAGAGAGAGGGAGAGAGCAGCCTGGGGTCCCATAGGGTGCGGAATAAAGGGGCTGGGCAAACAGAGCTATTTTCGGATTAGCTAACGGACGGACCACAGTGCCCCCAGATCCGTTCGTTCCTGGGCCCCCACGGGCCCCCTCCTGGAACCATATGCCTCCAGCATATGGACTTCAGGCCTGGACACCCTCAGAGCAAGGGCCTGATGTAGGGGCACAGAGAGATGCAGGCACCATGGGGGCCCAGGACTGCCAGGCCTGCATTCTTCGCACACCTGGGCCCCGTGGCCGCCCTCCCGCCCTCGGCTGCTCCGGGGGCAGCCGCCAGCGGCCCCCACCATTCTGCTCTGCCTGTCACATGGTCTCTGGTCACCCTGAGGACACAGCGAACTAAAAGACAACACTGGGCCCTGCCCACGGATGAGGAATGACTCAGGAGTCACAGACAGAGCCAGCAGCTTCGTTCTTTAATTACTTACGTTTGCCCAACTCCGTTTGAGGACCACAGGGTTCCTCCAGGACGTGCCAGGGGTGGGATTCGAGCCCCAGCCAATTGGCCACATCCGGGCTCTTAATCGCTGTGCAAACCTCTGATGGGTGCCCAAAGCGCCCCCGGGGGAGAGGGGGCACAGAGCTCGGCTCCGGGAGGCCAGCAACCTTGGGTTGGAGTCAGAGTTCTGCCAATTCCGCCCTCAGCGAGCCTCAGTGTTCCCACCTGTGGAATGGGGGTAGTGATAGTGAGGAGCACACAATGTAGAGAAGGAATGAGGGAAGCCCTGGCCGGTTTGGCTCCATGGATAGAGCAACAGACTGCGGACCAGAGGGTCCCGGGTTCCATTCCGGTCAAGGGCATGTACCTCTGTTACGGGTTCCCTCCCGGCCGGGGCCCTGGGTCAGGGCGCCTGCAGGAGGCAACCAATTCATGTGCTTCTCTCACATGGATGTTTCTTTCTCTTTCCCTCTCCCTTCCATTCTCTCTAGAAATCTATGGAAAAACGTCCTTAGGTGAGGATTAAATTTTTTTTAAAAAAGGAATGAGGGGAAACCTGTCCCGTCCTGGGCATGGGGCCTGGCACACGGGAGGGCCCCATGAACGCTGGCGATTCTGACCGTGAGCCACGGGAACAGTGAGAGCCGCCCCCGCTGAGCCCCAGGCCTCGCCTGTGCTGGCATCTGCCCCAGGGGCCCCCACGCTCCTCCAACATGAGCGCGGGTCCTGGGAGGTCGGCACCCAGGCCTCTGGTCGGTTGGCGGGTGAGGCTGGGAACCCCGAGGCATCAGGGGGGCAGCGGCTGAGCTTACCTCCGAGTTTGGGTTGAGGTTTCAGTCTAAGTACCAAGTCAGGGTGACTTTCAGGGCCTCCGTCTTCCCCTCCATAAAGTGGGTGACATGTAACAGAGGGCATTTCCCCACGGGGCTATCTGGGGGACTGAGCGAGCTGACCATGTGCCAAGCACCCCAGTGGCTGCAGAAACAGAGAAGGTGTGGCCGGAGGAGCTGGTTCTCCTCCTCGTCCTCCATCCCGGGACACGCAAGCAGCGCCTCCCGCCTCGACGGGGAGGCCCGGGTCTTGGGGAGCCTATTAGCTGGGCCTAGTGGAGAGTTAAACATCGAAGCTGACAGAGGGCGCGAGCTCTCACAGCGCCCCACTGCCCGGCAGATGGTCCCGCCAGATGGCAGGGGCAGGGACGGCCAGCCAGGTGTCTGTGAGAGGAAGAGTTCACCGCCCACCCCCGACGGCCTCCCCCGGCCTCCCCGGGCCTCCCCGGGCCGGGGCGCCGCCCAGCCCGACAGATGTGGGGTCTGGGAAGGTTTCCAGGTGCAGAGGCGGGAAAGTGGACCATTAACCCCATGCCAGGCCCTGCTCTGGCAGAATGGGAGCAGGGGGGTGAGTCTCAGTGCTTCGGCTCGCCTGCCCGCGCTCCCTCCCCTACAACCATGAGCTCTGAGCTCTGCACACAGGGCCCTGCACTCCAGTACAGCAGCCCTGCCTCTCTCCCCCGCCCCTCAAACGCACCCTCTGCACACAGGGCCCTACGCTCCAGTACAGCAGCCCCTGACTCTCTCCCCCGCCCCTCAAATGCTCCATCCTCATCCCACTCCCCCCTCCCCCGGGCATTGGTTCCACCTGCTGAAGTGACTTGTCAGCTCCAGAAATCCATGCCACTGATTTAGATCCGAAGGCGTCTCCCTCCCAGGACTCCCAGAGCTCTGGGTAGAATTTTTGGGTCGCCCCAGGGCAGGGAGGGGAGCGGGTGTGTGGGCGTGTCCCATCGTGTGGGGTGCCCCCGTGGGAGGCCACAGTGGAGGGAGCCAAGAACTCCTGCTTGCCAGCTGTGCAACTTCCAGGGAGGCGCTGACCTCTCTGGGCCCGGCTCTGAGCACCCAGGGCTAAGTGGGGACGAAGGACAGGATAACGGAGCCGTGCAGTCCCAGGTGGCACTCGGTGCTCGCGTGGAGATGAGGGGACGCCTTCCCTGCCCTTATCACAGCCCCTTTCCTCCTCCTGACGGGCGCTGCCCGGCTTGGGGGCTGGCACGTGTGGTCTGGGGCTGCCGGAACACAGGACCAGGGGCCGGGCTTCAACAACACACACGCGTTGTCGCCCAGTCCCAGGGCTGCAAGTCCATGATCAGGTGTTGCAGGGCTGGCTCCTCCTGCGGCCGGGAGGAAGGACCCGCCCCGGGGCCCTGTCCGTGGGGGTAGACCTGTGTCTTCACTCGGTCTCCCTTCTGGGGGTGTCTGGGTCCCGGTCTCCCCTTTGAATAGGACGCCAGTCCCAGGGATCAGGCCCCGCCCTCATGACCCTGCCGTGACCCTCTCTCCAAATCAGGTTGTATTCTGAGTTGACTCCAAATTTAACATACGGATATTTGTGGGGGGAGAAGGGGACCCAATTAAACCCATGAGAGAGCCCTGGCCGGTGTTGCTCAGTGGATAGAGCAACAGCCTGGGGTCTGAAGGTCCAGGGTGGGTTCAATTCCCGGTCAGGGCACAGGCCCGGGTGGCGGGCTCAATCCCCCGTGTGGGGCGTGCAGGAGGCAGCTGATCCACGATCCTCTCTCATCACGGATGTTTCTATCTCCCTCTCCCTCTCCTCCTTCCTCTCAGAAATCAATTGAAAAATAAATAAGTAAATCCACAACAAAGCCACGTGTGGCTCTGCTATGGGGCAGGCCCGGGTTCTAGGAATGTCAGGCCTTCCTCAGACGACCCTTCCCGCGCCTCAGCCTCCGTGTCCTGGTCGTGAAACGCGAGTCATCGTGAGCTCGGCCTGGGGGCGATGCGTTCGGGAAGAGCCAAGACGAAGTCTGCAGAGCGTTCCATGGATGGCTTGGCACCAGGTAAGTCCTCGAGGGACGTCTGTCGTTGGTCCGATGATGCCACACGATGCCACACGGGAAATGTCCACGTCACCCAGAACCGGGACACCTCCGTCACTGTACCTGGCAGACGGGCGGCCAGACGGAGCTTCAGCTGTGTGGGCGTCTAACCAAGGCCCCCCTGAGTCTCCAGGAAATGCTGCGTTGAAGCGAACAAAGATTTCTACTGCAATCAACAGTCCTCTGGCAAAGAGGCTAAAGATTTCCAAGACCAAGGACGAGGGAGCAGAATTAATCATCCGGACAATAGCGATGGATGCTATTTTACGACGTTAACAAAACGGAGGTTTTTTTGTTTCAGGCTGGCTTTTCCTTGAGTCTCCATGTCTTTTGTCTTTGCAGGGAGCAGGCAGCTCAGGGCTGAAGTTTCACCAGCTGGGAATGGTTCTCCGGGAATCCTCCTCCTCCTTCTCCCATTCCAGTCATTTAAAAATATGATGAGGGTCCAGCCACTGAGGCTCAGGGGTTGAGCGTCAACCCATGAGCCAAGAGGTCACCGGTTCAATTCCCAGTCAGGGCACACGCCCAGGTTGCCAGCTCGATCCCCGGTGTGGGCCATGCAGAAGGCAGCTGATCAATGGTTTTTTCTTATTGATATTTCTATTTCTCTCTCCTTCTCTCTTTCTCTCTCTCTCTTAAAAAAATGAAAAAGGGGGAAAGAATATGGTGAGGGATCAAAATTCCTGCGTCAGTGGGTCTGCAGCCCCCAAACGTAAAGGCCTCTGTCTGCCACGGGAACCCACCACCGTAGCCACGTTCCTGTCCAATTAGGAGCCTGAGCTGATGGACTGTTTCCTGCTCAGAACAGCAATTTGAGAGAAAGAGAGAGAGAGAGTTTCTTCTTCAAAAATATGGAAAAGGGGCTTTTAATCAGAGAAGCAGATCTTTCTTTTCCGTACCGAGGACACCGGGATATGAAATTCCCCTCGGAACGGCACGTAACGGAGGTAAAAGGAATCCTGGGAAAACCCCCTCCTGTGAGGGGAAGCTTTGGACGGGAGTGGGAATGTTGGGGGCACACCGTTAGGTCGCCTGAATCAGTGTGTACGTTTTCTCAGAAGAGGGCCTTCCCTGTTAGTTCAGAGAAGCAGCCCTCAGGGACGGGGGCAGGCGGACAATGGTCCCCCAGGCGTGTGCACAGCCTACCCGTGGAACCCACAACCACCACCTCCTGTGCTGTGGCGGGTCACTTCACGTTCCAGCATGGCTAGGCCACGAGGCCCAGCCACGTGGGCAAGGCCAGCCCAGGTGCCAGTCTAGACGTGTGTGACGTGGTTAAGATTTAGGTCCGTCTGTCGGCCTGGAATCGAGCGGATCACCCTCCACAGTGTCACACGTGGTCCTGTCACATGACACCGCCTGTCACGTGACACCTCCCTCGTGTCAGTGCGGTGGGCCTCTCCCAATCGGTTGTGGGCCGTGCAAGAAAGCCTAGGCCCCTCAGAAGGAAAGAACCTCCTTCTAGACTAGTGATGGCGAACCTTTTGAGCTCGGCGTGTCGGCATTTTGAAAAACCTTAACTCAACTCTGGTGCCGTGTCACATATAGAAATTTTTGATATTTGCAACCATAGTAAAACAAAGATTTATATTTTTTATACTTATTTTATATATTTAAATGCCATTGAACAAAGAAAAATCAACCAAAAAAAATGAGTTCGCGTGTCACCTCCGATATGCATGTCATAGGATCGCCATCACTGCTCTAGGCTGTCTTCAGACTCAGGGCGGCACCATCCACTCTCTCCCAAGCCTCTCCCCTGCCAGCCTGCCCTGCAGATAGGACATCACCGGCCCCCACAGCCACACCAGCCAGCTCCTTGAACTATAGGTTTATCTGTCTGTCTGTCTGTCTACCTACCTGCCTATCCATCTACACAGCCTGTTGACTCCGTTTCTCCAGAGATGTCTGACCATGACATGTGGCAAAGAGACATTGCGGATGTGATGAGGGCAGGAATCTTTCGTTGGGACGTCATCCCAGGTGACCTGCTGAGGCGGATGCTTGTAAAGGGATATGGGAGGAATCCGAACCAGAAAGGGGCAGAGGGTGAGGGATCACACTGTGAGCCCCGGGCGCTCAAGAAAGTAGCGACAAGACCAACAGGCTGGGCTCCCTGAGGGGCGGGCTGGGGGTCTGGGAGCCCTCGCTCAGCCTCTCTGAGCCTCCACGCTCTCACTGGTGCTGGGCAAGGCGCACGGCCGGGCCCTCCCGGGGCTGCGTGTAGACTGCCCGAGAAGAGCAGGACCTCCCTCGTGTCATGGTCGAGGCGGTCCCACGAGAAAGCTTCCGGCTTTCATCTTGCCAAGTTCATCTGCGATGCACTCTGGAAGCCTCGGCCCCGTCCGCCTGCCCAGTGCGCGGGCACAGAGGAAGGGCCTGAATCCTTGAACTCCGAGCGGGAAGGCAAATAGCCCACAGCCGGCCGAGCGTGCCAACACCAGCGCCTGCTTGTGTGAGCTGTGCTCGCCAGGGCTTGGCAGTAACGTCAGGCAAATATCAGGAACCCAAGGGGGAGTTCATGCAAAATAAACCCGTGCGCTCGGCCTAATTAAGCAGTGTGTAATTAACGCCCTCCCTCGCGATCAGCTGACGGGGAGACAGGCCACCGTGGCGGAGGCAGCAAAGGGGCCAGAGGACTCTGCTCCTTCTGATCGTCAGTCCCACGTTCCGTTCCGTGTCGCTCGGCTGGTGTCAGGTATCGTGTATGTGTCTGTCTCGCCCTCCGAGTCTGTAATTTCCGAAGGGAAGGGGCCCTGTCGTGTCCATCTTTGCCCCCATGATCCTGCCATGTGCTTGCTCTGCTCCAAGCGCAGGGACGAAGAGTGTCCTCACTCAAGACCTCACTCCTCTGTGGATAGAAATGGGTCTCATGGCCGCCCGGCCGGCGTGGCTCAGTGGTTAAGCATCAACCTATGAACAGGGAGGTCACAGTTCGATTCCCGGTTGGGGCACATGCCCAGGTTGTGGGCTCCATCTGCAGGGTATCCCCAGTATGGGCTGTGCAGGAGGCAGCCGATTAATGATTCTCATTGTTGATGTTTCTTTCCCTCTCTCCCTCTCCCTTCCTCTCTGAAATCAATAAAATATACTTGGGGGAGAAAGAAAAGAAGTGGGCCTCGTGGTTCCGTGGCCTTAGGGTCTAACTCTGGATGGAATGGATGCTCGATGTATTAATGACAGGGTGACAGGGTGCAGAGTGGCGCCTGGGGCCCACTGGGCATTCACTCATTCACTCACTCATTCATTCATTCAACAGACACCTCTGAGACTGCCTTCCGTGCCAGGCGATGTATGGGGTGCAGGGGACGCCATGGTAACCATGGCTCAGGGTCCCCGCTCATGACGCTCACATTCCAGGAGGAGACCAGAAGTGCACACGGTCATGTGGACAGTGGTGGCACGTGCGATCAAGGACACCGGGGGCAGAGGGGCCTGGGGGAGCCCCCCCCAGAAAGCACCTGCAGGGGGTGAGGAGGGAACACAGAGGGATCTGGGGTGAACACTCCAGTGGAGGGAACAACGTGCCCCCCACCCAGGGAGGAGACCAGCTCGGACTGAGAACAAAGGACGACCAAGTCCCCTAGAGCACAGATCAGGGGCAGAGTGGCAAGAGGGGCAGTCAGAGGCAGATGGTGTCACGTGACAGGACCACGTGAGCCACGTGAGGCACAGGGTGTGTATGACGTCCTAAGAGGAAGGGACGTCCTAGGGGGCCTGGTGCAGGGTTGTGGCGCTGTCTGATCTGTCTGTTTAGAAGTTCTCTCTGGTTGCCACGTGGGGAATGGCTTGGGACACGCAGACAAGAGGACAGGTGGCAGTGACAGGCAAGCGCCCCTGCGGACACACGGAGCCACGTCTGGAGGATTCATCGGGTGGCTTCATCCAGACAGTTATTCTCTCTCTGTTCTGAGGACATGTGGACGCAGGTGCCAGAGGGAAACAGGTGGGGACACGGAGAAGGCAGCATCTCCACTCCTCACCCCGCAGCACCCCACCCCTGCCCACTCCGCACCCCACTCTTGCCCAACAAAATGTGTCCACGGGCAGAAGCAAGTGGCCATGGAGTCATACCTTCCTGCACCTGCAAGCAAGGCTGCTGAGGGGCAGGCGGGAGGGGGCTGGGCCCGGGCTCATGGCCCGAACATCACCTCCCGGAGCCGGCGGGGTGTCCCGCCACCCCCCCCCCTCCCGCGCCTCCGGGTCCGTTACTCTAAGGAAAGGGGTTCGGGGAAACCGGCTTTGCGCGGGCGGACACGACCCAGCCTTAAGTCAGTGCAGCCAGCGCGGCCACAGGCTCGAGACACGCCAGCCCGCGTCAGCCCGCGGGTAAGTCAGCCTCGGCGAGGCTTGGGGCAAGGATTCGGGTAATGCCAGGCAGCGGGCCACCTGCTGTTCCCACAAAGGGCGCCTCCAACCCTGGGTGTCTTCCCCGCCGCCCGCCCGGGCACCTGGGGCAGCCGGGCTGGGTTTGGAGAACTCCCCCCACCCCCCCCACCCCCCCACCCCCACCCCCACCCCCACCCCCCCACCCACCCCCACCCCCCCCCACCCCCCGGCAACAGGAGCTTAAAGGACGCTGCCTCCGCCACGGCAGGGAGATTAGCTCAGCGCCGGCTGACACAGCTGAGCGGCCATCAGCTGCCCTGAGGAGTAAATGGCCTGAAAATGCAACAGTCACTAGGACTTGGTACGTGTTTGTGCTCTTTACATATTTTAACGCCCGGTATGGACGCGTCTGCCCGAATCGTCAGAAAGGATCTGGTCCTGCCCAGCCCGCGTGGCTCAGTGGTTGAGCATCGACCTATGAATCAGGGTCCCGGGTTCGATTCCGGTCAAGGGCACGTACAGCGTTTGCAGGCTCCGCCCTGACCCGGGCCCTGGTCTGGACACGTGCAGGAGGCAACCCATCGATGTGTCTCTCTCACATCAATACTTCTCTCTCTTTCCCTCTCTCTTCCACTCTCTCTAAAGTCAATGGATTAAAATGAAAAAAAGAATCTGGGGTTCCGTGAACCTCACTGAATATGAAAGGAACCTCGTATGTACGCAAAATGCAGGCGGCTTCACCATAACTCCAGGCTGTGTGTCTGGAAGGAGCTGCCCCACCCGCCAGGGCCCTCCCCCCACCGCCCATCCCGCCTGGGAGGAGGGAGAGGCCAGGAGCAGGGAGATGGATGAAGGGAGTGATGCTGGCGTCGTGGGGGGCATGAGGCTCCGAGGGGTCACTGGGCGGAACAGATGGCCGGCAGCTCCCGGCTGCAGCTCACACATGGCTGCGTAAATCGTGTTTGAGGTTCCGTGCCAGCCTGGGCGTGAGCAGAGAGCGCCACGGAGCACCTCCACCTCCTGCGGGATCATCTGCTCCTCCCAGGGAGTTCATTTCCTCCCCTGCTGGTGCTTTAGGGCACGGCTGGTTGGTCAGGAAGCCGGTGCCCTTGGAGGCAGGAGTGGGTCTTCGGGAAGAGGGAGGGAGGGGGCAGGACAGGGCGGGCCAGGGGGCAGCCTGGCCCTTGCTGGTGTTCCAGTGCCTGGGGCGTACCTGCCGGGTGACATCACAGTCAAGGCTGTTACAGGCAAACTGCCTGGGGGTAGGAGGAGGGGGTGTTGGCCAATGTTTTCATTCTTTTAACAAAGACCCTTGCATGCAAGACCAAGGGGGTGTCCTTGGTCTCTCTATTTGTTTATTTGTTTATTTAACATATTTGTATTGATTTCAGAGAGGAAGGGAGAGGGAGAGAGAGAGATAGAAACATCAACGATGAGAGAGAATCATGGACTGGCTGCCTCCTGCACGCCCCACACTGGGGATGAAGCCTGCAACCCGGGCCTATGCCCTGACCGGGAATGGAACCGTGACCTCCTGGTTCATAGGTCGATGCTCAACCACCGAGCCACACCGGCCGGGCTTGGCTGAATCTCGAAGAAGTGGAGCGTCATCAGGAAAAAGCAAATTCATTTTTTAAAAAATACTGTGGCGATGCCCTGGCCAGTGTGGCTCAGTGGTAAGGTTGGCGGCCCCCACGCAGAAGGGTCCCAGGTTCGATTCCCTGTCAAGGGCACGTACTCGGGTCGCGGGTTCAATCCCCGGCCCCGGTCATGTTGGGGTACATGCCGGAAGCAACCCATCGATGTGTCTCTCTCACCTCGATGTTTCTCTCTCTCTCCCTCCCCCATCCCTCCCCTCAATTCCACTCTTTAAAAACCAAAGGAAAAAACTCTCCTCTGCTGAGGTTGAACAACAGCCACAAAATTCCGTGGAGCAAGGACTTGGCAGGAGTGGAGACCCACACAGACGGGGTCTCCGCTTGCTCTCTGTCCGCCGGCCCCGGGCTCAGCAAGCCCGTTGTACGAAGGGCCGAAGAGCGTGTCTATATTTTAGACTTTGAGGTCCACACCCTTCCCATCACAGCCGCTCACTCCGCTGTGGCCGTGGGAAACAAATGAGCGTGGCACGGAACGTTCGGTAGAGCGTGCTCCCCAGGCGCGGCGTGGCGCTGGTTCCGCCGCGGCTGCAAACACCGGGTCCTGATGCTGCTCACCTAAAGCTAATGCCACCGTGTCTCTCCATGGAGCTCAATAAAACCCCTTCCTTTCCAACACCGACATCTTCCTCTCCTATAATTTTCACACCATGACATCTTGCTGTTCCTCCTCCCACCCCCCACCCACCCTCCATCAATTAAAAATGTAAAAGCTACTCTCTCCTCCTGGGCCGGTCCCCAAAACAGGCCGTGGGCTGGACGCCTGTGACAGTGGCAGCTGAGTCTGTATTGCTCCCCGCCCCCCTGTGAGCGCTCGAGGGTTGAGCGTTCTGAATTAGTCAGGCTGGAGGCTCTGTGAGGGCTGACATCCGAATAATCATAGAAACCAACTATCCCACCCGGCCGGCGTGGCTCCATGGTTGAGCGTCGACCTCTGAACCAGGAAGACAGGGTTCGACTCCCAATCAGGGCACTTGCCTGGGCTGTGGGCTCGATCCCCAGTGTGGGGCGTGCAGGAGGCAGCTGGTCCATGATTCTCTCTCATCATGGATGTTTCTGTCTCTCTCCCTCTCCCTTCCTCTCTGAAATCAATAAAAAAATATATATTTTTAAAAACTATTCCAAACTCTGGACCGAAGGCCCCACTCAGAGGCCAGCTCGATGCCTGGATGCGCTGAGAGCAGAAAGTCCAGAGTGTGGGGGGCCCGGGATGTGTGTGGGGAGGGGAGGGCGGGCTGAAAGGAGGGGAGATGTGGGCAGAGAGTGAGCGCTGAGCTCAGACCCTGCCTACGTGATGAGTTCCGCATCCGTGGAAATGGCCTTGGTTTGATTGAAGGGAATCATCTGAAAAGGGCTGCGCCATGAAAATACCTTTTGTGGTTCCCTTTGTGTGGAGGGACAAAGGAGGGGGATGCGCAAGCAGCCCGGCCCATTCTGTCGCAGTTGGCGAGTCTGTTTCTCACGCAGAGGACAGACCGGCTAAGCTCTCAGGACCCCGGGCATGGGCCACGCGTGGCCTCTCACATTTCTATTCCCTCTCGTCATGGTGCACGTGGCGGGCTCTGCCGCCAGAGCCCCTGCCTCTGAGTTTGCTAAAGTCCCCCTTGACTCTTGGGTGGTGTCACCAAAACAGGAGGCCAGAGACATTGGCCCAAATGTCAGCTTCTTTGGGGGGAAGGGAGGGGGCGTGAGTCCTGGCGGGGGTAGCGGATGTAGGCTCCTTCCTGGCCCGGGCCCTGGTCAGGGCTTGTGCAGGAGGCAACCAATCAATGTATTTTTCTCACATCGATGTTTCTCTCTTTCCCTCTCCTTTCCACTCTCTCTAAAAATCAAAGGGGAAATATCCCCGGGTGAGGATTTAAAAAAAAAGATTAGGAGAATAGGACAGAGGGGACACCTTCTGCTTGGGCAGTGGCACCAGGTAAATCTGGACCCCCATCTCTGCACACCCCTGCAAACATGCACAGACACGTACACACACACACACACACACACACACACACATACACACATACACACGTGCGCAAGCACGCATGCGAGTCCCATAATTCCGGCCCCGCACCGCTTAACTGGAGCCTCGCCCATTGAGTAAGCGCTTCTCTCCCTGCCATTCCCACCTGCTGCCATCTGCCCAATTCCAGTCAATTAGCTTTTACTTAAAAACCTTAAGTCTCTCAGCCGCATCGGCCGATTGTGGCATGTGTGAGCCTGAAGGACACAGGTCACCCCATTCGCCTTCCCTGGGAACAGCGTACTCTGAGGAAGCTCAGGCCTCCAGCGGGTGAGGGTGCGGAGGGACCTGGGATGGACGGGAGAGCCTGGCAGGGCTGCTCCCAGGCCGGCAGGCTCCTCCTCAGCAGCTGCTCCTCCTCCTCCCAGGCCCTGCTCACCCTGCTCTGCGTGTGGCAGCGTCTTCTCACTTCTCCATCTACAGCTAAAATGTCACTTCCAGCACGGCCGGCCGGCGGGGCTCAGTGGTTGAGCGTTGACCTGTGAACCAGGAGGTCACAGTTCGATTCCGGTCAAGGGCACAGGCCCAGGTTGCGGGCTCCATCCCCAGTGTGCGGCGTGCAGGAGGCAGTTGACCCATGATTCTTTCTCATCATTGATGCTTCTCTCTCTCTCTCCCTTCCTCTCTGGAATCAATAAAAATATGTTAGAAAATAATAATAAAATGTCACTTCCCAGCTGCCCATTCATAACCGCGACCTCGCTGGTTGTGGCGAGGACACCTGGTGTCATCTATGGAGGACGGGGGCGTGGCTTCGTGCCCGGTGCACAGTAGGTGCTCCGGGACCGTGGTACTGGAGCGACCTTTCTCCAAAGAGGCAGAGGGCTCGGAGCCCCTCCCCGCGGCCGAGCTGACTCAGCGGCAGCCTGGAAGTCGTGGAAGCTGAGTCGCTATTGCTTTCTGCCCCCCAGGCAGGTGGGGGGCTGGCGGGCAGCTGCAGGAGTGTGCCTCCTGCCTGATCTTCTCCCCAGCCCCCGCCCTCCCCACCTGCCAATCATGCCACATGGCTGCGCCCCCTGCCCGCGGAGCCCGGCTGAGCAGCGGCCTCCCGGCACACGCAGGGCTCACACATGCTCGCCCGGCCGCCCGGCATGCGGGCCCGTGTGCTGCCGTGGCATGGTGCCCGCTGGCTGGCACAGCTCGGCAGCCACGGCCTGGCAGATGGCAGTGGGGTGGGGGCCGGGAGGGGAGTGAGAGCCCCCGCGGTGCTGGAGGTGAGGGTAGGGTGGAGGCCTAGGCAGGGGGAGTGAGGCGGGCAGGCGGGTAAGAGATGCAGGAACAGCCCGTGGCTGTGGAGCAAGCGGTCCTGGGCACGCTGCCGGCCTGGGAGCTCGGGGCGTCTCCTGCCTCTGGGCTCCAGCAGGCCCAGCCCTGCAGCGAGGAGCCCGTGAGCGGGAAAGGCCTCGGTTAAAGACCTGGTGCTAGGCCTCGCTTCTCCACCGGCCAGGCTGGAGTCAGAAGCTGGGTCTCTTCCAGACCCAACGTTAGCATCTGAGAAATGGGTATCACACTTCCTACCTTCGGTCTTCGAGGAATTGCACGAGGATCACACAGCCTAACGGTGCACCCGCTAGGTTGCTTGGTGACAAACAACAGGAAGCAACGCTGGCTGCCTGGTCCTGTCGGAAGCATAAGAGGGGCCCCCGGGGCACTGCAAAGCCAGGCCTGGACGCGGAGGAAGCCGAGGCCACTGGGCCAGATCCCACACCTGCTGAGCCTCGGCTCCGAAAGACTCCCCTCCCTGTGTGTCCTGAATCCCCCTCCTCTGAGGACACCTGTCATTGGGTTCAGGGCCCACCCTGAATCCAGAATGATGTGACCCCGGGTCCTTCACCCATGACTCCTGCGAAGAGGCTTTTCCTGAACAAGATCACAGTCACAGGCCTCGGTGAGCACACAGCTCACCCAGTGGGTGAGCCGTCGGCCCCACAAACAGGGACATCCCCTCCCTTCTCGGATCCTCGCTCAACCCTTCACCTTCACAAGCAGAACAGTCCGTCTCTCCTTCTTTTAACACATTTTCACTGATGTCAGAAAGGGAGAGGGAGAGAGAGACGGAAACATCAATGATGAGAGAGAATCATGGACCGGCTGCCTCCTGCACGCCCCCCACTGGGGATCGAGCCCACAACCCGGGCCTGTGCCCTGACCGGGAATCGAACCGTGACCTCCTGGTTCCTAGGTCGATGCTCAACCACTGAGCCTCGCCGGCCGGGCAGTCTCTTCTTCTTGAGGCCTCTCCCTACTACTGGTCTTTGCAGGAATCCCAGGGGCTGAACACAGTCCAGGGGGAGCGGATGGCGGGCCCCGCTCTCCATGCGGAGAAAACTCCCACGATGGTCCATCCCCTCCTGCTGTGGGCCACCCACCAGGACGCTGAGGGCAGCTCACGCCAGGACACAGGCGGCCGCAGCCTCCCTCCCCGTCTGCATCGCTGGAGGGGCCTCTGTTCTTTCTAGAGGTGGGCAGGCGAGACTGCCGCTCCCTCTCCTGCCATCCCACCTCCCCCCCCCCCTCCCCGGGACCCTGGACCAGCCCTGGGTCCATTGCTCACCCCTCCTAGAACCAGAGCCTCCAACCCTCACCTCCCAGGGCCCGTCTCCTATGGGACAGACAAGCCTCCCTCCTTCCCCTCCAAGTGCCACGGGGCTGACCCCAGTGATGCCCCTCCCTCCACAGCCCCTGGGCACAGCGCTTCCCCCTTCGGGGGCCCCCACGGGAGCCTGCCCCTGGGGGTGGACGAGATGACCTTCAACAGCTCTGAGGTGGCTCGCTGGCTCTGAGCAGGGGGAGGATCACCCACATTTGATCTCTGGCAAAGCCACATGCTTCTAGGGGTTGCACGTTATGAAAAAATCAAATTTGAAAGGAGCACAAAGGGTGTCGTCCCATCTCAAGTGGAGAGACGCCGATCCTGGCAGGTGACTGACAGCGGTTCTCGCCTGGGGACAGGATCAGGGCCATATCACACTCTTATCTTCCTAAACCCGCCTCCAGGGGCAGGCATCACTCGGGCAGCGGGAAGTGAAAGCCACAGGGAAAGGAACGCCAGCACCCGCCTCTCGGGGTGCGTGCCTGCACCTCCCTCTCTACTGTCATTTCCCATCTGGGCGCAGGTGGCAGGTGGCAGGTGTCTTGTCCCTGGTTTATAGGTGGGGACTCTGAGTCTCTGGAGGGTGAGTGTGACCTGCTGCAGGTCAGAGAGTGAAGCAGGGACCAGGGCCCAGAGGCCCTCAGCTCTGATGGGTCAGGTGCCTGAGGCAGGGGTGTGTGTGTGGGGGGGGGGGGGACAGGGGGAGTCTCAGGGAAGGACTCCGGGAACTGTGAGTGTGTGAAGTCACTGCAGTGCCCAAGGCGACGATGGCCCTGGCCGCAGGGCAGGTGGGAACAGGTAGGGACTGCGGGGAGCAAGCTGCTGCCTCTGGGTCCCCTGAAAGGGAGGGGACCCTGACACACAACAGGGAGGGAGGGGGCTGGCTCCCCAGGTGAGGTGTTTGCCTCATGGAAACGCGAGCCTGAGGCCTGAGCCGTGCAAGGTTGGGCGCTGGGAGGCCTCTGGGTCTGCTCTTTGCTTTCATTTTACTTTTTTAAATATATTTTTATTGATTTCAGAGAGAGGAAGGGAGAGAGAGAGAGAAACACCCATGATGAGAGAGAATCGCTGATCGGCTGCCCCCTGCGCACCCCCTAGTGGGGATGGAGCCCGCAACCCGGGCATGTGCCCTGACCAGGAATCGAACCTCGACCTCCTGGTTCATGGGTCCACCCTCGATCACTGAGCCACGCCGGCCCGGCTTTGCTTTCACTTGATGCCCAACACCTGGCAGAGTCTCTGCCACATGGTCGGGGCTCAGTAGCTCCGTGGTAAGTGAGTGAGCACACGGGGGGTTGGGGGATGGCAGGGGGTACAGCTGTGTGGTGTTATCACTTATTTATTACCGTACTATGCGTTTGTCTGACTTGTCCTTTCCCATAGGAACAACCGTAAACCTATTTTTGCCCACCCCCGTGTAGTACAAATCAAAGACAACTTCCATTAAAGACGCACCGTATGTTTAATTACAACTTTTCTGTAAAACATCAGGAAGGAAAAGAGGCCATAGGACGTTGGTGGGGTCCCTGCAGGTGGCATATCTGGGGGGCAGGTTGGCGGGTGGAGGGGGCATCAGAATAGCCTCACCCCCAAATGTAACTGTCGTCTCATCGACTGCTCTTAACAACCCTGACAGGTGAGGTGTCCATTTCATAGATGAGGAAACTGAGCCTCGAGAAGGCTCTGCAGCCTATTTACACACAAAGTCAATGTCACAGCCTGCAAAGCCACACTCCGCCCGCCACAGGCTCCATTCTCTTTTGTTTGTTTGTTGTGCTTTGCAGCTCAGCGGGGTTCCCCAGCACAGAGAATTTTCACACCTGGGTAAACCTGGCCTCCCCACTGCCCCACCCTGAGGCAGGCAGATGCTCCGTTCCTCTCAGAGCATCTGAGCCCAGGAGACCCAGTCAGCCACCACACCTGGCCCAGGCGGAGGAAAGTGACTCTGTCCCGCCCCCCTGTGGCCAGGTGAGGTATAAGCTCAGAGAAATCCGGGCGGGGACCGCGATGGTGGTCTGGGGCCCCAGGTGCAGAACCACAGGGAGCTTTTCCCGCAGGCACCTGGGTGGCGGTGGCGAATGATTCTTTTTCTGACCGGCCCTGCTGTCAGAACCCTGTGGCTCATTCCCTAAGCGCCCACTTTCCACCGGAGGAAAACGACCTTTCCTCCTTTCCTTCAAGAGCTCCCGTCTGGCCTGTCCAGGGCGCTTCTCCGTCCAGTGGCTCTTTCCTCGAGTGTTTATTTATCGCCCAAATTTGATTAAAAGGTATTATGTTCTCAGGAGCCCCTCCCCCCCCCAAGGCCACTTCCTCAGGCTCGATTTAATTAACAGGACCGGCTTGAGGCTGAGAGGCAGGAAACAAAAGGCCTCCTTTATCCGACCCAAGTCCAAATAAAATCGTATTAACATTTCACCTTTTGTTCCTGTGCGAGAAAGGCTGTGGCGCATTGTCCCCAAAGTTATTGAAATCGCCGGAAAGAGAAAGAAAAGCAGGAGACGGCTGTGGCAACGCATTTGGGTGCCCCCACATCCGAACAGGAGAGAAGAGGGGGAGGAGGAGGAGCAGAGAGGAGGGGGGAGAGAGAGCGAGCGAGCTGTACCCCAGCCTTGTTAGGTCAGGTCAAGAGAAGACAACCATTTTGCACAAAAGCATGGGAGCACCCTAAAACCACCTCTGTTTCCAGAAGGATCCCCAGGACGGTGAGCTCCATGAGAGTTCAGATTTCATCTGCTTTTAATCAGCATCTCACCCACGCCAGGAAAAGAGCCGGGCACACGGGCAACTCGCAAGCTCCCTGCCCGTCCCGTCTAACCTGCTGATGAACACAAGCCCGGCCGCCTGGGCTCTCCTGGAGCCGCCTTTCGCTCACTCTGGACCCCACGCAGGGCCCGCTCCCGCCCGGGCCTGACCAGCTCCGGATGCGGATGGAAAGGCAATGCTTGTGCGCCTCCCAGCAGCGAGGCCGAGAGGATAAAACGCAGGCGGCCTGGCAGCTGCTCTGAGCATCACAGGGCATAAGCCTCATGTCCTCGCCACAGCCTTGCACGCCTCCCCACCCAAACCCTTTCCCCCTCACAAATCAAATGAGAGAGAGAGAGAGAGAGAGAGAGAGAGAGAGAGAGAGAGAGAGGTGAGGCGCAATCACACCCGCAGAGGAACGGGTGGCACAGACCAAGCCCCCAACGGAAGCAGCCGACGCCCGTATTCCGGAGGGGACCTGGCCGCCGTGCGCTTGTGTGTCCCCAGGGCGATGAGTGCGGCAGCCTGGACTCCAGGGCCGTGAGGGTGGTGCCCGGGGGCTACAGAGAGCAAAGGTCACCAGGTGTGCAAGGCTGCGGGGAGTTACTTCCAGGCCTGGCTGGTGGGCCTTCCCACAGGAAAGAGCTCGAGTCTCAGTTTCCTTCCTTTTATCCAGAGCAGACCACGGCGACTCCGTTCTCAGATGCAGACACGGAGGCTCAGGCGAGCCAAGTGCATGGCCCGGTTCATGTATCTGAGAAGACTCGGGCTTGGGCCTCGAGCCGGGGCCTCCAGGCTGTCGTCTACCTGCCCCAGGACCCGCTGGTGACCCCATGGGAGTGAGGGCGGGGGGTGGTCTGAGAGGGGGGCCTTGGACTTCTAACCTCACCCCCATCAGGGACACCCTCTGCCCTGCACACCAGGCTGCAGCTGAGCGGAGGCAGGGAGGCTGGCATCCATCCCCGGCCTCTTCTCCAACCCCACCTCCCCATCTGCCACCTCCCTCCACCTGCCCAGACCAGGGGCCTCTGGCAGCCTCGCTCACAGCTCAGGTGGCTGCCCAGCCCACAACCTCATGCAAGGCTACGTTTCAGCCTCAAAAACTCTGCCCCTCCCCTGGTCGCCTCTTCCCAATCAACTCGTGCTTGCGATTCTGATCTTGGCTCCTCGTCACCTCTTCAGGGTGGTCTTCCCTGATTGCCAGGACCGGGGCTGTGTGACCTGCTCTCACACGCCCTGTCCTCCTCCTCGTAACACCCACCACCCACGCATTCACATCAGGAGCGCGTCCCTTCCCGAGCTGGTCCCAAGGGGAGGCTGCTCCTCCCACCCCGGCGTTTTGAACGCAATAAGCCCCGTGAAAGACTTGGAGACGGAAAGGATGAACTGCGCAGAGCTGTACAAACAGAGGGTTTCTCGTCTGTCTGCATCCAATGGAAATCCCACCTTCTGCATTCAGAGGGGTCTCACAGAGCCTCTCGCCCTGATTGCGTGTTAAGCAAACCCCATCCCCAGGTGCCGTGGGCCCGTGCAGAGCGCCTCCCCCCCCCTCCCCCCGCATCATTGCCGCATGAATGCGCATTACTCAAGTGGGAGGTGTGGGCGGTCCCCTCGGGACCCTCCCTGACGGAGCCGCCACCCTCATGGGAACATAAACAGCCCACGCGGCGGGCGCCCGATGGATCAAGGAGCTGAGCGCGGTGCGTTGTGTTAGTTCTGCTCGTACAAACACGCCTCCTCCTCTTCTTTATGTAAAAGGGGCAGGAGCGGGCGCTGCAGGCTCTCTGAGGAGCAGCCCTCGAAAGCGGAGTCCGGTGCTCACACACGTGGAAGCGCAGGTGCCCAAAAGTCCCCCCGAGACGCCTGGCGACGCCTTGCCTCCGGAACAAAGCCCGCTGGCCAGCCCTCCCTCCGAAGGAAGGCTGCGTGTTGTCAGGGGCGGGGGGAGGTGGGAGCATGGCTCTCCTTTGCACAAAGCAGTGGTGGGTTCAGGATTCAGGTGAAGGAACGCATCCTTCATTCCTGCTCCGGGGCCAGGAATGCACTGAGCTCTGCTGGGCGGAGAGTCGGCCGCCCGCCTGCCCACCCCGCTCTGCTGCTCTGCTCCGAGGGTGCTCCCAGCCTGCAGGAGAGGGGAATGAGCCAAGCGCATCCTCTATGAAGAGAGCGTGCTGCTGGGCCGGAGGGAGCCCAGAACTTGGGGGCGGGAGGGTTGGGGGCACCAGAGCATGAAGGGTTGTCTGGCAAGGGGGTCAAGCCCCCAGGATCCACACTGTCCTTCAGCGCGGAGTCCTGGCCTGTGGTGGGCGTGGACACCCAGCTTTAGAGAGACCCCCTCAGGGTCCCGCTGGCGTGGCTCAGTGGGTGAGTGTCGACCTATGAGCCAGGAGGTCAGGGTTCAATTCCCGGTCAGGGCACAGGCCCAGGTTGCAGGCTCCATCCCCAGTGGGGGGCGTGCAGGAGGCAGCCGGTCCATGATTCTCTCTCATCATTGATGTTTCTATCTCACCCCCCCTTTCCTCTCTGAAATAAATAAAAATATGTTTTTTTAAAAAGGAGGACCTTTTCCGGTCAAGGAGTCTCCCAGTGTCTGGGCTCCAGGGAAACTGCCCTACACGTGCGTGTCCCCGGGTGGCACCCATGTCAATACGCATGGCCCATGCCAGGCTGACAGGGTCCCTCAGAACCATCTGGTGAGGTGAGCGGCCCCATGCACCTCTCCCTACGCTCTTCACCCAAGAGGAGGCCAGAGAAGCTGCAAGATCTCACCCATCCACAGGGCCCACTGATGGGCAGGGTGGTGGAGAGGGAAGAAAAGGCAGGACGGAAGCCAGCTGAACAGGTGCGGCAGGTGTACAAACAGGTGTGCAAACAGGTGCAGCAGGTGTACAAACAGGTGTGCGAACAGGTGTGCAAATAGGTGTGGCAGGTGTGGGAACAGGTGTACAAACAGGTGTGCGAACAGTGTAGGCAGGTGTGCAAATAGGTGTGGCAGGTGTGGGAAGAGGTGTACAAACAGGTGTGCGAACAGGGTAGGCAGTGTACAAACAGGTGTGCAAACAGGTGTAACAGGTGCAGCAGGTGTACAAACAGGTGTGCAAATAGGTGTGGCAGGTGTGGGAACAGGTGTACAAACAGGTGTGCAAACAGGTGTGCAGCAGGTAGAGCTCACTTTGATCCCGATGGTGGCTCGTCCCCGGAAAGTGGGCAGCTCGGAAGGGAGGGGAGAGCACAGGTGTCGCGGGGATGGACACACGACAGATGCTGTCCCTGAGCCCTCACCACCTGCCGGGCACCGGGTGCTCGTTGTCTGGTCTGTGGTCTCACCTCAGTGCCCACTGAGCGGCATCTCCCAGGGAGGTAAGTGACGCTCGGAGACCCAGCGGCCTGCCTGCCCCGTTCACAGCGTGACAGGACGGATCGCCGACTGGCCCCAAGCCCTTGTCGTTGCCGCCGGAGCCCGCTGGCGCTCGCTGGGCGCACCGTGCAGGATTCTGTGCTGTTTGCAGAAAAGCCGGAGCGAGGTGCGGCGCAGGTGGTCCCGCGGCCGGGTGTTTCTTAAAAGCGATGACATTTCCCCGGCTGCCGGTTGCCATGACAGGCTGTGCCCCGTGGTATTTGGAGAATGGAAGAGCCGGCAGGAATGCGAGGCCACCGCGGCATTGCCCATGGCCCGGGAGGCTGGAGCCTTCTGAGGAGGCAGGGAGGGGGGCGGGGCAGTGGAGGACACTGGGCTGGAGCGAGACAGCCTGACCCAGACCCACCTCAGCCATCCACTCGCTGAGGGCCTTTCAGGAAAAACAAGGTGACTTGTACTCCTGTGCCCAGAGATCAAAAATGACCATAAACTCCCCCCAAGAAGCATGGAGGAGCCTCAGGGGGTCGGCCCAGATGGGCTGGAGTGAGTCCCAGGGGAAAGGGGGGGAATGTTCGGCACTTAAGGCAGGGAAAGAATGCACCTCCCCTAAAAAGAGAGGAACCAGCCCTGGCCGGTTGGCTCAGCGGATAGAGCATCAGCTTGCAGACTGAAGGGTCCCGGGTTCGACTCCGGTCAAGAGCACATGCCCGGGTTGTGGGCTCGATCCCAGTGGGGGGCATGCAGGAGGCAGCTGATCCATGATTGTCTCTCATCACTGATGTTTCTCTCTCTCTCCCCATCTCCCTTCCAATCTGAAATCAATAAAAATACATTTTTAAAAATTTTTTAAAAAGAGAGGAACCAGATTTCATAGGTGCCAGTATATGTAGACCTAGAGAGATGTGACATGCACATAATATACACATATGATATGTGTGTTACAATGATGAGGTGGGTGAATACACTGTCTCCTGTGATATATGTGTCTAAATAGTTGCGAGCCTTTATCATGTGTCACGAGCCGTGCCAGGCACCGAAGAAACAGCAGTAAACAAGAGGCCAAGGCCACTGTTCACGGAGGCGGCACTGCAGTGGGGGTTTGGGGGGAACAGATCGTCCGCTCCTCCCCGGGGCCTCCATGTTCTTCCTCGGGACACGTTTTCATGGCTGCACGACATTCCGTGGCGTGGGTTCCGCTAAGCTAGCTAACTAGCCGCCCATGGTTTGGCGTTTAGGTCTTTTCAAATGTGGAGGGTTGCGCAAATGTCTATGTGTCCATTCGTGAACATTTTCTTTTTTAAAATATATTTTTATTGATTTCAGAAAGGAAGGAGAGGGAGAGATTGAAACATCGGTGATGAGAGAGAATCATGGATCGACTGCCTCCTGCACGCCCCACACTGGGGATGGAGCCCGCAACCCGGGCACGTGCCCTGATGCCCAACCACTGAGCCACGCCCGCTGGGCCATTCATGAGTATTTTCTTCGGATATAAGCAAAGAAGTGGAAGGGTTGCGTCAATGTATGTGAACATTGCTAAGGTTTTCCCTTGTAGTTATCAAGACGCCCTCCCAAAAGAGAGGCCCAATTCCTACCTCCGGCTGTAGGGCAGGAGACTCAAAGCCTAAACATCTTGGAGTTAAACCACGATCCATTGTGAAATCGATAACACAGATGTCCTGAACAGCATCCTCCAACACTTGGCAAGCTAACACTACACTTGTACAGAATCCGTGGGTCCAAAGGAAATCTTAAGGGAAGTTGGAAAATAGTTCGGAACAAACAATTGAACAAAAATAAAATACAGCTTATCCAATGGGTGGATGTGGCTAAGGAAGTGCTTGGAGAGACATGTACAACATTAAAGGCTTATCTTTTTTTAAAAGGCAAACCTAGTTGTTTGCCTTTTAAAAAAAACTGAAGAGGAGGAAAATAAAACCACAGCAACTAGAAGGAAAGAGACGGTAATAATCAGGGTGGAAATCAATGAAATTAAAAACAGAAAAATAGAGAAATCGATGAAAACAAAAGTTGGTTCTTTGGAAATATCAATAAAATTGACAAACCTATAACCAGACTCTCAAAGAGATAGAAAAGACACAAATTACCATCATTAGGGATAAAAAGAGAGGCTATCCGTGCAGACGACACAGACACCAAAAAGTTTAACGAGGGGGAACAGTTTATTGAGGGAATACCATGAACAGCTCTACACCCATAAATTCAACAGCGTAGAGGAAACCACTTAATTTCTTGCAAGCCACAAACCACCAAACTCACCCAAGAAAAAACAGGTAACCTAAGTCGTCCTAGCGACAAGAAATTGAAAGATTTTAAAACCGTCTGAAAAAAACAGCGAAACAAAAAACCTCTACGCCCAGATAGCTCCCCCATGAATTCTCCCAAATATTTTTTAAAAAGAGGAGGGAACACTTTTCAACTTATGAGGCCAAACCTACCTTGATACCAAAATCAGGAAAAGAGAACACAAGAAAATTACCAATAGCCCTCGGGAATATAGACACAGGGATCCTCATCCGAATATTAGCGAATCGAGTTCAGCAATATGTGAAACACAGTAAGACATCACAGCCCAACGCCGTCTGTCCCCAGAATGCAAGGCTGGTTCGACATCTGAGGAAATCAGTCATTATCATCTTCCACGTTAACAAATGAGAGAAGAAAACTCATGTGGTTAGATCCATTGTTGCAGAAAAAAGGCATTCCTAAACCCTCAACACCCACCTCGGATAAAAACTCTCAGCAAACTCTCAGGAATAGAAGGAATCTTCTGTGCCCTGATGAAAGGCATCCACAAAATAGAAAAGAAAAAAAAACTACATCTAACATAATATTTATGTTATGGAGGTGAGAGCAGGAACCGGGAGGCTTGAGGGGATGGGCACCAACGCCCGGGGAAGTACAATGACGTCACCACCAGGGCTCTGGACGCAGAGCATCTGGGTTTACAATACCAGCGTGGGCCCGGCCGGCGGGGCTCAGTGGCTGAGCATCGACCTATGACCCAGGAGGTCAGGGTTCGATTCCCGGTCAGGGCACTGGCCCGGATTGCGGGCTCCATCCCCAGTGTGGCGCGTGCAGGAGGCAGCCGATCCATGATTCTCTCTCGTCATTGATGTGTCTGTCTCTCTCCCTTCCTCACTGACATCAATAAAAATATTTAAAAAAAAAAAAAAAAAGGAAAGAGCTTAATTGAGGAAATCCAGAGAGGCTTTCCGGAGGAGGTGGCACCTCAGCTGGACCTTGAAGACTAAGTAGGGTTGAGGGGGGGAGGATGTGTCCCTGCTACACAGCCAAGACCCCAGCTGGAGTCCTTCCCGCTGCTCTACCCATCTTGCTTCAGCAAAGACCATCCCATCCCAGGAGGCGCCCAGCCACCCACGAACCCGAGCTGTGGGGCCTGGGCCAGAGCACCGGGGGCTGCTCAGAATCTCTGCGGAGAACCGACTCACTCTGCCGAGCGGGTGCCCTTGTCCTCATGCTCCTCAGCCAAGCCCTCGGGGATGCTCCGAGCCCGGAGGAGAAGCCCTGAACAGACAGCAGTGCTCTCGGGAGCAGCAATTTGTATTTTCATATCTTCCGCGCTCTCTCGCGCTCGAATCAATAGGCCACGGAGATTCCCCCGCGGCGAGTTTAATAAGGAAAACGGGTCCAAGGAGAGATGGGGAAGCCGAGACATGGCCCGCAGGTGCGCCGGGCGAGGGGGCTCGCCGCCTCCCCGACATGATGAAGCGGAGACTCGAGCCTCGAAGTTGATTAGCAGTGCAGAGAACTGGGAGCTCCTGGCTGTTTGCGGCTCCCCCGCCCCCTCCCGTCCCGGCCCCAATCGATACGGCAAGTTTTCTCTCCTCTGATGGAAGCTCAGCTTTCTGGCTGTTTTTGCAGTGCGGGTTCCTGTGCTGTGGAGGGGCTGCCACGGTCCCAGAGCACCCGGGGTCTTGCGTGAGCCCCACTGCTGCCCGGGGCCTCGGCCCAGCGGCAGGTTCTGGAAGAAGGGAGCAGGGTGCCTGATGTTACAGCCACAATCCTTCAGCTCGTGTCCCCAGGTGTCGGCAGAGATGCTCTGAGTTAAGACCTACGCCCTCCAGAGACCACAGCCACGCACTGTACCCGCCACCTTTGCTGCTTGCTCTTTGGACTTCCCTCCCGGGCGGAGAGAAATCACTCCTCCCCGGATGGAGAGAAGAAAGTCCGTCCTTGGACCCCCATCTATGGCTCCTCGGAGGTCTGTGGGGCCTGTCTCCACCACCCCAGCTGTTAGCTGCTCCTCGCCCCCTACACCCCCCCCCAATCCCACCTGCTGCACGACTCAGCTCTCCTGAGTCACCCGCGTTCATGGGGGCCCATCTCCACTCCTGACTCAGTTGGACCTGGCGGTGATAAAGCAAAACCGGACACGAGTCTTCAGCGATGGGCAGGGAGACGCCGGCTAACCCGCTGTTTCAGCAGCGAGTCCCAGGGACGTGTCGGCAGCCTCCCTCCCTCCCTCTGCCTCGCCGCTCCCTCTAGTCCCATGGAGTCACCAGCGAAACAGATGCCATGGAGGGGGAGGTAAATTAGCCTCGAGGAGGGGGTCCTGGGGGCGGCTCCGTGGGGCACCCAGCAGACGGACAGTCACTCCTGCCAGTGTGACCAGGATGGGACGGCAGCCCGGCTCTCCCAGGGGATCCGGGGTCTCCTCCCGCTGTGGTTGGGGGCACAGCATCGTTCTGAGACCTGGCTTCTAGCCTCGAGGATCCTGGAGCCGGTCAGGAGGGCGCGCCCCCCGCTGAGCAGGGAAAGGGCCTTGGCCAGCCCTCCCGGGCCAGAGGGAGAGCAGGAGAGGGGGAAGAGGCCTCGCTGCTGGGGCTTCGTGGCTCCTGGTTCCAGCCAAGGCCACGCTTCTTGCCCGGGTTCCCGAACTCAGTCCGCAGCCTGCATCTTCCCTTTCCTGCCTCCATCGCTTGGGTAGGTGTCTGTTTCTTGCGACCTTTTTCTTCTTGTATTTTTTATAGTTTACAAACTTTTTTATTCAGCTTGCACAGGGCTGTGTCTCGTTTATCCCTCCAACTACCCAAAGTAACAGGCAAGACAGAAAATCACATTTTTCCATACCCTCCCCGACCCATCCCACAGCCTGTGGGCCTAGCGCTGGCCAGAGGGGGACGCCCGTCCAGGAGACGGGCTGAGATCAGCTGAGCCCGGGACTGAGGGGACACAGAGGGTGCCCAGGTCAAAGGGCACAAGTCGGAACCCCTACCCAGTGCAAGAGCCCTAGTAGGTGCTCGGTGCGTTTTTTGTTTTTTGGGTTTGTTTTTTTAAATACATTTTTATTTGTTTCAGAGAGGAAGGGAGAGGGAGAGAGAGATAGAAATACCAATGATGAGAGAGAATCATGGATCGGCTGCCTCCTGCATGCCCCACACTGGGGATCGAGCACGCAACCTGGGCATGTGCCCTTGACCAGAATCGAACTCGGGACCCTTTAGTCCACAGGCCGACGCTCTATCCACTGAGCCAAACCAGCTAGGGCCTCAGTGCATTTTTGTCAGACAAGTGAACAATGAATGAATTAAGAGTGCGTGAATAAATGAATGCATGAGGGAATGAATGAATGAATGAAGAATGAATGAATGAATGGAGAATGAATGAATGGAGACCTGAGGGGAAACAGCAGAGGAATGCTGGGAAGACCCTGAGCCTAGTGAATGGTGCAGAGGAACAGGGAAGGTGGAACAGACCAACCTACAGAACCAGGGTCAGTGGTGCAGAGGGTGCCCAGCTGCCCAGCACCCGTGCCCCCTCCTCCTGCTCCCAGACCTGGAGTCTCCGCCTCCTACCGCGCGGGACTCCCATCACCGCCCCACCAGGCCAATTAGTCCCTCTCTGTCTGCCTTGAGCAGAGGGAACAGGGACACAGGACAGAGAACGCTGGCTGCGGCCTCACCCCGCCCGCCACGACGCGAACTTTCCCAGCGCCTCGCCCAGCGGGACTGGCCTAGTTATGTCTCCTCCAAGCTTCGCGGGCAGCTCTTCCTCTGAGCAGCCTTCCTCCTGGTGAAACATTTCTTCTTCAAAAGAAAGAAGTCGACTAGCCAGCGTGGTTCCTGTCACTGGCAACCAGACCATCCTGAGGGACACGAGGTCAAAGTCGAGAAGGTTGGCTACAGGGTCTCCCCGGAATCTGTGGCGTGACGCATGGTCACGTGGCCCGCTGTGTAGGAAAGTCAGGAGAAATGGCGCCAGTAAGTCTCTCCCCGCGTATGGCTCCTGGACGCTGAGTCCCTGGTGGAGTGGGAGGGCCGTCATCGAGAGCTCTTTCCCGGGCATTGCGTCCCGGACTCCAAGCCTCGGGCCCATCAGACCCGCGGGGCCCGACTCTCAGGGCTCTGACCCTCCTGGCAGGAGCGGGGATCTCGGGGGCAGCGCTGGTGAGACATCGATGCCTGGGCACAGGGAGCACAATGAGGGACCCTCCTGCCGCCCCGAGAGGGATGGACAGCCAGCTGGCAGGCCAGGTGGGCCCAGACGCCCTGACAGGTCCCCAGGAAGCTCTCCGCTCCCCTGGATCAAGCGCAGCCTCCCACACCTGTGCCAGGCTCCTCAGCACCACGCCCACTCGGAGCAGCTCTGCCATCTCATCTGAGAGAAAGGCCAAGACAGAGGGGAAGAGGGAGGGAGGGGGGAGGATCTGAGTGTCTTCCTCTGATGGGAGCCGGACGGGAGGGACCAGGGAAGCGATTCGGCTGCACAGGGAGAGGCGCCAGTCCCCTGGTGAGCCGAAGGCGCTGGCAGAACCCTAGAATCCCGAGATGCATTCCTCTGTGGTTTTCTGTGTTTTTTTTGTGGGGTTTTTCTTCCGGGGCCAGAGGCCTGTGCCGGCCCCTCACAGTCACAGGGGATTCCTGTTAGGACGCAGGGCAGAGGAGGAGGCGCTGGCCAGCCCCCTCCAGGACCCACATCAGACCAAGTGGGTGGGGGCGACTCAGGCACCTGGACCTCACCTTCCCCCTCACCAGGCGACTGCTGTTTCCACGGCCACGGTTTCCACGGCCACGGTTGCCACGGCCACACCCTTTTGTCTTCCCTTCCCTCACGCCTTCCCCTCCTTCCTCTCTCTGGCTCTTTGTCTCAGACCCGACCTCCTGCCCCCGATGCCTCCGTCTCTACAGCTCACGTTCAAACCCTAGAAGGGAGGGTGTGATTGGTTCAGGCAACAGCACACGGTAGAGGCAGCCCCGGCGGGCAGAAGTGGTGCCCCACACTGTGTCACTGTCGCAAAGTCCTCCCAAGTCCCCATTCAGCGATACCAGGGACCAGAGGGCCGTGGGGGGAGCAGCCGCTGGCAACCTTTTACCAAAAGACATCTCCTTGTGCAAAAAGAGCCAGCCATCGAGATGCCAGCCCAGAGGACCAGGCGGGCCAATTCTCTCCTTTTTAAAAGAAATATAGAGATTTTATTGATGTCAGAGAGGCAGGGAGAGGGAGAGAGATAGAAACATCAATGATGAGAGACAATCATGGATCGGCTGCCTCCTGCCTGCCCCACACTGGGGATCAAGCCTGCAACCTGGGCCTGTGCCCTGACCGGGAATGGAACCGTGACCTCCTGGTTCCTAGGTCGATGCTCAACCACTGAGCCAGTGAACCAGGCCCACTCTCTCCCTCGAGTCACAGGGCCCGGAACCTGCGGGCCGGGCGGGAGGGAGTGCAGGTTGGGCTCCTGCTCCAATTCGGCAGACAGTGAGGAGGCCGCCCGCCCGCCCAGGCCTCCTCGAGTCTTTGAACTCAGGGTCCTCGTCTCTATAACACGGCGGCCCCACCACCCAGGCTCCGTGAGGTTCGCCTTTTCACAATGGTTTTCATCTGCATTAAAAACGATTTTTACTTAAGACTTCGATTTATCGATCCTGATCAAGACTCTTAGCCGGACTGACTCAGAGCACAGATCTGAGGGGAGCAGAAAGCAGCGCAAACAGCACCTGGGCTGAGAGCAAACCCCGGTGGTCGGTGGCCGGGCCATCTTCCCGGGTGTCTGCGCCAGCAGCCCCCCTCCACTGCCCCCTCCACCCCACCCCCTCGGGCCTGTGGAAAAGGTCACAACAGGAGTCATGTGGGGAGCTAGGAAGCCTCAGCGACTGTTGCAGCCTGACGCCCGCCCTCCCTCCCCGGAGCCTCAAGCCAGTTGGCTGCCCTCTGGGCTGGGACTTTTCCACTGCAGGGCTGCGGGCTCCCTCCACCACCAGCGAGGGTGCAGGGGGGTAGGGGTGCAGGGAGTTGGGGTGCAGAGGGTTGGGGTGCAGGGGGATAGGGGTACAGGAGATGTGGGGTGCATGGGTTGTGGGGTGCTGGAGGGTGGGGGTTTAGGGGGTGGGGGAGCAGAGGATAAGGGTTGGGGGTGCAGGGTGTTGGGGGATGCAGGGCCCTCCCACCAGGCTGGTCCCTCCTCGCTGGTGCCCTGAGCAGATGGCAGTCAGGGAGGGGTGCTGGGAGCGGGAGACGGTGACGGAACTGTGTGACCGGAGGCAGGAGCTCTGCAGGAGGCAGCGGCATCGCAGACTGGAGGCCGGTCCACGTGCTCTCAGGGAAGGTGACCTTGGACTCCTCTCTGCTCACCCTGACCCTCTGCTAAGAAAGATGTCTCTGAGGAGCCTGGGCCCTGTCTTCTCTCTCTCTCTCCTTACATCCGCCTCTCCCCCTCCCTCCCGGTCCCTTCGTGGCCTCTGGTTTGCACTGAGCTGACTGCTCTGTGGGCCTCACAGGTCAGAGTCCCAGAGCAGGGCCCCGTCCTGGTGCATAAGGAAGTCTGAGGGCCAGAGAGGGGCAGGAGCTTGTCCAGGCTGCGCAGCGGACAGTGACAGCTGAGGAAAGCCGGGGCTCCGGGGAGGGTCCCCTCCCAGGTCCGTCCCTGCAGGAGAGGGCCTGGCTGAATTCCACGAACACTCCTGCTGCCCGGTAGAGAGCCCGTGGTACGTCATTGTGGGTAGCAGGGACTGAACCAGGGCAAACAGGCCTGCTGGACGCAGGACTTGTCAGGGCCTTTGTACGCTGGCATGCACGGGACACCCTGGTTCGGGCAGGGGAACGCCCTGAGATACACAGTGTTTTCCAGGCATCGATGAGCTTTCTTTTTCACGACCCTCTTGCAGACGAACACCCAGCAGAACACATTGGAAAACCCCACAGCACCCACCACTGCCCCTGCCCCGGCCCCAGCCCCAGGCAGGGACACCCTGTCCCCCGCCCGCCCGGGAGAGGAGCAGCTCCTTCCACAGCAAGACCCCGGGCTGTGATGCTAGAATCAGGAGCCTTTAAAATTAAAACCGCAGCCTGAAACAAACCCAGGCTAACAACACGCTTGTCTCTCCCTTAGCTGAGTTACAGCGCTCTGCACTTAATGAAAAATTTCAGGATGGAGGTGGGGCGGGGGGTGGGGGGGTGAGGAGAGGAGCACGTGCCCTGCCCCCGAGACTTCCTGCCACAGCTCAGCTCCAGCAAATTAAACCTGGGCCCTCGGACAGGAGTGCGGTGATGAGGAGCAAAGAGCGAGCAAAAGGGTTTGCGCCCCCACCCGCCGCCCCCCCTCCCAGCGCCCATCCCTGACTGTCATCTGGGCAGGGCGCAAGCGAGGGGGAGACCCTGTGTAGCCTGGGGGAGGGACCCTGGCCCCCACACTGCTCGCTCTCATGCTCTCCCCCCCGCCCCCAGCTTCCCCATTTCTCACAATAGACACACACAGATTCATGGATATGCACGTGTCTTTCCTATAAATATAAAGATGAGGTGCGAGTAGAAACACACATAAAAAGTCTTAAAAATGGAAGAACAGATGTAGACGGTCTGAGGGGAAAGTTTATTTCCTACGGAAAAGGCAGGAGACTGTGCGGGGCCCGGGGGTCCTTTCTGCTTCCCTGGTCAGAGCCGCACAGCCCACTCCCCGCCTACTCCGGACCCACTTCTTAGGGCCGGTGCAAGGGCCCTGCCAGCTAACGGGTCGGGGCTGAGCCCGGGCCCTGCCGTCACAGAGCACAGTGTGGACGTGGACGCTGAGGAACAAACATCCCTGTAGCCATCGCTTTCCTGAAGGCCCTGCCATCCGCGCCCCACCGCCCGCCCGCTCTCCCACCCTTTCCACCTAGAGCCGCTGAGAACCGGTCTTTTTCCACCTTCGTAATATGAGACACGAGTTAATTAAAATCAATCTCACTCCGGTCTCACCGGCCCGCCTCCCGCTGCAGCTGGACCAGCAGGGCGTGCTGAGAGATGAGCACCCGGGTGGTCACTGAGACACAGGCCACGGCATCAACCGTAGGAGGCGTCGGCGGAGCCCGCGACGGCTGACACCACAGCAGACAGAGCCGGACGCACCAGGGAGCCGGGAGAAGAAGGCGGGCTTGCTCAGGACACTCGCAGAAACAACCCCTCTCCCGGTCCATGGGCCCCGGCCAGGGTGCGGCTGCGGAAGGGGTCCCTGAGGTGGGTGCTGATGCAGCCGTGTGGATGGGAAACCCAGGCTGAGGCGTGGAGCAGCCTTGCAGCTCAGGACCGCCCGCCTCAGGCCCTGGGTCACGTGCCCCCACCCCTGTGGGCAGAGCCACCGGGTGCCCAGGGGTCCAGGCCCTATGGAGACGCCCTGGGGACCATCTGATTGAGAAACTGCAACCGTTGGGCCCAGCACCCATCCCGCACAGGCGAGACCCTCAGTGAACGTGTGGACCAAAGGGGCCACGTGCTAACTGACCGGCCCAGGGGAGGCCTGCATGGTGGGCTTGCAAACCAAGGGCCTAACGTCACCACAAAGGATGGTCTGAGATTAGACTTCAACTAAAGCCGTTACAGGGGGTGGTCATGTCCTCGGCCGGTATCGTCCCTGACAAAGATCGATCTTCACCTTAACTGAGCCTCCTGTCTTTTTGCATCTACGATAACCCATCGTTGGAAGGTCAAAGTAACTGTCCTTTTTCCGGACCCCTCAATGCACAGGCACCGCTCTGTGGAGACCCCAACCCCCTCATTGTTACTGAGCTCACTGTTGACTGTGAACTACCCTCCACCCATCTGAGAAACGCGTCTATCATTTTACTTTTTACCCAATCCCAGAGGTGTCCCCCCTCTGCTGCCTCCCGCCTCCCTCCTCTACCATCAGTGGATTTCCTGTCCCCCACCTACATCTCCTCCTTCGACTGTCGCGTATAAAACAAGGTGAAGATCCACCACTCTCCGGAGGGTCATCCCGATCTGTTGAGACTCTGCGTCCCAGCAACTGTCGACAGTTTGGCTCAAAGAAACACAATTCCCTGCAGATTTGAGTGTTTTCTTACGTGAACAAAGATGACACAGGCATTGGCACCCCGGCACGGACGCGTCTAAGCTCTCACACGCTCACCCTGGCTGTCCCCCGCCCCTCCTGAGGTAGGAAGGCGGTCAGGGTGGTGAGCTGCCACTCAGGGCAGGCCCTCGGCCGGCCGGCGACTCCAGCCCCACACACAGGCCACACGCCCCACCTCTTACAAAGCCTGGCTCTTCCGCTCACCAAAAAGCCGCCCGCGTGTTCCCAGCAGATTTCGCGGTGGGGCTGGCACCTACCCCCTTTCAGGACACCCTGTGCTTCCTGAGAGGAGGGAGGCTGTATCTGACTAAGGCTCCGCCGGTCCCCACAGATAGGGGCCTGCAGACGGGCCTTCTGGCTCCGGGCGAGGGAGAAGGAGTCATTTTTCAGCCGCACCTGGCCACACGGCGGGAGACTGTCTTAGAGGGTCTAACTGTGTTTCAGCCCACATTGGATTTGGCGCAAAGATTTATAGTGAAGCCGTAACAAGACGAGTCCCAGGGCTTCCCTTGCCCGAATGAGAGTGGCCATGGCTGCCACCCAGAGCCTCCCCACTCCGTCCCCCATCATTGGCAGACGTCGCTGATCAATCTTGACTCTGTCCCAGCCACCCCGGGTATGGCCTGAGGGGCCTTGGTGTCGCTCTCCCGGCCCCCTGAGCCGGCACGGGAGATGAAACCCATTTTCTATTCCTGCCAGAGAAGGAGAAGAAGCTAAGAAGAAAGAAAGAAAACACAGACATAACGTCAGGTGACTGGGAGAGAAAACAATATATTTAAAAATAGAGAGAGGGAGAGCTGAGCGCTTGGCTGAGGGGATGGATGGAGAGAGAGAGAGAGAGAGATGAGCATAGAGAGCAGGTGTGGGGAGCGGGAGGGAGCTGTTGACAAGCCGTAACGCTGGTAACCGCCAGGAGAGTGTGACTGTGGCGAAGCGTCAGAGCCGAGCACGGGCCGAGAGCCAGGAGTGTTTGCAGGATGAGCCCAGCCACTGCTGACCCTGAGCGGCGTGCCCGCTGACTGACTACGGAGGTCGCCACAGACGTGCGGACACACAAACGCACACTTTCCAGCAAGACTGGCAACAGCGAACGTTTGGGTGTCTGCCGTGTTCCAGAGGCGGGGCCCAGTGTTGCTTATCCACTCTGATCTAGGGACTGTTGTTAGCCCATTTTACAGGTACAGACACCGAGGCGGGGGCAGGCTACACGCCTTGCCAGATCAAATGGTGGAAATATGGTTGCATCGGATTTGACTCTAAGCAGTGTTACCCCAGCGCCCTCCTAAATCAACAATTCCCCATCGCTATTAGAACCTGCAATACAGGGTTCTCCTGGGGGGCGGAGGGGGAGGAACTAGCCCTGTCTCCCCAAGTTGGTTTTAATGAACTTGGGTCTCATATTACAAAGGGGGGAAAGGGCGCTTCTCAGTAGCCCTGGATTAAAAGAGTGGGCGGCGGGGGGGGGGGGGGGGGGGGGGGGGGGGNCCCCCCGCCCCCGCCGCCCCGGGGTTCACCTCCTCTTAGGGTGTGTGGTTGGCTCATCTGTCACTCACTCCCTCACTGGCTCATCCACGCAGATTGCGTGTGTGGCGCCGGGCCAGGCATTGTAGATACCAGAGGAACAAGACAGTTGAGGGCTCTGAGCTCACGTCGACGTCCTGCCCTTCCCTGAAATTAAAGAATCGTGCAGGCCCGGCTGGCATGGCTCAGTGGTTGAGCTTCAACCTATGAACCAAAAGGTCACGGTTCGATTCCCGTTCAGGGCACAGGCCCCGGCTGCCGGCTCAATCCCCAGTGTGGGGGGGGGGGGGGCATGCAGGAGGCAGCCGATCAATGATTCTCTCTCATCATAGATGTTTCTATTTCTCTCTCTCCCTTCCTCTCTAAAATCAATGAAAAATAAATATTTTTTTTTAAAAAAGAATTGTGCAGGCGCCGCCCCCAAGTCCCGTGGAAATGTGCCCACAACACTTCTAGGTGGAAGGTCAGTGGAGACCGTTAGACAACGAGGCCTCGAAACACAAAGGTGAAAACCTCAGGGGGCAGGGGGGAGTCCATTTGGGCCCCTGGACCCTACATCGTCGTCACAGAAAGATGCTGCTCCATCACCCCAGGGCCGCCCTGCCTCCTCCTCCCTCTCGGCATCCTGGGTCTGCCCTCCAACCTGTCAGGGGCAGAAGCGGAATATCGGGAACTAATCACAATCCTAAGAAACAGGAGACCTGCTCGGTGAGCCCTGACGGTTCTGTTCTGATCAGAGGCACCTGCTCACCTGCCGGGAGCTGTGCGTTGGGCCTGGGCGCTCCCGTCGGAACGCGATCCCTCCTCCGTCCCGAGAACCGCCTGTCCTGACGGGAGGGTTGACAGCCTCATCGTTGACACAGTCTCGCCCTGGAGGCCCCTGCCCTTCACAGCCCCTGCCCCTCTCCCTGTGACCTGGTCCCGGGGCCCCTGGAGGTGCCCGCCCTCTGCGACACGCCCCCCCCCCCCAGCATGACTTGTAACCTGTAATGATTATCCCGCGCCCACTTCCCACGCCTGTAATTCCTACGTCCCCATGTAATCTCTGTCCTCCTGCCCTATAGAAGCCCTGGCTTATGGGGGGGAGGGGGGTGCAGAGAAGATGTCCATGGCTGGCCGGCTGCTCTCCCTCACTGCCGGCGGGATTGGGATAAATGCTCACACAGGATTCAACCCCGTCTCTGCTTCATTGGTTCAGGTACCACAGGCAGCCCAGACCCCTCAGCTGTCCGGTTACAGAGACACCTGTCATAGTCTTGCTTCCTGATCTCCTCCCTTCATCCATGGTCCTATCCGTGGTCTGTCTCCTGAGCTGGGACGTAAGAAGGCGGGGACCTTCCCGGCTCATTTGAGATGAAAGGAGACACAGAACAGGGCCCTCGCCGCCCAACGTGCCTGTGGCCCTGGCCACGTGGCGCCCGGGGCCCTTCTCTCGGGGTCCCCGTGGACAGCAACTGCTCCCCCTCCTCACACTGGCGGGACTTCAGTGAATCGGTGGATGGAAAACACTCCGAATAGAGCCCGGCAAAGGAATTCTTGAAAAGGTACCCACCGCAAACCCAGGAAGGGAGAAAGGCAAATGCCCATGCAGCCAGGGCAACTCCTGAGGTCACCTTCCAGGCAGCGTGGGCCCTGAGCGACAGGAGGAGGGAGGGATGGGGCCGGGAAACAAAAATAGCAACTGTGCGTCCCAGGAAGGGCCTGTTCCCACAGAAGCTGCTGGGTGCTCCCTGTTTACAGAAACAAAGCCGTCCCCTGACACTCAGCCAAGCGCCCGTTCCCTCCCGTCCCTCCATCCATCCATCGCCCTTGGATTTGCCCTTGAGGAGCCAAGGAGAAAGGTCGCTGTCCACCTGGGCTTGAGCGTCAAGCCCCACCCAGGTCTGAGCAGCCCGGCCCTCTCGCAGCGTGAGGTGGCCATCTTTCTGTGTCTCAGTCTCCTCGCCAATAAAATGCTCATTCCCGAGCATCGCTGTGAGGAATGAGAAGAAATAATGCACATAACGGCCCCTCGGGAATTTAAAGTTGCACCCCGACACCGGTCCCCTTGTTTGCAGGCATTTTTTGGGTGGCATGGGGTCCAGACCCCTCCCGAGGTAGAAGATTCATCTTGACCGTTGCCTGCCTGGCTGGGATGTATCCCCTTTTCTTTGGACAATGGCTCCCTGTTTTGTGGTGGGGAGATGGGACCACCTTTGCCTTGGACAGCGCCTCATGGGACTGTCAATCACAGTGCCTTGGTCTCCGCCTACCAGGCTCAGCCAACCAGATGCTCTCCCCTCTTGAGCGATGCCCACCAAGACGGGTGGTGATTGGTGCTCATCCACCTCAACTTTCCAGTCACCTGAACCCCTCACCCTCACTCCCTGCACCTGGAGCTCCGCCTTCCGGTGACAGTATGTCCCCATTGCCAGCACCCAGGACACTCACAGTCACAGCCCACAGCGCAGGTGGGAAACTGGGGCTCGTGGGGGCGTGGGGGGTATTCCCTGGATGAACGCCCTGGGTCTGGGAGATGGGAAGCCTCGGACCCAGGAGTCAGCCCTGGACCTGGGAGTCAGCCCTGGATCCGGGAGTCAGCCTTGGACCTGGGAGTCAGCTGTGGACCCGGGAGCCAGCCTCGGACCTGGGAGTCAGCCTTGGACCTGGGAGCCAGCCCTGGACCTGGGAGTCAGCCCTGGACCTGGGAGCTAACCTTGGACCTGGGAGCCATCCTTGGACCTGGGAGCCAGCCCTGGAATGCAGTCCATTCTCATTCAAGACCTGCCTATTCACATGGGAAGATTGACAACCTTGTTGCCCAGACAATGGAGTCCCACGCCAGCCTGCATAGCCTCCTTCCCCATCCCTGTGATCCCTACGTCCCCACATCATCCTTGTCCTACTCATAGAAGCAGCTGGCTTCTGGGGGGTGGGGGAGACAGAGCAGATGTCTGTGGCTGACCTGCTGCTCTCCACGCTGCCGACAGGATCGGGATAAACACTCATATAGGAGTCAACCCTGTCTCAGCTTCATTGGCTCAAGTAGCGACAGGCAGCCCGGATGCCTTGGTCGTCTGGTTTCAACATCACACGGAGACCTGAGGGGACCGGGAAGGTTTCGGAACTGGCACGGCTCCCAGACTTGGAGGGAGCGAGGGACACGTGGTCCTTTGCTTCTCCCAAAGGCTCTGGAGCGCAGCCAGGGCCCCATCACGGAAAGCTGGCTCGCACCTCAGCGGGGCGGCCATCCATCTCCCTGAAAGGGATCGTGACACCCAAGACCGTGTTAGTAAGTAAGTAGAACCGGAAAGAAGGCCACGGCGGAGCAAGTGGCTGCACGAAACAGCTGCCTGTGGTTTGGGAGCGCGCCCACCAGCTCCCCATGGAAACGTCCAGAACTGCCCCTTTGCCAAGGAAACAAGGGTGCCCCCTATCTGCCGGGTCTTGCTGCTGGCGGGCTGGGTTTCTCCCAAGTAAGACAGCTCAAGGGCACAGCCTCCTCTCCTGCAAGACGGTCTCACACGTGCAGGCAGCTGTCACCCACGGTCCCCGCTCCCGCGGCGGCTGCGTCCCTGATTGCCTTTGACAGCTGGGCGCCGTGTGCCACGGAGATCCCCCCAAATCGGATTTTGATGTCTGGCTAATCAACTTTTTGGAAAGTTCAGCAGTTTTCTTCCATCACCTTCAGATTTAAGTATGAACTTCAGAAACTAAGTGGGAGCGAGGGAGCCTTTTAAAGGACTCCTGTATAGATCAATCATATCTTTTTTTATTATTGGTTTCAGAGAGGAAGGGAGAGGGAGAGAGAGAGAGAAACATCAATGAGAAGAGAGAATCCTTGATCGGCCGCCTCCTGCATGCCCCCTACTGGGGATGGAGCCTGCAACCCGGGCATGTGCCCCGACCAGGAATGGAACCGTGACCTCCTGGTTCCTAGGTCGACACTCAACCTCTGAGCCACACCGGCTGGGCTCTCTCAGTATCTAAAGAGCAGGGTTACAGGGGAGAGGACCTCGCTCCCCGGAGAAAGGAAATGAGGAGACAGCTGCAAAGGGGAATCAAATGCATGCGCACGCCCTCCTGGTCTTTCCTGGTGCCGCTTGGGGTTTCATCATGTTTCTGCTGCTAATTTGCTGTAAGTCCTGCTGCCTCCTGCCCTAAAGAGAGGCTTGTCCGGCTCACAGCTACCGACCAATTAGCCCAGACAGGCTGGAGGCTGAGTGTGTAAGAGGGGACTTGTCAGCCCCTGTGAAAGGGACACCACGGGAACAGGGCGCCCCGAGGCCCGCCCCCCTCGTCTGCCGAGCCCAGCACGGCTGGCAGGGCAGCAATTAGCAGCCCGTGGCCTTTGTCAAGCTCCGGAGCTCCGCACGCTGCTGCGAGGCGGTTTCTGGGCGACGGCGGGGCCTGAGAACCTGCCGTAGAAACTCTGCCAAAGGCACTCGGAGAGCCGCCGCCCGGCGTGCCCTGCCATCCCAAGGTCCCCGCCCTCCTCCAGTCCCACTGTCCCTCCTGCCAGCTCCCTGCAATCCGGGCTTTGGGAAATGACCTCCTGTTTATATGTTTTCCAGGGCAACACACACGCGTTGTCGCCCAGTCCCGGGGGCTGCAAGACCAAGATCAGGTGTCGCAGGGCTGGCTCCTCCTGAGGCCGGGAGGAAGGACCCGCCCCGGGGCCCTGTCCGTGGGGGTAGACCTGTGTCTTCACTCGGTCTCCCTTCTGGGGATGTCTGGGTCCAGGTCTCCCCTTTGTATGGGACGCCAGTCCCAGTGACCAGGCCCCGCCCTACGCTCAGCCGGTGTGGCTCAGTGGGTGAGCGTGGACCTATGAACCAGGTCACGGTTCGATCCCCGGTCAGGGCACAGGCCCAGGTTGTGGGTTCGATCCCCAGCGTGGGGCGTGCAGGAGGCAGCCGATCCATGACTCTCTCTCATCACTGATGTGTCTCTCTCTCCCTGTCCCTTTCTCCCTGAAATCAATAAAACTATATTTTTAAAAAGACCCGCCCTAGTGACCTCATTCTAACTGGCTTACCTTCCCAACGACCCCATCCCCAAACCATGCTGAGGCTCTGGGGTTAGGACTTCAACATATAAGGGGAATAGGGGCGCGCACAATTAACCCCATGGCAAGGCTGCTATGGCTCTGCTCTCAGAAAGCCCAAGGGTGGCCTTCAGGAACACTGGGCTCCGGACGGGTCCAACCTGGGTTCAGATGCCGGGACAGACTTCTTGCAGATGTTTTGACCGACAGCAGTTAGCTGTCAAAAAAAAACAAAACAACGATTCCAGAGCCCCGAAAAGGTCTCCCAGGTCCACGGCAGCCTTGTTGGGACAGTTAAGGCCGACACCAGACAAGCCCAGGAGAAAGGGCTCACCCCACGCCCCCCAACGGTGCTTAGCGATCAGGCAAACTCAGCCCATGGACGGAGCCAGCGGAAACCTCCACCTCATTAGCATCATGACCTTCCGGCCCGCCCCACATCCCCAGCGATGCACGGAGCTAGGCGAGGCCTCCCGGCTCTGATTCCTCGGCGTGGTCTTCTCAGTGTGGTCTGTGTCTCTGTCCGGTGAGAGAAAATGTCTACATTCCCCCTCCCGGGAACGCGCCCCTCCCTCCCACCCCCAGGCTCGAGCAGCCTCTCCGAACGAGCGTTCCTTTAAGAGAGACAAGTGCTTGCTGACATCTCTCTTTCGAGAGTTCCATCAAAATCCTGCACCTGCCCCGTGTCCTTTCCTTGGCCACCGGTTACCAAGGAAACGAGGTGCTATGGCAACACAGGAAGGAGAGGAAGAGGCACCCAGGGCCCTTCCTCACTCACGCTCTCCTCTCTCCTGGAATCGAGGCAGCCACCAGGGCAGAGAGGACATCGGTTCTCAGCTGCCAGGGGGAGGGGACAGAGCACCCACATGGGCAGCGCTGATCCCAGAGCATCCCACTCCCCAACCTGAAGACGGGTGCCCCTCCCCAGGCCCGAGGGCCCGGCCCACGCAGGAACCTATCACACAATGTCCAACGTGCGCGATGGAAAGGACACAAAGATGTTTATTCAAATGAGTGAGCGAGATCAGCAAGGCCACTGGCCGGCCGGCCTGGCTCAGTGGGTGAGCGTCAACCTATGAACCAGGTTCGATTCCCGGTCAAGGGCAGAGGCCTGGGTTGCAGGCTCCATCCCCAGTAGGGGGCGTGCAGGAGGCAGCCGATCCATGGTTCTCTCTCATCACTGATGTTTCTCTCCCTCTCCCTTCCTCTCTGAAATCAATAAAAAATATTTTTTAAAAAAAAGATAAGCAAAGCCCTAAACACACCACAGTTACGAATCACAACAAAATCGCCGCGGGCCTGCGCCATCGTCAGCGGCGCTGAATCTGAATCGGTCTCTTGGTTTCACCTACCTCCTGCTCCCAGTTCAGCCACTGACCATCTCTGTCTCTGCTTCTCCCACGCCCTCCTCCGGGATGTTTCTGGAACCCACCCCTCCCCCTGCTTCTCTCCATCCTCCCCCTCGTCGCCTCCCTCCTCCTGACCCGCAGCCCACCTGTCACTCTCAGGAGGGAGCGGCTAGGAGAGAAAGGGTCCCGGTGCTGCCGCCACACAGGCTCTGCCCCCCCGCACGCCATGCCGTCACCATCACCCACTCCCTGCGGCCTCCCTGTGGACAGGCACGGTGCCAGCACAGGGGCCCTCGGGGTGAGAGGACCGAGATCTCTGCCCGCAGGCGGTCACAGTACCAGCCGCTGTGGCCTGTGCCCTGACGGCTTCCATCACCCGGGGCGGTGCCTAGGGCCGGGGAGACCTGCCCTTTCGCCCCATCTCTTGTTTGCTGAGTCTCCTACAACCTTAGCGTGTGCTCCTCGGGCTCCCGTGGAACCCTCCTCACCAGAAGGCCCTCCCCCTCCCTGTCTGACTTCTCAGCTCTGGTCCCCTCCCTTAGAGCAGCAGTCCCCGCACGGACCACGCAGCCAAAGTGTTTTGAACGAGGACACCCCCCCATAAGTGCGCGTGTTATTTGTTTTTGTTTGTTTTTTAAATATATTTTATTGATTTTTTACAGAGAGGAAGGGACAGAGATAGAGAGTCAGAAACATCGATGAGAGAGAAACATCCATCAGCTGCCTCCTGCACATCTCCCCACTGGGGATGTGCCCGCAACCCAGGTACATGCCCTTGACCGGAATCGAACCTGGGACCCTTCAGTCTGCAGGCTGACGCTCCATCCACTGAGCCAAACCGGTTTCAGCGCGCGTGTTATTTGTAAGTCACATACATGTGCTGCTCTATTACTATTCTGTTCGTGATAAAAATACCCACAAAGACTGGAATTCAAAAGGAAGCGACGGGATGGTATCGTTTCTTTCTTCGCTCACCCCAGCGGACTCTGTGCACCCCACTTTCCTCTGCTCTGTCCCTTTAAGTAACTGGGGACCTGGCTTTGTCCCTCCCTGGCTTGTAGGCGGGTCACCCTGAGTGGCACCTTCCCCTTCCCAGGGGGGCCTGGCTGTGCATGTGGCTGTCCCCCCGTCTAGATTCCCTTCCTCAGAGGACGCAGTTATACGGGGCGAGGGCCCACCTGATGGCCTCATCTTCACTGGATCTCAGCTTGACCGTCCTGTTTCCAAATAGGGTCCCTGCTACGGCTGGACCGTGCCCCGCCCACCACGAAGGTCCAAATGCCGACGCCCTAGCCTGCCCCAGTAGGACGCCATAGACACATTGATCGCTCACCTCCCACACAAGCCCTGACAGGGGCCAGGGATCGAACCTGCAACCCAGGTACGTGCCCTTGGCCAGGAATCAAACCGATAACCCTTCATTTCTTGGGCCAATGCTCTAACACTGGCCAGGACTGGAGATAGGGCCTTTAAAGCAATGATGAACGTTAAATGAGGTCATAAAGGCAGAGCTCTAATCCAATACGGCCTATGTCCTCAACAGATCACACGAGGACATAGGGTTAGAAGGCGGCCGCCTGCAAGCCCAGGAGAGAGGCCTCAGGAGAAACCAGCCTTGCCTACACCTTGATCTTGCGCATCCAGCCTCCAGAAACGAGAGACGACATTTCTGTGGTTTGACCGTCCCAGTTTGCGGGATTGTGTGACATCAGCCCTATTCATAGGTCCTGAGAGTTAAAACACCGGCATCTGTGAGGGACACACAATCACCCCGCAGCCGGGGCTGCTGGGAAGGGGGTAGGAAGCCAGGCCATTAGACCCGGGCATGGGCATGAAGCTCCTTGGAGGGCAGGGGGTGGGGGCAGGTTGGGGCAGCCAGAGAAACAGGAGGAGCCCCCGGGGCCAGGCTGCCTTCACCTGCAGACGGGTGTCCTCTCTGAGGGTGACATCCCCTGGGGTGGGCTCCGGTCGGCCGCCAGTTCCAGAAAAGTCTCTATTCCCCAAAGCAGTCGCACGCTACCTCCTGCTCCACGGCACCCAAAACCGGTTGCAGCCGTTTTTCTAGAAGAAACCCCAGCGTGTCTGCATCAGACACAGCGGCGCGGCCCGGCTGCTCCGGGAAAAACACAGACAGGCCCGCCCGACGCCGGCTGACAGCGAGCCAGATCAAGGAGGGGGGTAGGGAGGGGGGGGGGGGGGGGGGGTGTTTTCCAAACAAGAATTGAGTGTTTGTCACTTTTGCTATTTAATTGTGACCCAAGAGGGTCGCTAACGCTGCACATTCTGTCGGCGGCGCCCGTTTAATTTCGATATTAAAGAGACAGGCTCGCTATATAGTTACCGAGGAACAAGTGCTTAGGCCTCAATAAATAACATTTTTAAAAATAATAAGGTTCTGAAATGCATAGAGCCCATCTCCCTGCTCATCCTGGAAGAAAAACATTTTAATTATCTATTGACATGTATGGCACACAGAGCAACCGTCTTCCTCAAAGATAAATGGGCAGATGGGTGCGTCGGGTTAATTAAAAGCCAGCGGAGTATTACAAGTGTATTTGCGGGGGAGCCGGCGCGGTAGGAGCGGCGAGGTCTGCACGCAGTTGTCAGAATTCTGTGAATGTGTTGTTTAATAACCACTTGGCACTTAATTAGAGCGAGATGGCGAGAGCTCCCCTCCCCACTCGGGGCGCATGGCAGCGCCTCCTCCCCCCGGCTCCCCCGCCGTGACACCGCTGTCCCCTGTCAGACCCCAACAGGTACCCACCGCCTGGGCAACGGCTGACCGGGGGCTTCCCAGGACCATGCACCTGCCCTGAGTTTATTTATTATTAGTATTTTAAATTCTACCCCGAGGATATTTTTCCATTGATTAGAGAGAGTGGAAGAGAGCGGGAAAGAGAAACATCGATGTGTATGAGCCCGACCAGGGCCCAGGCTGGGGAGGAGCCTGCAACCAAGGTATATACGCTTGACCAGAATCGAACCCAGGACCTTTCGGTCCATAAGCTTATGCTCTATCCACTGAGCCACACTGGCCAGGGCCCTGCGGTGAGTTTGGACACCAAGAGGGGAAGTTCAGACTCCGCTGCAGAGGCAGGGCTACAAGAAGAAAGAGCCTCATCGTTGCCTCCAAGGTTGTTCGCCGACCTCCTCTTCCACCTGGGCCACCCCCACCCCACTCACCTCGACAACCCAGGGTGGGCCGTCCCAGCCCCATTGCCCCTGCCACAGGAACGCATGCTCCAGAGACGCCGCAAACCACCCTATCCTCCCCACCACCTACCCAGATGCCCCCTCTTCCCAGAAGCCCTCGGGGACTGCTTCAGCCATCCCTGTCCCTCTGCTCTGAGGTGGACTCCTCTGCCAGAGGCGCCTACACAGACAGAGGTGGGACAAGTAACCCACAGGAGTGGCCGGCCAGGGGGCGGGCTCCCTGGCCTAGGAGGGAGGATTGGGGCCCCACAGTCCCCATGAGGCTGGAGCTGCATAGCTTCTGGGGCACCCGGGGCCCTCGACAAGCTGTCTCCTTCTCCCCCAGGACCAGGGAGTTCCGGACCCGTCCCTCCTCCAGCCACTCGCTCCCACGCAGGCCCTCACTTCTGGCTCCCCCTCCTCCAGGGAAGGAAAACAGAAAGTTCTGGAAGTGCCCTGAACCACTCACGGTTGGGGACAGAGACACTGGGAGCCCAGGAGAAGGAATGAGCCGACGCTGATTGCATTGCCCTTGGCAACCACACGTCCCAGCGGGCCCAGTCAATACGGCAGCCTCCCTGGGACGCGGCTCCCTGATGCTTGCAGGAGAAATCTATATGGTTCTCGGGAGCAGCCAGCCCTTCTGCAGGCCGCACCTGCCCTCCCGTCTGCGGGCAGCTTCATGGGACACGGCCCAGGGCGGAAGGTGGCAGAGCCCGTGCCCCCATGTGGCGTTTCCCCTGCGCGCACTCCCTCTCGTCACCCCCACGGCCAGCGCCTCTCGGCCCCAGCACTGCAATCACCTCCAAAGTGAGTTGCGATCTTTGCCTCGGTCTCACTTCTGCCCAAGGCCTCCCAGCACTAATCGCTCACACTTACAGGCCCTTACCAAGTGCCAGGCTGTCTAGCCGGCGCTTTACCCGCGTTCACTCATCTCATCCTCAGAAGGTGCCCTGCCGTGTAGAGTAGATGTTAGGTGTACGGCCATCTGCCAGCGGAAGCGTCTGATCTCAGAGCAGTTAAGGAGTTCGCCCCAAGTCACGGAGCTCACCCACGGCGGAAGCAGGCCGTCCGGGCCCGGTGCTTCCCCGCCCCTCCCAGGCAGCCCTCCCACACTCCCAGGGCCAAAGGGCAAAGGCTTTGGAACCAGACTGGTCAAGGTCAACATTTCAGTTTTAGTCCCTGAACCAGCTACCCAGCCTCTCAAAGCCTCTTCCAGTGTCTGTGATTGGATACGGTGTCAGCAGAACCTATCGCATGGGGCAATTCTGAGTGCTCAGTGAGACGACCCCGCACCCCCCCCCCCCACTGCCCACCTGCTCTCACCAAGGGCAATGCCAAGTTATCTCGTGGCCCATCAGTGCTCTGCATGTGTCTGCTCCCTCTGCCTGTAGTCATCTCCACCCTCCTCTTAACTGGTCAGCTCCTTCTCCCCTCTCAGGTCTCAGCTGGGTGCTGCCTCCTCCGAGAAGCCCTCCTGACTTGCAATCCCGCACTGTCTGTCTCCTCGGTGTTCTCCCGCGGCCCTGCATCTCCGTGCCGTGGCCCCCATCATGCCCGACTGTAACATCCAGGGACGAGTCCTTCTCCTCCTCTGGGCTCTACGTTCTCCAAGGGCTCATCCCGCCCGAACCCACGGTGCCCAGCACGGTGCCTGGAATAAGTCAGAAAATGTGTGCTGTACAAATGACCAAACATTGTTACTGATGCTGATATGGCTCCTTCCTCCCTCCTAATAGAGGGCAGGTGTCTAGAGGCAACAGCCACACTTTGCTGTCGTCGCTGAACTCCTGGCTTGCCTGGCGCACAGAGACAGAGCTGGGACTCGGGTGAGGCAAGGGAGGGGCCCAGAACGTGAAACGCAGGAGGCACCCGCTCAGCGCGGTGCACGTGTGGTCGGCGCAGAAGGCCCTCCACGAACCGCATCTGATTCTAACTCGGGAGTGGCCCGCAGCGAGCGACCCATCTCCGTCTCTGTCCTCGGGGCGTTCCCAGGCTCAGGGTGGTTGATGTTCATTATCCAACACAGAGTCCGCCTCCCAGCCTCCCGCGGGCCACTGTCGGAACCACCCCCTCGCCTGGCACAGGGTCAGGGACCCGCACACGGGCCAGGCTGCGGGAGGAAAGCGTGTTCGTGAAGACCAAGGGGAAGGGGCCCTCAAGCCGTGAGGGGTGGGTTGAAGTCAGACCGGGGGGGGGGGAGGGGGGAGAAGAACGTCTCAGGCAGAGAACTGGGTAAAGAAGAACGCCAAGGTCATCAGGGGCTACCCAGAAAGTCATGTGATTGGGGCTCCGCCTAGATGCCCAAGAGCACAGCCAGGGTCCCACCAGCATCCTCGCCTTCGCACACGGCCTGCAAAGCGCCCAGCCATCGCTTCATTCGCTGCCTCCTCCCGCTTTTCTATCGTTATTGTTGGGTATATAATAGGTGTCCCCCTTCTTCCCCCGACTGCTCCCCTCCACCTGGGCACCACCCCACCCACCCCAGGCCTTCCTCACCCCATCGTCTGTGCCCATGGGAAGGCATAGATGCATGTACATTCTCGGGTGAACTTCCTCCTGCCTCCTCACCCCTTCCCTCTGAACCTCATCAGTCCGCCTGGAAAACACAGAACCAGTGGCGTGGAAACACGGGACGCCCATTCTGTTGGTGAGAAAACTGAGGTTCAGACACCCAGGGACTCGCTCAGGCACCAGCTGGGAAGGGTGGGATTGAAACCTTGTTTAGCGACACTGGCGTTCCCCACGGTCACCGCTTGGGGGTGACACCCACTGCCCAAGGCCCCGGAGCCCAGTGTCACACGGCCCCTCCCACAGAGTGTCCGTGGGCCCGGAGTTTCTCGTGACCTGACGAGACAGACTCCCTTTGGAGGTGGCCGGGCAGCACTGGGGACGACCACTCTTCTCGGAAGCAACTGCCCAGAGCTCTGGGGTGGGGGTGGGGGGGCGGAGGCAGGAGGGAAGGGCCTTGTTCTGTTTTCCTGGCTTCTCGCCTGCTCAGCACATGGAATAAGCAGGCCCCCGAGGGCCGCTTTGGCTGGAGTGAAAGCAGCGACTCCAAGGCTCCCGGCAGACAATGTGGACAGCGGGTCGCTGCTCTCCACTGTCTCATCTGGACCTTGATCCATTCAGCTGCGGGAGGACCGCGCCCGCCGCCTTTGTTGGCGTGGACGCGAGAACAAAACAGGATGGATTAGCTAATCCCCCGCCGCCGGCCGTGAAATGGGAACCTGAAATTCAGCTCCGTGGACTCTGGGACTCCAGAGGTCGGGGGGTCGCAGTGTCCAGAGCCAGCCCTGCACGGCTCCCATCGCGGGCAGCTGGCCGAATGGGCCGCCTGGGCGGGGGTGCCTCCCTGCGGGCATCTTTCCATTCTCACAATTCAATCATGTCTTAGGGCTCGCAGATAATTCAGAGGCGTCGGGCATCTGGCCACCTGGGGCCCGGCCTCGGCTTCCACGGCGATCAGTCACCGCTGGCCACCCAGGGGCCGTGCGAGGCCCCGGGCCCCCTCAAGCCTTTCCGATCAGGCTCCGGCGTCTCGGAAAATATTGCTTGAATTTATTTCTATAATCGCGTTAGGGAGGCCGTGAGTTATTGTGCGGTCAGCATTCTCCCGGCTCCCTCCCGCCAACCCTTTGAGATTCCGCTCCGAGGACCGCGATGACTAATGCAATCACACGCTACCTGGGAAAGGGTAATCCTCGAAAAATGAAACCCCTTCCCATACTGTACTTTTCACCGGGAGCCACCCTTCTCGTAGAGCCAAGGGCCGGCGTTCGCCCAGCTGCCCCTGATTTGATGACACCCGCGTGGGAGAAGGCACGGCTTTCAACGCCGCTCTCCCGGGTCCTGAAGTCGTCCTCCAGGTCAACGCCGCCCTCGTTTGGAGCACCAGCCCTTCAGAAATCTCTGGGTAAAAGCACACACTCGGAACGGGAATCACAACAGAAGGCGAGGCTACCTCTCCTCTGGACCTGCGTGTGGGCGGTGTGGGTTTTCTCTCGTATCGCTGCCACCGAAGGCTCAGGCTGCCTGACTCCTTGGCATTCCCGGGCCCCTAACGTCACGGCCTCTCTCTCCCGTCCGCCATGGGGCGCGTGTGAAGATGAGTAGAAGGGGGCGCACACTCCGGGAATATTCTCCCTGCGGGTGCAGGAGGCCTGCGATTGAACCTGCAGGGGAGGGCAGCCCTCCCAGGACACTGATGGACATGAACACTATTATAAAAATCACCAATGGGTGACTCAACCTATACAAACGGCACAGCCTTAACTGTGGCTACGGAACACAATAGAAAGGGTCTGGGATTGACCGGTTGAGACACAGCTGTGCCTAAATGACCTTATTTAGACACATGGGTGGACTAACCCCAGAAGCCATGTAAGCAGCTGCTTCAAGGCAGTCTACGGTGTTAGAGGTCAAGATGGCCACTAACTTTGTGGGTGAGGACAGTGGCTTCTGGGGTGCTGGCCATGCTCCATTTTTAAATATATATATTTTTTCATTGATTTCAGAGAGGAAGGAAGAGGGAGAGGGAGATAGAAACATCCATGATGAGACAGAATCATGGATCAACTGCCTCCTGCACGCCCCCCACTGGGGATGGAGCCCACAACCCGGCCATGTGCCCTGACCGGGAATCAAACTGTGACCTCCTGGCTCATAGGTCGACGCTCAACCACTGAGCCACGCCGGCCGGGCTGTGCTCCGTTTCTCGATCTGGGTGCTAGTTATGAAAAGTCCCCTGGCCCCAAAAGACAAAACTCTGAGTAATACCTACCTACAACCTCCTGGGCGACGGAAACTAGTGGATTTGGGGAAGGGCTTTCTCCACATCAGAGCCTCCAATGGGATGGGTGGTGAGTTCGCCGTCACTGGAGAGGCTCAAGTCAAAGATCAGGAAGACACTTTTCCCAGGGACCACGGAGGCGGTTTATTAGTTGCTGAGACAGCCACGCTGGGCCCTTTCAGACCCTGGCTTCTTAGGCAGCGGCAATCTCCCCGTGCCTCGGTTTCCTCGCTGGTAAGTCTGTGAAACAGAGGTGTGGCTTTCTCTTTCCATGCCCAGTTCAGAGAGCAGAGAGGGGTCCTTGTCAAGCAGGGGTGGGGGACCTTTTCCTGCCCAGGGCCATTTGCATATTTATAACATCACCCTCGGGCCACCCAAAATCAGCCACTTAAAAAGTAGCCTATTTGCCGTAACCAGTTTGGCTCAGTGCATAGAGCGCCGGCCTGCGAACTAACGGGTCCCAGGTTCAATTCTGGTCAAGGGCACAGGCCAGGGTTGCAGGCTCGATCCCCAGTGGGGGGCGTGCAGGAGGCAGCTGATCCATGATTCTCTCTCCTCATTGATGTTTCTATCTCTCTCTCCCTCTCCCTTCCTCTCTGAAACCAATTTTTAAAAATTAAAAAAAAAAAAGAATTAAAGTCAGGAGGGAAAAAATTAGCCTGCTGTATTGGATCAAACATTTCATTCACTCAAAAAAACAAAAAACAAAAAAAAAACATTTCACTCACTCACCCCTAATGCCTTGGTAGGGCCAGACCAAATGATTCCTTGGCCATACGTGTCCCCCGGGCCCGCGGTTCCCCACCCTGATGTAAATAAAACATTTGAAACAGTTCCCGGCCCAGAGAAGTGGACGCCAGGCAATGAACATTGTCCTGGGGGGGAAAGTCCTGCTACAGATTCACAGGGTCTCCGAGCTGAGGACAGGGCCGGAGGCCACGGCCTGTCCGTCACCGAGCCCCGAGGCGGTGCCGATGAGCCAGGGGCCGGCAGCGGCTTATTGGCTTGGCCAGGCCGATGACTTATTGCAGTGGCCAGGGAATAGCCAGGGAGAGGATGAGAAATCATCGCATCGATTTTCCCAGCACGTGAAACCAGCAATGTATTTCCAGATCCAACCTTCCTGAAGTTAAATTAAATAAAGTTTAGCTCAGTTTGTCCATTTGTTGAAAAATCGTCTCCATCCGGTTTTCTGCTCTGTGAGTGAAGCAGGCGGCAGAGGGTGGGCTCCCCCGTGGCACTGGGGGAAGCGGGGCTCTCGACGGCGCTCCAGGATTTAGGAGCTTGGCGACCCTGAGGCGTCCATTTGCACGTGCATTTCCATCACCGTTAGGTGTACGTGTAACACGCGGGGCTGCCGCGAGAGGCCTCAGGGTGAGTGACAGCGGCCGCAGGACCGGACGCTCGTGTTCGGAAATGACTGTCCCCGCGGTGGGAACATTGCCCGCCTGCCCCCTAGACACACCCCGGAAAAAGCCAGATGCCAACACCTCTTTTACTTCAATGAGGAGGTTTTTCTTTCCTTCAAAAACAATACATGTGAGTTCTTCCAGGTGAGTAACCATCACCTGGAGACCCCTCCGGGAGCGGTTGTGTTCCGAGCCCAAACCCGTCCAGGGGAGGGGCTAAGGGAGGGCCAGGCAGGGCCAACGGAGTAATAAGGGATCTGTCAGTCATCCTACCAGCCAGGCCTGGTCAGATGGGCTTGGGGGAGACCACACACAATTAACAGGCAGGGAGGGGGCGTTCATAGACACCCATTCCGTTCCCCGGGTTCAGCGAAGAAGGCTCAGGAATTAACCGCCATGCTGCCCCCACGAGCCCTGACCGCCACGCCCGTCTCTGCGACCTGCGCTGAGTGTGCCCGCATCTCCGTGTGTCTCTCCCTCTCTGTCTCCGTCACCCCAGGCCCTTCTGTTCAAAAGCAAAACTCAAGCCTATTTGGTGCGGTTTGATCGTACAGTTAATAGACTTTCTCTTTCCTGCTCTTCACGTTAACAAGCTCACAAGGAGAAGGCCCCCAGTCGACAAGCAAATCGCTGGCCTCCTGAAATGGCTTTATTCTTTTTTGAGCTTCTGATCGATTTCAGGAGTGTGGGGTGAGTGGAACGTGCCCCCAGCCCCGGGGCGGACTGTGGGCTGTTTGTGGGGAGGTACCGAGGGCAGGGCACACACACACACACACACACACGTGTACACATATATGTACACATGCACGCATGTGTGTGCACATACACACACATGTGTACACACACACACACAGGACGGGTGCTGAAAAGAACGGGCCTTCCCCATCACGCATCCTTCCGACTACACGGCAGGCGGAGAGCCGGGGGAGAGTGCACTCTCTGAGTCTCATCTTTTTGGATCCTGCTCCCGCCTCTCTTCATGGAAGTCAGTAACGCTCCCTTGCGCTGCCGGCCGCATTGACTGGGGGCTCGAACCAAGGTGCAAACCAGGCCCGGCCGCTCTGGAAGTGCCCACTGGCATTAGGGACCGGGCTTTTGTTTTGTTTTCTGTTTGCAGGTGCGGGCCGGCCCCACGCCACTGCCTCCATCACGCGGGCTGCTTCCTGCAGACAGAGGCTCCTGCAGGACGCCCTTCCCCGCTCATTAGCAGGGATCAGGAAACCCCGTGGCGTTCATTAAAACGTTTCCGTGCTGTTCAGCAACATTCTTCCCTTTGAAGGCCAACTCCGGCGGCTGCGAGGTCAGAGAAATATGTAACAATTACGAAGAGGGGCCTCTCCCGCATCCCTTTCGCTCTGATGCGTCCTGGGTGGGCGGTGATGTATGTGCCCCAGACCAGGAGCCTCACTGGAATACGGGCTGGGTGTGGGCAGCTCCCCGCAGGCACCTGGCCAGGGACAGGGCCAGAGAGCGACAGCCCTGCGCGCACAGGAGCCCGTGACTTCCGACCCTATCTGGGTGAGCTTTTATAACTTTCATATCCTTGAAGTTATTTAAAAGAAGATGAAATATGACAGGTGCTGGGGTTGGCAAAAGCGGCGAGTTGATTGCATTCCGGGCTGCCAGTGGGAACCCACCGCCCCCCGCCACCCCCAGACGCCGTCAGCACATTTAGAAGTGTTGGGCTGGTTGCTGTCCTCTGCACTTCTCTCTGACCCACAGAGCAAACTTGGGGAGCTGACAGGTGGGGATGGGCATGTGTTTCCTGCGGACCCGCCTCTCTTTCAGGGACGTCTCCAACCCCTCCCCTCCGCTCCCCCCCTCCCCAATCTCGGTGTGCGGAGCTCAGACAAGTCTGACTCATTCCCACTTCTCTGTAGCCAGTGATGGGTGTAGCCAAGTCTAGCCAATCAGAGCACATCTCCCGGCCTGAGTGATTGCTTCAGGAAGAGTCATGTGACTCACTCTGAGCCAATGAGAGCCTTCCCTGGGTTTTTTGAAGGAACTATGAGAATACGTGTCTTTGGAGTGAGTTATATTGACTTGGGTCTCTGACAACAAATGCAGACGCCTTTCTCCTATAGCCTGAGGGGCACAGGGACCATCCCCCTGACTGTGAGGCCTGCCCCACGAGCTCCCTAAAACCACACCAAACCCCGGAGAATGCCATTAGCTTCTTGTTTCTCCTGAATGCAGTCCCTTAAACTCTCATTGGCACCTGAATCTGTGTCTCAAGGTCTGCTCCTTGGGACCCCAAACTAAAAGTGTGAGGATTAAACGAAAGGACTTGTGGGAAGCATTTCACACGACGCCTGGCTCATCACGTCTGCTGGCTACTATTCTTATTGCTGCTGTTGGTAGGAAGCTGGAAGAAGAGTTTGGACCAGGATACAATTTCCCGACACCCAATCCTGGGCCCTTCCAACCACTCCAGAGTCCAACATGTACCTCAGTTGACCCCCAACATGATTTCAATTGTTAGGCATTTGTAATCATTTTTTAAAGTTATGACATTATGGCCATGGAGCGCTGTTTTCTGTGTATGGTCATGGTCATAAAGTTTCCTTAAAAAATAAATGTTTTTGGGTTCTAAATCTGAGTCACCTTTTTCGAGTCAAGGATAACCTAAGCTTCAGGCAGATATGGCCAACATCGTGGTGGTGGTAACTAACAGAAAATTCTGAGCCACGCCGCTCAGCCCACTGGCCCTAAATGTCCACGCACACGGCTTTATGGCCACAGCACAGGTCATGGGGGACCCGGGCAGAAACGAGCCGTGACCCAGAGCGCCCTCCGTAGCCGCTATCGTGCCCCTAGATGCTGACTCGTGGCTCCGTGGTCGCTGGACGGAGGGAAGGGGTGAGCAGTGGGCTGAGAAGAGACTTGTGGCATCTACTTCACAGGGCAACTGACCTGAGACGACAGGGGAAATTGCTTTTTCCAAATTCAAGTTTATTGATGAAAAAGTAATAATAACACCCCGGCTTGCCTGGCTCAGTGATTGAGCGTTGACCTATAAACCAGGAGGTCACGATTGATTCCCGGTCAGGGCACCTGCCCAGTTTGTGGGCTCCATCCCCAGTAGGGGGCGCTCAGGAGGCAGCCGGTCCATGATTCTCTCTCATCATTGATGTTTCTATCTCTCTCTCCTTCTCTCTCTCCCTCCCTCTCTCTGAAATCAATAAAAAAAATTTAAAAATAATCCTAGCATATTCAAAATATTTGGAGGAAAAGAATAAAAAAAGAGAACTATAAATATCATGCTCCTACTACACCAATGTAAAGCACATTCACCGTGGATTATTCAACGCGGGGGAAATGGATGGCAATTGGCTCTGTCTGTAACAGTCTCCTTTATTGCACAGACAGTTTTCATAAACAACCGTACAGATGCCGTGGTCGTCCTGCCACGTTCGCTCAGTGCGAGTATTACCCACACTGAGTCTTTTGAAACATGTTTAATGGTGGAGTAACAACCCGTTGAAGGTGACTGTTGGCAGACTGTCTCCCTAATGATACACATTGAGCCCGATTCGGGATTTTAAATGCCGAGTTATGCCATAAGCGGATATCGCCTTTTCCATATTTAGAATTGCTTCCTTCGGCCACCTTTCCAGCTAGCAGAATGAGTGTATGTAAACCTGTAGAAGCACATTTAAAACTGTTTTTACAACAGACAGAATCCAGATGTAAGAATCGGGAGTGAGCTGAGCTGGTCCCGTCGCCTGCTCTCGGGCTGTGTGACCTTAGACAACTTACACACCCTCTCTGGGCCCCAGGCGCCCCATGTGGAAAGCGTGGAGGCAGAGAGAAGCGGGGGTAGTTCGGACATGAGCTCCTGTAACTCAGCTCTGTGCTGGGACCCTGCCTCTGAGAGTGACCTTGGGGGGGAGACGGAGGGCCACCGGGGGGGGGGTCCCCCTGCTGGCATGCGAGAGGGAGGATTTGCCACTTAGAGACGGGCTGGTAATGAATCTCCCTCTCTCCTTTCAAGTCTCCAGAAGGTTTACGGTTGGATTAATAGTGTTATGAATGGAGTTAAACTAGGCTTTCCTTCCCCCAGGACTTCCCACAGCAGAAATCAGATGAACCCGTAATTCTCTCCCACCCACAGCAACTTCATTAAAATCCGTCTTCGTACCGAGAGCAGAGCAGGGCTGGGGGGCCGGGGGCCGATGCCAGGTGGCCGTGGGCTGGCAGGAGCTTCGGGGGTCCAGGGCAGAGCACCTGAAGCAACGTGGATGCCGGGCGTCTACACTCGCCCAATAAACAACTTGTTAAAACTAGAACATTCCGCCTGGCCTGTGTGGCTCAGTGGATAGAGCGCCGACCTGTGGACCGAAGGGTCCCGGGTTCAATTCAGTCAAGGGCACGGACCTCAGTTGCAGGCTCCTCCCCGGCCCGGGCCCTGGTCAGAGCGCGTGCAGGAGGCAACCCATCGATGTGTTTCTCTCACATCGACGTTTCTCTCTGCCTTTCCTTCTCTCTTCCACTCTCTCTAAAAATCAGTGGAAAACTATCCTCAGGAGAGGATTTTTTTAAAAAGCAGAAAGGGGCCGAAACCAGTTTGGCTCAGTGGATAGAGCGTCGGCCTGCGGACTGAAGGATCCTGGGTTCGATTCCGGTCAAGGGCATGTACCTGGGTTGCGGGCACATCCCCAGTGGGAGATGTGCAGGAGGCAGCTGATCGATGTTTCTCTCTCATCAATGTTTCTGACTCTCTATCTCTCTCCCTCTCTGTAAAAAATCTATAAAATATATTTTAAAAAAATAAAATAAAAATAAAAAGCAGAAAGGGAAGGGGACTTGCCTAAATGTATAGAACCTGTAAGAGGCAAAGGGCAGACAACTCGGATGCGGCCTCCGCCGAGGAGGTCAGGGGCAGAATGAGGATGGATCTGACTCGCGGGGGGGAGGGGGCAGGGGGAAGGGGTACCCCCTCTACCGGGGGGTCCTGGCCTCAGCAGCCCCTGGGCTGCCAGCACACACTGACACCCCCAACTGCCCCCAGCTAGCTGTGGTGACGCAAGCTCCCTCCGCGCATAAGCAGCTCATCAGTTACCGAGGCGTGACAGTCTCGTGGGGGGCGGGGGGACAGGGGGCAGGGGGCGCCACCCAAACTCAGACCCTGGTCTCCCCTCCGGACGATCGAGAAATCCCGACTCCCCTGGGAGCCGAGAGCAGCCTTTCCCCTCCGTGGTCCCCAGGCCTCCTTGGCTTGGACAGGAGACTCTGAAGCCCCCACAGGAGTCCTGCTCCCCCAGGGCCTCCCCGTCAGGGAAGAGCTTTATCTGCCTGACAGGTGTGTGCCTGACCTCGCCGCCCTCCGTAAGGAAAAGCCCGGACGCGCAGCAGGAGTGTCGGGTGGCGGGGAAGGGCAGGGGGTGCTCTCCCAGCAGCCCACAGGGTGCGGGTCCCTGTCCCAGAGGCACACTGTGGCTTCAACCCCAAACTCGGAATCGCTTTCTGAGACCAGAGGCACGTCCTCCTAAGGAATCCCCCATGGGCAGTGCCCTCAGGGTCCCCAATCGGTCTCTTGCTTCAACGGTGTTTGGATGAAACGGACCCAGCGACCCCCTTCTTCCAGCCCCCGACCACCCTCCAACCTCTTTCCAGTCGCCACCATCAGAACCAGCTCAGCCACCCTCGGCCTCCGAGACCAGCCAACACCATTTTTTGAGCGAAACTCCTCATTGCCGAGCAACCACGAGCTCCCAGATTCGCAGCATCGTCCCACCAGGTGGAGGCCCCGCCGCCGCCTGCCCACCCTGCTCTGCGGCCTCCTCACCCACCTCTCTCTGGGCTTCGGGTCCAGTGACGCGGTGGCTCTGGAGGCCGAGGAGAAGCTCGAGGGTCCCCAGCGGCTCTTGAAGAGGCAACACCGGCGTGGCAGCTGCGCCCTCTCCCAGGATGAGCAGAAGCCGCCCACAATGAGTGGGTGACACTCAGGGCGCCAGGGAGGCCGCGTGGTCCTGGAGAAGAGCCTGCCCCAGGCCCCGGTGGACCCGCAGGCCCCGGTTCTGCCCGCACAGACCCTCAGCTCGGTGATTCCGGGAGAACCCCTTCCGGGTGAGGAGGTGAACCTCGTCAGGAAGATGGGGGACACCTGACTCCCTCCGCTCACCTCCGCAGGCTGCGGCCCAGGTGGGGCCGGGCGAGCGTCTCTGAAAGACTCACCCTCAAGCATCACCAGGAGCCCGTGGAGCCCAGAGGCCTTCGAGGGGCCCCTCTGCATCCCCCTGGGGTCTGGTTCCTGCCTGACCTCTCCCTGCAGCCTCTAGACGGCCTTTTAGCCTTTGGAGTCCTCTCCCACGCAGTGGACCAAATGGAAGCTATAGAGCTTTTTGCATTGAAGGAGGAGGAGGAGAAGGAATTATTCAGAGTAGGCAAGAAGTGGACACAACCTGAAAGCCCATCCATGGGTGAATGGATTAAAAAATATGGTGTGTTTACGTGATGGAATATTACTCAGCCTGTAACAGGAAGGAAATCCTGACATGGGCTACAGAATGAATGAGACATAAGGACGTTACCCTCAGGGAATAAGTCCATCACAAAGACAAGTGGTGCGTTAGGTGAGGTAAGCAGAGCGGTCACACTCGGAACAGAAAGCAGACTGGCGGGTGCCAGGGCTGGCTGGGTGGGCGGGGGGGTGGGGTTCCTCAGTAGCGGGTGTTTGGGGGTCTGCCATGCAGCGAGGCCTGTGGCTGATAACATGGTCCTGTCTGCTTGGAGGTTGGTGGGAGGATGACTTTCACGTTACGTGGGGTTTGTTGTCGTCGTTGCTAAAATAAAAGGGGGATCTCCTGTGCAAATAGTCCCACGTCAATAAATGCTAAATCATACACAAAAAGCGGTTAAGAGGGGACGTTTTCTGTGATGTTTATTTTAGCACAATTAAGCATTTCGGGGTTTAAGCCGACAGGGAGATTAAAGGCTCCGTGGAGTTGCACAGAATTATCTTGGGGGATAGACTTAGAGAGCGGATCCTGTGAAACCCCAGCGGCTAAGAAACGACTCAGTTGTTAGAAGAATACAGACACACAAACCACAGCCCACCACCCTGGCCGTCAGGGGGGCCCAAGAGGGACCGCAGGAAACTGGGGGGCTGAAGGTCACGCTTGTCCAGGGGGCTGGGCTGGACCCTCGGCCTCTCCGTCCACCTTTGGACTCGGGCACACCCGCTTGACCCTCTGTGCCTCAGGGTCTCCCTCTGGGCCCTGTGGGGACTGGAGGGGTTCATTGACGCTGAGGAGTCCTTAGTCATTCACCTTGTATGATTCCTGTCGCTGGGCTTTCTTGTCTTGTCTCCTTTTTCCCTTCGTTTGTTTCGGGAAAGTCTTGCAAGAAATGAAATAAAACACCATGTGCTTTCCATATGGTGCCCTCCTGGAGGCGGGCCAGGTCCCCAGTTCCCCAGGGCTGGTGGATGCATATGCATGGGCTGAGAAAGGCTGTCCGGCCTCCCGTGGCGCCATCACAGCCTGTCACCAAATGTGCCCAGGCCAGCCCAGCCGGCCTCAGCGCCACCCTCCTTCCCCTCCCTCCCCAGATCGCTGCTGCCCTGTCACGCCTTGGAATGAGCAGCACTCACGGAAGGCCTCAAGCCCAGGGCACACACCATCGACCGTGGTGGGCGTGGCCCGGGGAGAAGGGGGTGGCCGCAGGCTCAAGGCAGGCCTCCAGCTCAGCCCCCACCACACTGTCTGTCAGTCACCAAATGACGTTCCCCACCAAGCCACAGTGATGCGCCAACAACTCATACAAGACCCTCATCCTGGCACCTGAACCTGGTGCCCGCGCCAGCTCCGCCCACCCGGCGTGCACTGCGGATTAAGTTCTTAAACATAAATCCTGCAATTACCTGGTGAATAGCAAATGGCGCTGTAGGCCAGTGCCACCCGTGGCGGAACCCAGAACACAGAATTAAGGCCGGGGATTCTTAGTGCCGGGAGCTCGCTCTCATTCACACCCTCGTAATCGGATCGCTTAGCTAGTGGCATTCGGAGTCCCAAAGTGTTATCATTTTGCCATAAATGTTCTATCACTTTGCATTGGTCAGAATGATTGCCCAGCCGGGTGGCTCAGTTGGCTGAGCGTTGTCCTGTGCGCCATAGGGTTGCCAGTTCCATTCCTGGTCAGAGCACATACCTGGCTTGTGGGTTCAATCCCCGGTCGGGGCATTTGCAGAAGGCAACCATTCGATGTATCTCTCTCACATTGATGTTTTTCTCTCACACTCCCTCCCTCCTTCCCTCCCTATCTCTAAGCATATCCTCAGGTGAGGATTTTTAAAAACAAATTATTCAGTCATGTATTTTATGGGAGCAGAGCAGTCAATTATCGTGTTGTATTTGCTTTGGGGTTAAAGCATGACTTTGTTCAAAGAAAACATTGATAATATACAATTTTTGTTGCCCTGTTCTGGCATGTCCTGATGTTTTTAACGAAGAGGAGGACTCGCTCTATAGAAGTTACCCAGGTTTCTGTAATTCCCGACAGGCTCTGAGCACTTCCTGAGCGTGAGGCGCTGTCAGGGAATCGGGGTGGATCACACACGACCCTTCAGCTCACGGGGTGAGAGGGAGGCAGAGTGTCTACACAGTAGCCAAGACTCAAGGCAAAGTCAGCGCTGTGAGAAGGGTGGGGGGAGAGATCCTGGAGGCCTGCTTGGAGGAGGAGGCACTTCCATTGAGGCTTGAAGGCAGAAACTAAACTTAGCATGTAGGGGCTGGGAGCAGCCATGGAGGCCACTCACTCCAACCCCCTCTTCTGCATCAGCTGAGGCATAGAAAGAGGAAAGATCTCTCCAAGTGACATATTAATGTCGAATTCGTAACTAATTAGAATGGGAAGTGGGAAGTGAAGGGCAGGGCAGCAGGGAGAGATGGCACGAGACCTGATGGAAAGGCTGTGGAAGCTGTGCCCTCGCCACTAGAAAGGACCGCTGAGGCCAATCCCCAGGGTCCTTAAGAGGGGCCCCCCAAGGCCCTGACAAAGCCCCCAGCACCCCAGTAGGGTCTGCGTGCTGGCTGCCACCTCTGCTGGCCAGAGGCAGGTCCCCTTCCAGCTGGACAACGCTCAGCCTCATTCCTGGATGGCTCATTTGCCAGCAGCCCGCCCGACTCCGGGCCTCGGCCACTGCCCTTCTCATGAGCACTATCCTCCCTGGGGAGGGGGGGTGGGGGAGGCCTCTGGCTGTGAGGTGGTGACACCCTGTTGGGTGGGCTCCTCTCACAGCTCCTGGGACCGTTAAGACCAGAGGTGACTCTGGGGGTTCTGGTCCAATCCTATCACTTGACAGACAGGGAAACTGAGGCCCACTCTGTAATCCCCCTACACAGTGGGTCTCCTACAACCCAGCCTGAACCCCGCCTCCGGCCTCCGGCTGGAGCCTTCCAGAAGGGGCCGAACCTCCGTTTCCAGACGCCTCCGTGCCCCTCGGTGTGGCTCTCTGTCAAGCCAATGCAGCCCCTCGTGCTGAGCCACGTCCCCCCACCTTACCGACTGCGAGCCACACCCCGGAGCCCCCCACGCCCCCTCCAGCCTTCCCCAGCCCTGGCACCGCCTCTGTAAACCTGGTGCCCCAGGAGACTCCACCCCCCACAGGGCACCTTAACCCCACCCACAAGTCACCCACCTCCCTCCCGCACCCTCGCCGATGCGATGATGCGATGGAGTGACAGCTGGGGGCCAGCGCCCGGCGCAGCCAGACAGGCGGCTATGGGCGCAGACACGCGCCTCCGGGGTGAGCTCATATTTAAAACTTCCTTTCATATATTTTTAATAAAACAACTGATACAAATTCAAAACCAACTTCATAAATCAAACATTATTCCATGTCGGCGGCTTCAAGGTTCCCCGGTGCGGGGGGGGGGGGGGCGGGGAGGGGGGCAGCTGGCCGCGGCGGGGGCTGCTCGGAGCTTGAGGTTCTGTGAAAGGTTTATTGGATTTCATTGTCCCTTAAGGGGAAACCCTTAAATGTCTGTGCAATTATACGTCTAATAACACTACCAGCCCTTGGACACGGCCTTGACTTGACAGAGATAAGGAACTGGAAGTTGCTCAGTCAATACCAAGCTATTAATCTCTGTCGCCTCGCTGTCACCGTGGCTCCGGAAACAATGTCGGTGCTGACCCGGGCGAAGGCACACGGCGATGGGGACCAGAAGGCCAGCCACCCGTCATCCCAGGTTTTGTCACCCCTCGCTCCCTAGGAGAACTCCCAGATCTTTATCCAGCCTGAGCTGATGCCTTTCCAGTCCGAGGGGGTTCTTTGTCGCGGCCCAGGGTTAGGAGAGAGCAGCATCCCCATCCCGGTCCCCTCCCCATCCCCGCAGAGCCTTTAAGGAAAAAGTGTTTCCTGCTAGGAGACCTGCAGATGCTTGGCCCTCGCTCCTCCAGACCTGCCCAAGGACGGGTGGGAGTGGCAGAGGCGATGTTTGTTTACCTATGCAAATGACGGGTGATTGTTACCCTGCTTCTGCACCAATTGGATGGGGGGGGGTGCTCCCCCCTCCCTCAGTGGCATCCTCCTCCTCGACCTTGAAAGAAACTCAAGGAATTGTGTGAAAGAGAAGCTAATAAAAATCCTAGTGAGAAACGAACCAGGGGAGAGTGAGGTGGCTCCCAGCTGAGCAGCCAGCCCTGCCCTTCCCGCAGCAGGGATGGGGGTGCCCATGCCCATGCTGATGGGCACCTGCCCTCCAGCTCAAGGTGCCATCGAGGCCTGAGAGTGCCTGGCAGGCTGCCACGACCTGGCTCTGTCTCGGGCACTGTGTCCTCAGCCCGGGCTGAGCCGACCGCTGCCCTCCAGGGCCTGACTCTGCTGGGTGGACAGGACAGACAGGCCTCGGACCCTGCGCCCGGCACCGGCTTCAGTGCTCAGTGGGCTCTTTCCCGTCCCTCCTCCCAGGTGAGAAGTCAAACTGCTCCAAGGCCTCGAGCAGCCACTGAGCCTTCTCTTCCCGTGGGTCCCGCAGACGCTGGCCCAGGAGCTGGCACCTGAGGTCCTCAAGCAACTCCTCTCGGGCAAACTGTGACTCCATGAAATATAGGCGAGACATGCAAGGGCCGTGTTGTGCAACATGGCAGCCACCAGCGTGTCAATGAATGAAAATCCAATTAAAAATTCAGCCCAGCCAGCCTGGCTCAGTGGTTGAGTGTCAATCTATGAATCAGAAGGTCACGGTTCGATTCCCGGTCAGAGCACGTGCCCCGGTTGCAGGCTCGATCCCCAGTAGGGGGGACGTGCAGGAGGCAGCCGATCCATGATTCTCTCTCATCATTGATATTTCTATCTCTCCCTCTCCCTCCCTCTCTGAAATCAATAAAAATATATATTTTTTTAAAAATCCAGTCCCTCTAGCACGAGAGCCACGCGTGGCCCAGGTAGAAACCATCTCCATCATTGCAGGCGGTGTTATGGGCTGTGCTGACCTAGAACGTATGAAGGGAAAGGGGATATTCAACTAGGACCCAGCCTCCTAGACATGTCAGCGCCCGGACCTTCGGATCCTGTCTCCGAGACAGAGGGTACAACCGGCGGAAGAATCTGTGGCGATTGCATTGATCCAGGCGGTCCTCCACGCCTTAGGGCAGTGATGGCGAACCTTTTGAGCTCGGCGTGTCAGCATTTTGAAAAACCCTAACTTAACTCTGGTGCCGTGTCACATATAGAAATTTCTTGATATTTGCAACCATAGTAAAACAAAGACTTATATTTTTGATATTTATTTTATATATTTAAATGCTATTTAACAAAGAAAAATCAACCCAAAAAATGATTCACCATCATAGGTTCGCCATCACTGGCTTAGGGGTTGCCTCACATCACAGGGAGGGACTGATTCACAAAGACGCGATGAGCCACACTTCCCGCTCTCGCTCCCTCCTCGTGTGGCACGTTTTGATGGGCAGGTGCCAGGAGGAAGGGCGCTATCCGGAGGGCCCAGGTGGGTGAGCGCCCACTGTAGCTCCTCCCCCACCGTGACCTCGGCCTCCTGTCCTGGGAGCTCTAGGCACCATGCAGTCTCGGCATCCCTCCAACACCGAAGACACAGAACCCACTAGCTCTCTGCCTCCAACAGATGCTGAAGCCACCTGACCAGGGGGAGCTCCAGGCTCATCAAGGCGGGCAAGGGGTGCGGAGACCCACGCTGTCCCTATGCTCAGATACCAGGCCCCTGGTGGCGGGAAAGAGGCCCAAGGGAGTTAAGCAGAGAGCTGCGGGAGGCCCAAGGGTCTCCGTTCTGCACTAGATCCACCTCAAAAGTAAATGTGGACCTTACTTTTAACGCAGGGGTCCTCAAACTACGGCCCGCGGGCCACTTGCAAATACAAATATTGTATTTGTTCCCGTTTTGTTTTTTTACTTCAAAATAAGATATGTGCAGTGTGCACAGGAATTTGTTCATAGTTTTTTTTTAAACTATAGTCCGGCCCTCCAACGGTCTGAGGGACAGTGAACTGGCCCCCTGTTTAAAAAGTTTGAGGACCCCTG
>JAWPEG010000015.1:2232603-2251615 GCA_035771395.1 Myotis vivesi | reverse complement strand
ACCACCATCAGTACTATCATCATCACCATAATCATCATCACCATCACTATCACCATCATCACCACAATCATCATCATCACCATCACCATCATCACCATCATCATCACCATCACCATCACCATCATCATTACCACCATCAGTACTATCATCATCACCATAATCATCATCACCATCACTATCACCATCATCACCACAATCATCATCATCATCACCATCACCATCATCACCATCATCACCATCATCACCATCATCATTACTACCATCAACACCATCACCACCAACCATCATCACTAACACCACCACTATCACCATCATCACCATCACCATCACCACCACCACCACCAGCATCATCACCACCATATGGTTGGTTGGATGACTGTCTTATTGAGCCTTCTGAGGTATCAGCCTGGTGCTGAAATCTCTGTATCTTCCTGTGAATCACCTTCTTTCAAGTCTCCTTGAGGTCTGCCCTCACCATACTACGTAAGACTGCAACACCCCTCCCTGTGACCTTCTCTCAGCCCCAACCTTTGTTTTCTTGTCCTCCACAGCTTGTATCGCCTTCCCACATAGTCAGTAATTCACTTATCCTGGCTATTGTCTTATCATCTGCCTTCCCCGTCTAGAATAGGTGCTTTAAGGGCATCTCTTTGTATATTTGCCCCCAGCGCTGGCCAATAGAAGACATTCAGTTCATTTGTTGAATAAGCAGGTGCATAAACGAATGAAGGGTCCTCTGGTTTCCTCGCAATCCTATGAAGCTTACCTGGCCTGTGCCTCTCTCTGCACACTCATCTCTTGCTTCTGGCCTCACGACATCTCTCACACACTGTCACATCTGGGCTCCTGGCCTCGCTCCTCACTGTGCCCCTGCCTGACATGCTCCTCGCACACCTTCCCAGCGCCTCCAGCTCTTCCTCCGGGTCCTCTCTGGCCACCAGGAGAGTCCCCCTTGCTGTGCTTCTGTTCCTTCTTTGTCCTCATGGACCGTGTGCTCATCTGTTTATTTGCAGGGAAGAACATCTGCCCGATTTAGCTTCTCTCAACCACCTTTGCTGGCCTCAGAGCCCAGCATGGGGCCTGGCACAGCGTAGATGTTCAAAAAAAATATTCTGAACCCATTTATAGATGAGGAGTCGAGATTTGATACCGGATCTAAATCCAAGGCTCATACACGTGGACACCACCTGTGCTGTTCTCTGGATTTCTTCCATTCGTGGTGGTGTCAGCCTTGTCCGTTACCGGCCCTGTCTCCCAGGGAACCTCCCTCAGCCCCCGCTTTCAGGTGACTATGTTGGCTTCTGTGCTTTCTGTGAACGTGTATCAGGCACCTGGGCCAGGTGCCATTCTAGTAGACATGGTCGACTTCCTCCTTCATGTTCTCCTTCCCGTATGAAAAGGCACAGGCGCCCGGCCAGCGTAGCTTCGTGGCTGAGCATCAACCTGTGAACCAGGAGGTCACAGTTCGATTCCTGGTCAGGGCACAAGCCCAGGTTGCAGGCTTGATCCACAGTAAGGGGCGGGGGGGGGGGGGGGTGCAGAAGGCAGCCAATCGATGATTCCCTTTCCTCATGGATTTTTTTTTCTCTCTCTCTCCCTCTCCCTTCCTCTCTGAAGTCAATAAAAACATATATTTTTTTTAAAAGAAAGAAGCACAGGAGAGACTGGAGTGGGGCCTTGGTAGCAAGTGAGGTGAGGGATGGGGAACATTGCTGGACATTGAACATTTCAAATGGTTTTTGAGAGGTATGGAGACATCTATGCTGTAATAGCTTCTCTCTATCTATCTATCTATCTATCTATCTCTATCTCTATCTCTCTCTCCCCTTAGGCTGGGCCTGGCACCTCCCTGGGGTGAACTTTTGAGTCTGGGCTCCATGTAAATATCAAGCCCGCTGGTGACAGCCCCCTTAGTCCAGGGTCCCCACCTCGCTCTGCAAAGCAGGAGGAGATGGTCACAGACACCAAGCCGGGCCGGAAGCTGCAACCAAATTATAAGATGTTTATTTCCAGCCCGATGAGGAGAGCCACGCTTCGGGAAAACAGCAATTATAACTTGACGGTAACAGAGTGGAGGTGCCGTTGCCACTGCTGTGCCCCACAAACACGGTGGCTTTCTGGGCGCATCTCCTCCGGGGCCCAGCAGCCCGAGGAGCCCAGCTCAGGCACAGGGGGCAGCCCATCCTCTTCTGCTATATTTTTTCCCGAAGTCTTTCTCACCCTCTGACTATATTGTATCTGTTCCTTGTTTATTGTCTGACTCCCCAACTATATTGTAAAATCCGTGAGAGCAGGGAATTTGTCTGGTTCCCTGTGAAGTTCCCTGGGTCTGTGAGTACCTGCCACCTGGTTGATGCTCAATAAATACTTGTTGAAAATGAATGAATGAATGGGTGATTGAATGAGTAAATGAATAAATGAATGAATAGGTGAATGAATGAATGTATGAGTGAGTGAATGAATGGGTGAGTGAATGAATAAATGAATGAATGAATGGGTGAGTGAATTAATGAATGAATGAGTGAATGAATGAATGGGTGAGTGAACGATGGATGAATGGGTGATGAATGAGTGAGTGAATGAATAAATGAATGAATGAGTGAATGAATGGGTGATGATTGAGTGAGTGAATGAGTGAGTGAATGAATGGATGAGTGAATGAATGACTGGGTGACTGAATGAATGGATGAATGAATGAATGAGTGAGTGAATGAATGGATGGGTGAGTGAACGAATGGATGAATGGGTGATGAATGAGTGAATGAATGAATGAATTAATGAATGAGTGAATGAATGAATTAATGAATGAATGGGTGAGTGAATGAATGACTGGGTGACTGAATGAATGGATGAGTGAATGAATGAATGAGTGAACGAATGGATGAAGTGGGAATTGCACCCAACTTCTTCCTGAACACAGTGTGAAAGGTTATCATAGTAACCGTCCCAATGAAACATGTCTTGCTGTATTCTTGACCTTGTGGAGGTCCCTCCATGTGACTTGTTTCGGCCAATGGAACGTTAGCACGAATGACCCAAGCATCAGCATGTGCACCGGGACTTGTCTACTTTCTCACTGTTTTGGAACACAGCCACCGTGTAAATAATATTAATCATCACCCTAGATTCCAGGATCCGTTGCTGGGAAAGTGGCTCAGCTGACAGCCAGCCCGTCACAGACAGGAGAGGAGGTCTCAGACCAGGCGGCTCCAGCCACGCAGCTGGATGACGGCAGCCACGGGAGCCACCTCGAATCAGTGACTCACGGGATCCTAAGCAAAGAAACGAAGATCCGATCGTTGTAAGACGCTGAGGTCAGGAGTTGTTTGTCATGCAACAATTCCATGTGACAGCACGCATCACTCCGGTCCCGTCCATCCTGCTGGCGCAAGACACCCCACAAAACGGACCCCAAACTATATCCTCTCTTTTTCTCAGCAGGATTTAAACTCAGAAGTCCAGGAGAGTCCACACAGCTCATGTCCCTCTTTGGGGAACATTGTTGGACACTGAACATTTCAAATGGCCTTTGGGAGGTATGGAGACATCTGTGCTGCGATAGTCTCTCTTTCACTCAGCGCAGTACCTTTAAGATCGCCCACGTAGTTGCCTGCATCTATAGTCCATCCTTTTTCCCTGCTGCGTAGTATTCCATCCTGGGAATGGTTACCCGTTCGCCTGTTGGGGGACATTGTTTCCAGTTTGAGGCAATTATGATAGAGCTCCTAGAAACATCTGTGTCCTGGTCTTTGTAGGGACATATATTTCCATTTCTCTAGGGAAAACCCCTCAGAGTCCCCAGCCCCATCAGTCACTGTGGCAGGAACCACTGCTGTCACCCGAGCCGGGCTCTGGAAACAATCCACGTGGCCTGGACACTCACTCTGCCCGCCTGCGCACAGGACCAAGGGGGGCGGGGTGTCTCCCGGGCTCTCTCAGGAGCGCTCGGCCCAGGGAAGCCATAAGTCTTTCCCCGGAGAGTGAAAGGGGGGGCAGGGGAGCGGTTTCAGTAAGAGGAGCCCCCAGTTAGTGTCCTCCAAGCCCCCCTCAGCCCCCACCCAGGGGGCACGGCTGGGGTGTGTGGAGACCTGCCTTGCATTTCTCCCTCCGTCTCCCAGGTCTGTGCCCATCTCTCCCACTAGCAGAGGTCTGCCAGCCCGAGGTCTGCCAGGCCCAGCGCGCCAGGGAAATCCTCCAGCAACCTGACCCCACGGAATTAAAAACTGTCCTGCCATGTTAGCAAGGGCGAGTGGACGGGACCTCAGACGCCGCCTGACACACACGCAATCCTGCCTCCACCAGCCCCGGGGAAGGGGTGATGAAGGCGCAGGAGCCGACCTCATTCTGCTCAGGCCACCGGGCCCAGAGCCCTCGGAGCCAAGCACCGGGCCCCACACAAGCACTTTCCCTGCCCGGCCCTTCTGAGCGGGTTCATCGCCACAGCCGGCACCCACGGGTCCTACTTCGATCACACGTATTGAGTGGGAAATGCCAGAGGCAGGCGTGTCCACGGCAGGGAAACCTGAGGCCCCGACCAGCCCCCCTTTTTCCCATAAGAGCTCCCCAGTCGACAAGATGGCTCGGGGCCCACCCCGGAGCATCCAGCTTCCTCCTGCGGAGGGCGGAGGATGAATGCCAGGCCTGCGAGCATTCGGTCCACCTGCTCGACACTCAGGCAGGGACCAGAGGGACCCAGGGCAGAACTGGCAGGAAGGCAGGAGGCAGGCTGAGGGGGCTCTAGTACCACTCCAAGTACTTGAATTTTTTTTTTAATTTTTAATTTTAAAAATATCATATCACCCAGCCGGAGTGGCTCCGTGGTTGAGCGTGGGCCTATGAACCAAGAGGTCACGGTTCGATTCCCGGTCAGGGCACAGGCCCAGATTGTGGGCTCGATCCCCAGTAGGGGGCGTGCAGGAGGCAGCCGATCCATGATTCTCTCTCATCATGGATGTTTCTCTCTCTCCTTCTCCCTTCCTTGCTGAGAGCAATAAACAATAATAATAATAATCATAATCATAATCATAATAATAAAGCAAAGACAAGCGAAAGAACCAGTAGGACTTGGGGTTGAGGGAGGGAGTCTGGGGTGACTCACCGAGACCCCATGTCCCTCGGAGAGAGGGAGCTGGGATTCCACTGGGAAGGGCAGGTGTGGGGTGGGGCGTGGGCAGCCTCCCTCCCTGCTGGCTGCGCAGCTCAGGGGAGATAATTGCACCAAACAGCTTGGCTCCCTGAACTCGGGGGGGGGGGAATTTACGTCCCGCTCTGGGGGGGAGGGTGTCATTGCCAGCCTGTGTTGGCAGCAGCATAAACCTGCCACCAGCCCGCACTCCGGAGTGACCTACACCACCTGTGAACACGCCCACATATGTCCGGACTGTGAGTCAGACGCAGAGCCCCGTGCGGAGCGAGCAGGTGGGTGGGGCGCAGGAAGCCGCGCCCAACATCCGAATGCTACCTCCTGGGCAGAGGGGTGAATTTTGGTCTAAATAACTAAGTGTGGGCATTTCCTGGGGAGTCCAGTTCTCAGAATGCCGGGGGAGGGGGGAGATGATCAGCTTTGAAGCCTGAGGTGAAATACGAGAATCCCAGGGAAGGAGGCCCATTAGAAGCCGCCACTTGGACGTGGGAGTGGGAGGGGGGAGCGTTGCCGGCGGCGTGACCTCCGAGGTGGGTCCCTGGGGGTCCTTTAGAGGCGGCCCATCAGGGTGATCTTCCTAACAGCCTCCCCATGTGGTCACTTCTCTCGCCTCTGAATAGTGCGCCGCCTTCCGCAGGGCAGTGCGCTCGGGGCGGGCAGGGCCCGGGCCTGTGCCTGCGCCCGGCTCGCTCAGGAGCTGTGAGCTCAGTGAGCACGGGAATGAAGCCGGCCGAGCTGTGGGCCCGGAGGGTGAGACCGGACCGGACCGCCCACCGGTGTAAGGGGCAGCTGAGCGGACGGCGCCGGGTCGGGCCTTTGCTGTTCTGCTTTCTTAAACCGCACGAGGGGCCGCGGCTGCACCGAGACTGGGAAACAGCCAGTTTCTGCGAAGGATTTGCTTTGCCATCTGGGTCCCCGCCATCATTTCCGAAATGCCGCCAAGCCATCCCTCTGTGTTGGGGGCCCCCAGGGGAGCCCAGACAGACAGGAAGGAAGGAAGGAGACAGCGTCCACAGGGCCCAGCCATCCTCCGGAAGGTTCCGACGCTGCCCGCTGCCCGCTGCCCCGTTTGACGAATCGCTTGCCAAAGAGCCCGGCCCGCGGGAGCGCTGACCTTGCAGAGGGAGCGATCTGTCTTCATGGAAACGCTGTCATACGCGCATGTCTCAATTTGGCCTGGGCAGGCGCCGGGCGGGGGGAGAAGGGAGCCTGGGACGGGGCTAAGGAGGACAAATGTGTGGCCCGTTCAGGAGCGCGGAAGCAGCTCCCATGAGCCAGAGTGACCCTGGGGAGCGGCCAGGGATCAGCCCATCGCCCCCCTCCCCCGCCCCAACCCTCCCCCAGTGGCCGTGAGTCCTCAGCAAGGCCTGCCGAACCATCACCCCTTCCACGGGGAGCTAGCGGGCCCCTCACCCCGTCTTCGGTGACCAGGCTCCCCGTCTGTCACAGGACGAGCGGGGCAGCGCCTTTGGCTTCTGGGTCCCTCACAGCAAAACACAGACCGGCCCTGCTGCGTCCCCAAGGTCAGCGGGTGACCCCTCGGGGGTTGGGGAGAGGGTGGGGGTGGGGGTGGGGGTGGAGATAACTCGGCATCTCCAGGTCCCTCTCAGAGGCCAGAGGACCAGGCCGAGCTGCCCACTGTCTGGGCTGACAGCTCCAGGGCGTTGGGGGTTGGGGGGGGAGTTATCCACCAGGACCTGGGGCCATCGCGGAGGCAGCCGGCTCCTGGGCTCCTGAACCCGAGGCCAGGCATTGCTGGAGCCGGTGCCTTATTAAAGGAGGGGATGGGCAGGAAGGAGGGGCAGAACCCCTGCCGGGACTCCGCTTGGAGTGACACAGGGCAGAGTATTATGGGATGGCTGGGCCAGGCTATTTTGGGATGAATTGAACCAACAGATAATGTTGGAGGGGAGAAAATGAAAGCCAGAGGTGCCTGGAGAAGCTGATGGCAGCAACTGACCCAGAGCCACTGGCCAGGGAGGGGAAGGCAGGCAGGGGCTCCTGACCTTTCTGGGCTCCGGACAGTAATTTTATGGTAATTTTGTGGGGTTTTTTGATTTTTACATCTAAGGGTCATGGAGAGATAGTAAAGGGAAGAGCAGAGAAGGAATTTAAAGCAACAACAACATAACCCTGGGCTGAGTCCCTTCTCTTATAAAAGTGCGTAGATGGACCCTGGCTGGGTGGCTCAGTTGGTGGAGCACCTTCCCATACACAAAAGGGTTGCGTGTTCGATTCCCGGTGGGTACCCGCTCAAGTTACAGATTTGATCCCCGAGTCAGGGTGCATGTGGGAGGCGACCAATTGATGTTTCTTTCTCACATCAATGTTTCTCTCTCTCTCCCTCTCTCTAAAAATCAGTGAATAGTCCTAGCCAGTTTGGCTCAGTGGATAGAGCGTCGGCCTGTGAACTGAAGGGTCCCAGGTTCAATTCCGGTCAAGAGCACATGCCCCAGTTGTGGGCTCCATCCCCGGGGGGGGGCGGGGGGCGTGCAGGAGGCAGCCGATCCCTGATTCTCTCTCATCACCGATGTTTCTATCTCTTTCTCTCCCTCTCCCTTCCTCTCTGAAATCAATAACATTTTTTTTTAATTTTTTAAATGTTTAAAAGTAAATAAATAAATAAAAATCAGGGAAGACACCCTGAGGGGAGGATTTAGAACAAGTGCTTGGATGAGCCGTGCGGTGCCTCAGATGCCATAAAAGGGCACAGGTCGCAGTGTGGAGGTCAGTGACAGGTGGCTTGGGGGAGCGGAGCAGGGAGGACAGGGCCGGCTCTCAGGCGACAAGAGGGCTGCGGGCCCCCCAACACCACCACCCGCCCGAGACCTTCTTTGAAATGGCAGTCGCTTGTTCTGCAAAGGCTCCCCTTGCACCGGCTGACCGTGAGCAGTCGCTGACCCACTGAAAAAACAGGTCCGGAGGTCACGCCAATGGATGTACTACACGCCGATCGATAGCGCGGAGCTAGCCCCTCCCGCGGACGTGTGACTCAGTCAGCGCTGGGAGGCGGGGGCAGGCCGGTGCCCCCGAAAGCCTGCTGTGAGCAGCAGAAAGTGTGGGTGATTGCATTATCCATGATGGCGTTGTCATATTCCTGCTGAATCGAAGGATAAACTGAAATGAATATTAATAAATCCACCGTGGCCAGCGCTGCAGAGCATCCAGGCCGCCCCGCCCAGCCGAGGGTTCCTCCCGGGTTTGGTTCTGGACACAGTCGGGGACGCCCGCGGCCAGGAGGGGCCCCAGAGGCCGGGCGTGTGCCGCCCCCCAAGGCCAGTCAAACCCGGGGGGCTTCCTGGTCCCCAGAGGAGGTGGAATCCTTGCTTTCCGCCTCATCTCACAGAGGAGGGAGGAGCCATGACCCCTCTGAGTGGCCGGGGTGGGTGGCAGCGCTGGGGGTGGGGGCGCCCGTCAGCCCTTCTCAGCGAGGATGGGGAGCGGGACGGCCAGGGGACTTTTGACAAGAGAAGGAGCAAGGGACACTTTTTGGGTCTGGGCTGTGCCCTGGCAGGGGGGCCGGCGAGCAAGCTATGAGGGGTTTCCCGGAGCCGGGGGTCCCTGTGTGTAGACGAGACGGGGCCACTGCAGTGGTTTTCCCCGCTCCCACTGGGCCCCGCAGCTCCCAGGCCTGAGCGCCCACCCTGCCCTGCCCGCTTTAGGTACCGAGTCACCCCCGCCCCCAGGCCATCGGAGTTAGCTCCCGGCACCAGCAGCTCTGAGGCCATGTTTGCTCTGGAATGCTAGAATTCCGTGAAAGCAGGAGAGACTGCGAGTGGAGGAAACGGGACAGGAAAAGAGAGGAGAGCCCGGGCGGGGGGCTCGGTCGGTCGGGAACCTTGTCGGGGACACCAGTAGGCTGAGGGTTTGGCTCCGGAGAGAACGGGGTCGAATCCAGTGGTTTGCCCCCATGTGTCCCGTGCCATGGCTCGGCGCTAGGTCATGAAGGGAACCCCGTGGTGGCCAGGCGGGCGCCGAGCCTGCAGCGATTGTCCCGTTGGCCCCATCACCCAGCGTCCGCCCGCCCCCTCCAGGGCCAGATGGACGGGCGCCCAGGTCTGCGAAGCCACGTCCCCATGCGGAGCCCTCTCCGGAGCTGCCGCTGGAATCCCAGCCCAGCGCTGCGGGGGCTGACCCTGTCACTGACATCCGGGTCAGCGTGGTCCCCGCGTGTTCAGAGCCGCGTGTCCTCTCCGGGGACGGGACGGAGGGGACACCAACGGTGTTAAAAGGCCGCTGACAGGCCCGGCATCACCGCGATCGGCCCGGCACAGGCTTAACAAAGACGGCCCCGTGGAGCCGGTCACTCGCTCAGCTGGTGTTTGGGAACCTGACAAACCTGAGACGCGGGCCCTGTCCAGCCTCAGGGTGGATCGAATCCATTTGCGCCGGAAGTTGGCCGATGCCCCAGAAATCACGTGGAGGAGACGCCGCGGGAGCCCCTCCCTCCCGCCCACGAAGCCCCCTCCACCCGCGCCGGACCCTTGCGGGGCGGAGACGTGTTGGTCGTGCGTCGGTTCCATTCCCCTTACGCAGCCACTTTCCATTCCCGTCCATGTATTTTAAGCAAATGATTCAGCCGGTTGACAAGCATGAAGAAGCAGGACCTGCGCTGGGCTTTTCAAAAGCGATTTCCCCTAATGACGACGCAGGGAGCTCTGATCGCTCGCCACGTTTTACCAGAGGCTCCAGGCCAGCCCTTAAAAGGACGCTGTCCACTCGGCTGCTGTGGGCTGGTGTCTGTGACTCTACGCTGTCAGATGGCTCCCTGGCCAACCTGCACTGGAAAATCCCTCCTCTGGGAGCTCTGAGAGATGCCCAGAGGAGCCCCGTAGTGCAGAGGGGCCAGGAGAGGGCGTTAAGAATGCAGAAAGCCTTCCCCCGCGGCACCACCTGAGTGGGGTTTGGATTGAAGAAGAGTGAGCCAAGCAAGGTTCTAGGGGGAGAGCAATCCAGCAGAGGAGACAGGGGCTCTCTGTTGCCCCTGTTGTGGATACCATCAATCAAGTGAGGTCAAGCTACTGCCATTATATAGGGTGCCCCCCCAAAAAATGTATACACACTTTGAATAATTTTTTTTTTAGAGAGAGAGGGAGATGGATAGAGACAGAAACATCAATCAGCTGCCTCCAGCTGGGGATTGAGCCCACCACCCAGGCCTGTGCCCCGACTGGGAATCAAACCGGTGACCTCTTGGTTCCCAGGTCAACACTCAACCACTGAGCCACGCCAGCCGGGCACACACTTTGAATAATTGTTCGTTTCAATGGGTTAAGTCTGGAATGAAAGAAGCATCCACTGAGCTGTCCGCCGTGAAGTGTGTATACATTTGGGGGGACACCCGATCGCTCCGTCCCGCCGCTGCCTCCTGGCGGGATCTATGACATCACTGGCCATTGTCTCCAAAAGGGGAGGAAGCATAAAGGGGCCGCGTCCGCCCCGTGTCCCTTTGCCTCTAAATCAGAGTCAGAGCTCTCGTGACTGCATTCGCCGGCCTCAGTCCCCCGGCGGGGCCCAGGCTCGTGGGCATCTGATTGACACTGCAATTAAGAGCCCCCTCACACAGACACATTTCCAGAAGATAATGGGCTGCGTTGCGCCAGCTCTAATTGTTGGACAGCAGATGAAAAGCAAGTGCACACAAATAGTTCATCCGGGCCACATCAAAGGGGAGTCAGTGGTGCTCCCGCTGCTCAGGCCCTGCCCTCAGCCTGGGATCTTGCCTGGGCTCCGTCAGGGATCTCCTGATGCACTGGGGAAGAGGGGGCGGGCGTGGGGGGCATTGTCAGGGCCTTGCCCACATCAGAATGGAGGGCTCCGGAAAGAATGGCTTTCAGTCTCGCCTTTTTCCTTCCAGGCCCTGCTCCTTTCTTTTCCTTTTTTTAAATATGTTTTTATTGGTTTCAGAGAGGAAGGGAGAGGGAGAGAGAAACATCCATGATGAGAGAGAATGAATCATTGATCAGCTGCCTCCTGCACGCCCCCTACTGGGGATCGAGCCTGCAACCCGGGCCTGTGCCCTGAGCAGGAATCGAACCGTGACCTCCTGGGTTATAGGTCGACACTCACCCACTGAGCCCCGCCGGCCGGCCGGCTGTTCCTTTCTTGACCCCACAGAACGAGGAAACGAGGTGAGGTGTGAAGGAAAGCCAGCCTGAGCCCGAGAGGCCGGGCCTGGGCATCGCTCGAGCTCAGACCCAGCCCCGTTGAAAGCACATCCTCCTCGGGCAGTTCCATGACCAGAGCCACACGCCTGTTTGCAGCGGGTTTGCTGCCATCTCACCTGGAAAGTCCTCTCCGGAACAGACTCCTCGCCGAGGGCCTCCCAGACCTTCCCCGCTGCCCCCTCGGAGATGAGGAGCCCAGGGGCCAGGAGCAGGGGCGCCCAGGGAACCCCCAATGACCCGGGAGCTGGCCGCCTACAGAGGGGCCCTGCCCTGTAGTTGCCTATCGGCCCACCACTTCCAGCGCGGGTTCCAGAAGGCTGGGCCGGAGACAAGACTTTCCCCGAGTTCCCAGGGCAGCCGCACATGCCCCCCCGGCGCCCGGGACTGCGAACCGAAGCCTGCTCCTCGCCCGCATCACCCGTCATCGTCGCACTAGCGCCGGCCCGAGAGACACGGCGAGGCCGCGCTGGGCGTTTGCGTCCAGGCGCGTTGATGGCAATTGGATTGAGATGATTAATTTCCCCACCAATTGCCATTTCTTCCTGAGGTAAGTCAGAAACTAAATAACACAAACTGACGGAAATATCATTGCAGGATCAATAAAACATCCTCCACAGATAATTATGGCATTAATGCACTTACTCTCCGGCGGGGGCATCCATCACAGTTAATGTGGGTTCGTTGAAATGATTTTAATTAACGCGCCGGGGTTCCTCTCAGGATGCTGAGGCGTAAAGGCGGGGGCAGCCGAGGAGCCAGGGGTGTCCGCGTCCAGGGCCTGCAGGGACCCGGGGACCTGAAGCCGTGCTCCTGGGACGGCCATAGGGAAGAGCGGGCGGGTGCTGAGTGTCGGAAGCCCCGGCGTCTCCCGGCTCATTTCAAACAGAACATCGCTGAGTATGAATTGACTTTAAAAAGGTGGTTCAGGCTGCAGTCGGAATAAGAAGAGAAAGAAGGGAACAAATAAAAAAAAAAAACAGAGGGAGGAGAGGATGCGTTTAAAAGCCACCGGTTGGTGTGGCTCAGTGGTTGAGGGTCGACCTATGAACCAGGAGGACACGGTTTGATTCCCAGTCAGGGCACATGCCTGGGGTGGTGGGCTCGACCCCACAGTGCGGGGTGTGCTGGAGGCAGCCGATCCATGATTCTCTCATCATTGATGCTTCTATATCTCTCTCCCTCTCCTGTCCTCTCTGAAATCAATAAAAACTATTTTTTTAAAGGTCACACGGCCAATAAATGATGGAACTGGTATTGATACTAAACCAATTCCAAAGGCTTCACCCTTCACTATACTCTTTTTTAAAATACGTTTTTATTTATTTTTAGCGAAAGAGGAAGGGAGAAGTAGAGCGAGAAACAGCGATGATGCGAGAGAATCATCGGCTGCTTCCTGCACGCCCCCTGGCCGGGAATCAAACCAGTGACCTCTTGGTGCATGGGGCGATGCTCAACCACTGAGCCACACCGTCCGGGCAACTGTGTTCTGAATACCCGCAACACGTCACGGGAGCTCAGAGGAGCAAGCGATGACTCCCAGAAAGAGGTCGAGGAAAACGTCACAGAAGGTGGAACTTAGTCTCTGCCTTAACACACGGATAGAGCCTGGACTTCAGGAGGTGAAAAGGGACAGAGAGAGGGGCCCTTGGACACCTAGGAAAGGCAGGTGCCATGGGCCGTGGTCGGCAAACTGTGGCTCATAAGCCACTTGTGGCTCTTTGGCCCTTTGACTGTGGCTCGTCCTAAGCCTTAGGAGGACCCTAATTAAGTTAATAACAATGTACCTACCTATATAGTTTAAGCTTAAAAAATTTGGCTCTCAAAAGGAATTTCAATCGTTGTACTGTTTTTTGGGGTTTTTTTGTGTGTTTTTTTTAATATATTCTATTGATTTTTTTACAGAGAGGAAGGGAGAGAGATAGAGAGTTAGAAACATCGATGAGAGAGAAACATCGATCAGCTGCCTCCTGCACATCTCCCACTGGGGATGTGCCCGCAACCCAGGTACATGCCCTTGACCGGAATCGAACCTGGGACCTTTCAGAGCCGACGCTCTATCCACTGAGCCAAACCGGTTTCGGCCGTTGTACTGTTGATATTGGGCTCTGTTGACTAATGAGTTTGCCGACCACTGGCCTAGGGGACGCTCCCCATGAAGGAAGCATAAGGAGATGCGGCCAGAGAGAGGGATGGGGCCAAGTACGTGGAGCCACTCACAGGCCATTGAACAGGACATGAGTAGAGCTCAGTTTGGGGCCGGCTTCCTATTAGGCCTTCCTGAGAGGTCAGAGGTCAGGGGTGGGGGGCACAGAGAAAGACCAAAAACAGGTAAAGGCCAGTCCAGGCCTCCTGGACAGACGGACCAGAGCGGAGTGCAGGGCCCAGATCCGGGCATCGGGCCGCAGCCGACGCCGTCCCTGCAGCACGCGGCCTGGCCGGGTTCACTCCTGTTGGCCCCGCCTGACGCTCTCGGCGGACAGGAGACCCCAGACTCCGCTGTAATCACCACGCGTCCAGCGGCCAGGTTTCCAGCGTCGCCCAGAAACAGCGTCCGCCCGCCACGGCCATAAATCCAGAGGCCGATCCTATGGACAATACCTCCGCCCCCCCCCCCCCCAGGACCCGCATGGCTCAGGCCCGGATGCCAGCAGGCACTTGGACGCCTGGAGCCTCGGGAATCTGCTCCAGTGAAAACCCGGTGATTCGCTGAATCCCTCGGACCCTGATGGAGAAGGCACGTAGCTTTGGGTTCGGCAAAGGCACTGAAGCCATGCACACCGTAAAGCAGCCTTTGGCTCTGGGCAGAAGTGTCATTGAAAATCAATTTTAAAATAACGAGTAGCTCGCCCCAGCCCGTTTGGCTCAATGAATAGAGCGTCGGCCTGCGGACTGAAGGGTCCTGGGTTCGATCCTGGTCAGGCCACGTGCCTGGGTTGCAAGCTTGATCCCCAGTAGCGGGGGTGCAGGAGGCAGCCCATCCATGACTCTGTCTCATCATGGATATTTCTGTCTCTCTCTCCCTCTCCCTTCCTCCCTGAAATCAATACAAATATATATATATTTTTTAAAAGGTGCCTCCTCTCTGGGCAGCACAGAACATTCATTTTCATAACATCCTAGGAAGTCCCTAGGGTGAGGGTCTCTCCGGAACAGACACCCTCACAGCAGCTCGGACCACCGCCTAGGCCCCCCACCCCCCCACCCCACTACCCTAACCCGACCCCCAAGAAGCTGGAAGGAGAGTCTCCGCTCGACCAGAACTCCAGGCTTTAGGTCTCCAGGTCTGGCTGTCCTCCCGGCAGCGCCCGGCACGGGAAGGTTAAAAATAGGCCCTCGCATATGGAAATCGCTCCAGAGCTTGCAAATTGCTTTCCCCGCCTCGCCTAGATCGCATCGGGTCCTCAGCGCAGCCCTGCGATGAGAAAACTGAGGTCCAGACAGGTCGGTGGCACGGCTGAGGCCAAGAGGAGGCAGGAGGGGGAGGGCGCCCTGGGCTCAGGTCTTCTCGTTAGGACGCCCTCCTCTCCGCACAGCTCACCCTCCCTTCCTCCACTGCCACCGCCCGGCCGAGGCCACATGACCCCCGCGGACGCCATCGCCTCCCACCACCTCACCGACAGCCGGAGAACACGCGTCGTCTCCATCCCTCATCCAGCCCCTGAGTGGCCCGAATCTCCCCGCCGAGCGGGTCTATCTCGGCCTCTCTCCACGCCAGCCAGCCGGGCCCTGCGGGACAGGGCCTATAGCATCAGCTCCTGAGCCAGGCCCACAGCTTGGCTCTGCCACGCCCTCATGGGCGACGCGGGCAAGTTTCTTGCCTCCTCTGTGTCCCTTTCTTCACGTTTGGGAACCATAATAGCAATGCCCACGTCCTAAGGTTTCTGGAAGGAATCAAGAAAGCAATGCACCACGAATAAAGTAGTGAGTCTAAAGGGGTCTGATACGGTGCCTGATACAGCGCGACTTCAGCAGACGGTGGTCCTCGTAGTCGCTACGTAACAACAACAACGACGACGGAAGTAACAGGAAGGCCGGGAAGCTACGCCCAGTGAGCAGGGCCAGCTGCTCCCAAGGGAGGCCGGGCACCTCCGTCCTGGCGTCTGGCTGCTCCCCGAAGGTCTTTCCATCGAGGGAGGGAGCAGAGCATAATCCGCACACGCACACCCACTCCATTCATCAGCCCTAACAAGGCCTCTGCGTCAGCCCGCATTTATCAGTGTGGGGCGCGCACATGCGGGGGGCGGGGGAGCGGGTTGTATGGGTGTGCGATTAGTCATGCTAATGACATTTATTATCCAACGAGTAGAACTAATTTGCAATAATTTAATCACCCACAAACAACCTGCAGGAAGGAGAAGCCAGGTTGTAGGATCTGCAAGCACGGGCTCCTGGCTAAGCCGTCCAGTGTGACCCTGAGCTTGAGGGATTCTCAGGGCAAGGCCGGGCCGGCGACTCGGCGGGTCAGCGAGAGCGATGGCCAGCACGTGCCCAGCAAGCCCTGAGCTCGCGGAGGACCCGCAGGCCCGGAGGCTCATTTGACCCTCGGACAACCTTCCACGGGAGTGTGTGTTGGAGCTCGACTTACAATGACAACCTGAGGGTGGAGGTGAGAAGGGCGCCAGACGGGACTCACGCCCCAGCCTTCTGACTGTAGGGCTCGCGCCTGTCTTTCTAAGCCAGAGGTGCACCCGGCCGGCCGGCGTGGCTCAGGGGTTGAACATCGACCTAGGAACCAGGATGTCACGGTTCGATTCCCGGTCCCAGCACACGCCCGGGTTGCAGGCTCAATCCCCAGTAGGGGGCGTGCAGGAGGCAGCTGATCCATGATTCTCTCTCATCATGAATGTTTCTCTCTCTCTCTCTCCCTCTCCCTTCCTCTCTGAAATCAATAAAAATATATTTTTAAAGTAAAAAAATAAAAAATCTGTAAAAAAGATTTTAATGCTTAAAAATCCAAAACGTATACAGATACAAAACAACCTGTTCCCCAGGAACAGAGCACTCAGCTTCTGCCCAAAGATCGCCCACAGAGCCCCCAGGTGGTCCTCTTCCCACCCAATTCCTGCAGCTGCCCTGCCACCCTGGGGGCACAGTCTCCCACACACATACACACTCCTTACCCCCCCCCCCGCCCGGAGGAGAGCTCCCAGACTGGGTGCGTTCGTGCTGTTTGAGAAAAACAAAAGGGTCAAATAAAAGGCATTCTCCTTAGCTAGGGAGTCCTGGGCACGCTCCTTGTAGCTGAGACACACACGTTCAAGATATTCCAACCCTCTGGCTCCTGGGGCTCAAGAAAGGCCCTTTGGAGGTCTCCCCAACCTTCACCTGACTCACTGAGGCTCCTGCCAGCCCTGTCCTGGATCGGCCCACCCGGCTGATGACCCAGACGCTCGTGCGGGGAACAGTTGGGGCCGCGGTCAGAGCGGTGCCATGGCCAAGGTTGGTCGCCAGAAGACCTCGGCAGCCGCGGGTGCTCCGACATTAGCCTGGGCTTCTCCCCCTTTTCAAGCCAAGCAGCTCTGACCTGTGAACTCAGTTCCCCTGACCCACGCCCCCAGGCAGGACCAGCTCCCTGGGCACAGGAGGGGCCCCCCCGGAAGCCAGTGCAAGCACCTCCGGAGTTCATGACTCAGCTCACTGCTGCGCTGGCACCTCAGGTCACGGAGAAGTGGGGGCCAAGTTGTAGGTGCCCTCAGTTGGCGCTGGAGGGAAGGCAGTCTGGCTCCAGCCCGTCTTGTGGAGGCTCCAGCTGTCACAGGGGCAGCCTAATGAGCGGGTGATGGAGAGGAAAACCGTCCCTCTTCTTAACGGGGGGCTGAATCCGGCTGCCTAATTGCACCCGCCGCTCCACGCCCTCCCGGCCTGGTTCCCCTGCCGGCCACACTGGGCAGGTGAGGGGGAGGCCAGCTAATGGTCACAGAGCACCCGTGTCGCTCGGCTCAGTGGCCCACAGATGCTGGCCCGCCACCCAGAAGCCCCACACCATAGGCACGCAGCTATGTCTGCCTCGGAGAAGCACATGGTACTTTAAAATAATACCTAACTGTGTTGTTCTGGGCCAGTGGTAGGCAAACTGCAGCTCGAGAGCCACATGCGGCTCTTTGGCCCCTGGAGTGTGGCCACGACGTTTCAATCGCACTGTACATGCGCACCGGCACGTGGTATTTTGTGGAAGAGCCACACTCAAGGGGCCGAAGTTTGCCGACCACTGTTCTGGGCGGTTAAAAACATTTCCTTCAGAAGATTTTTACCTTAAAAAAAATCTAGATTTCTGGCTTCTTACCAAATCCGAAGATCTAGCCACACAGGCCTGTTCTGTGTTTTCTCATCAGCGAGCGGGTATGTGCGCTCAGTCCACCGAACTCCCCACCACCCCCTATTGCCCTGGACACTGGAGCCAGTGAAAACCTTAGTTTGTGCCCGGCTGGTGTGGCTCAGTTCATAGGTTGAGCATCGACCTATGAACCAGGAGGTCAGGGTTCTATTCCTGGTCAGGGCACATGCCTGGGTTGTGGGCTCGATCCCCAGTAGGGGGCGTGCAGGAGGCAGCCAGTCAATGAGAATCTCTCATCACTGATGTTTCTCTCTCTCTCTCTCTCTCTCCCTTCCTCCCTGAAATCAACTAAAAAAAATATTCTAAGAAAGAAAGATGGGAGGGAGGGAGGGAGGGAGGGAGGGAGGGCGGGAGGGAGGAAGGGAGGAAGGAAACCTTTGTCACCCTGACAACTGTTCCCTGACCTGGGTTTCGGCTTTTTTCATCTGTGTGTGGCCAGGGGTGGCCAGGGGTGGCCAGAAGGGACGCTGTGACCATTAGGAAGCCTGGAGGACTGCGTGCATAAGGGCCAGGGTCCGAGAACCAGGCTGTTTACCCCTTGGGGAGCCCCTCCATCACTGCCCGCTGATTGCCCCCACCTTCCAGCCAGCCCAGCCTGGGAAGCCCCATGCTTTGCAGCCCTCATAGGGGCTGCGGCTTCTTCAGGTTCCGCCCACTCTACCAAGGGGGCCACCCCTGCCACCCCTGCCACCCCTGCCACCCCTGCCACCCCTGCCACCCCTGCCACCCCTGCCACCCCGTATTGAGAAGAAATCAGGCATGGCTCCCTAGGGAGGAGGCTCAGGGTGCGCTGGAGGGCACTGGCCTGAGCTCATCAGGGCAAGAACGCCCAGTCAAAGCCAGATATGCTCCTGCCCCCCCCCAATTGCACACCCCATTTCAGCCGCTCCGCTCAGCCGACCCGCAGAGAAGCCAGCGGTTAAAGATTGCCAGGGCGACTTTGTAAGGAAGCGCCTCCTCTTTGTCTGTCCTTGCGCCAACAGCAGCAGAAGGGACCCTAATTAGAGGGTGAGTTATTAGCTTCCCATGGTGCACCGCGGGGACATTAAAAACGAGGGGGCTTCGCTGCCTGCCTCTTGGAGGGTTCGTCTCAGTTTAATATATGCGTGTTTCTAGGTGAGCAGCAGGGGACAGTTTCTATGATTATAATTGTTGCATAATTACTGGCCTAAGGTTGCCTATTGTTAAATAAAAATGCTGAAGCACTAATGTTTTATTGAACAGAACAAGGAGGTAAAACTGTAATCCCTTTTCCTGAGCAATTGAGGCTGCTCCTTTGCAGCCCAGTCCAGGCATCTTGTGGGACAGGGGGGCGGGGTCTGCTGGGGGCGGGGGCGGGGGGGGGGGCATCAGATGTGAAGTATCCAC
>JAWPEG010000015.1:2196129-2230887 GCA_035771395.1 Myotis vivesi | reverse complement strand
GGCCGAGGCCCGGATGGGAGTCGGGGAGCGGCTGGAGAGAAGCGGCGGGAAGCGAGGTCCCTGCGCAGCTTCGGGGAGAGCCTGAGTGACAGTGACCCCAGCCGGGCCACCGCGTCCTTCCTTGGCCCAGTTGGCTCGGCAGCCAGATGGCACGGCCTCTCCGGTCCCACCGCCAGGCAGGCTGTGAACAGGCTCCGTCAAGCACGGTCCCGTCGGCCGGCCCCAGGTCCCAGACCTGCCTCACTCGGCACATGACGGCTTTTTAATTTCCAGCCCCGGGTCCCTGGTGAGAGGTGCAGACAGGGGTGAGGATGGCATATGGATCCCGCAGAATCCGAGCGACCTTGGCTGGGAGCGACCTTGAGAGGCGTCTCCCCTCTGCCTGGCCACAGTCTCTCCTTTGTCCGGGCCCAGCCAGGCCCACCTCTTTCAAGAAGCCTTCCTGGACTACCCCGGCCTAAGGCACTCGCTCTCTCTCACTCTCTCTCTCTCTCTCTCTGCAATAAATTTTAAAAAAATATATATCACACCCGGCCAGCGTGGCTCAGTGGTTGAGCATTGACCAGGAGGTCATGGTTCAATTCCCAGTCAGGGCACAGGCCCAGGTTGTGGGCTCCATCCACAGGAGGGGGCATGCAGGAGGCAGCCGATCCATGATTCTCTCTCATCACTGACGTTTTTCTCTCTCTCTCCCTCTCCCTTCCTCTCTGAAATCAGTAAAAATACATATTTTTAAATTCTCACAGTGGGTGTGTGACCTTGGAGAGACCTTGGCCTCTGACCCTCGGTCCCCCGACTGCTCACAGAGTTATGAGCAGGTGGAATAGGCCATCAGGAAGGAACGTCCCTAGGAAAGTTGATCTGAGAGGAAAGGCAGGAGGCTGACTTGCTACCGTCCCGCCTCCCAGTCTTCCCTCCTTGACGGAGTTGGCCCCTGAGAGGAGGCACTCGCTCCTGACCTGCCAGGAGACCTGACGTTGGGGCTCCTGGAAGGCGAGGATGCTTGTCTCTGAGCAACAAGCCCAGGACCCTCCCCACAGTAGATGCTCAGTGAGAGCTATGACCACAGGGCCCCGGGGCCGTGACGCAGGCCTTGACCCCGGAGTCCAGGGGAATCTCAGCGACGGGTCTGGGTGAAAAGACACTGACGTCGCCCGGAATTTGAAGTGAGGGGCCACTTCCGCCTGCTCTCTTTGGGCCCAGTTTTGGAGTCTGAGTATTGGGGAGGGGGGGCTTTGGAAGCAAAGACGCTGCATTGGGGGCAGCTGGGGGAGGCAGGTGGGCCGCGGGGCTTAAGGGCAAGCATGGCGGCCCCGAACCCTGCATTCGACCTGGGAATACGGGCTCCCAGGGCTCTGGCTGCGGGTGGGAGGGCCTGGTGCGAGGGGCCTGGGCTGGTCCCTCAGCCACTGCCGGGCACAGGCAGCAGGCGAGTTTGCCTGCAGAGCTGCCCCCCTCGGTGGCAAGGAGCCGCTCCTGCAAGGACCCTTACATAAGCCGCAGCGGGTCACGCAGTGAGCAGTGATTCTGCAAAAGCCAGAGCTCTCCCCCAATGCTCCTCAGCACGGAGGTCACCCGGGACTCTGGCTGCCTGTCCCCAGGGCACTGGCCGGAGACCGAGCGAGTGGCACCGGCCCAGGGAGCTGAGCCAAGCTGTCAGCCGGGCGCACCTCCTCCCAGCACCCACACCCGGCTCCCACAGGGGCTGGGCTACTCGCCGGGGCCCGGCTCTCTCGTGGCTGCGGCACTTAGGAATCACTTGGTGGGGGGCGGGGAGGGGGTCTGGGACCCTCCTGTTCATCCTCTTCTCCCTCCTCACCCTCCCTGGCCCTCTCCTGCCTCCCGGTGATGACATGTGCACCAAGAGGCAGCGACAGGAGACATTCGCCCACAGCCTCTGGGACTGAGTACTGGGTGTTCAGGTTAAGCTCTTGAAGGGGAGGGGTCTGAGCAGGCAGGGGGGCCGTCGGGTGTTTGGGGAAAACTTTAAGGGGGAACCGTCCGAAAAAGCCACAGACCCTTGAGGGGGACAAACGGGGGGGGGGGGCGCGACGGGGGCTCAGAGACACGGGCAGCCTGCACAGGGGGGGCCCACCGGGGGCACGTGTGCAAGGCAGACAGCTCACGCCCGCTCTCCACCGCACCCCAAAGCTGTTAAGAAGCTCGGAGCCTTAATGAGCCCATCAAGCCGGGGTGCACTGACTGTAACATCTCAGCTAATTGGCCGCGGCTTTTGCTTTCCATCACGTCCCGTCCGGCCTCCCCACTCACCATCCCTCTCCTCCCAGTCACCGAGCATCATGAAGAAAGCCTGGCACTGAGAGGGCGGAGGCGTCCCCTCGGGTGCCCCTGGCACTTCGCTCCTCGTTTTTAAAGTCAGGGAATTAGACCTAATGAACCGGACAGATGGATGCCCGTGGGACGGAGCCAGCGCCCACAGGGATGGGCAGGCGCCGTCCTCGGCACCCCATGCACGGGGCCGACGCCATTCCCGAGCAGCCCCGCCCGGAGCCCAGAGCGCCATGTCGCTGTGCACGGCCCCAGGCCGGGGAGTGTCTGTTGACCCTGGTGGAGGTGGGCAGCGTGCCACCTGCACACCCCGCTCAGCAGCCCATGAGCTCCTACCCCGAGTCTGCCCGTGCATGCTGCTGCCCCTGGAATGCCCGGCACGGTGCCCGGCAGAGTGCACATGCTCGACTTTGGCCAGTGTTGAGCACATTATCTGCAGGAGCATCGGACCTGCTCAGAAGATGTCCAATGAGTTTCATGAAAAGCCCGAATCCAGCTGTTCAGGCTGCTTCTCCTGGGACCCTTCCCCCACCTGGGCCTGCAGCCCAGCCTCCTGCGGACACGAGGTCCAGGAGCACTGGGTCCTCCGCTGGCTCTGGCTCTTTCTAGCTCCCTGGTCTCCACGCCTTGGGTTCCCCGTCTATAAGGAGAGGATTGGACTTTGACCTCCACAACCTTTCCCAGAATTCCCATTCGGGCTGGAAGGACAGCTCCACTGGCTTACGCACTGCCTTCAGTTCACAGCAAGACACGATGGCAGGTGCCTCTCCCTCCCCGGCTCTGGCTCTTCCGTGTTAGATTTATTCTCGCCTGGCATTTGCCTCATGGTGGCAGAGAGGCTGCCAGGAGCCCGAGGCCTGAGCAGTCCCAAGGGAGAAGCACATGGAAAGTCTTCCATAGGCAACTGAAACGAAGTTCTGAAACCCAATCTCAGTGGGGAGGTCTGGTCACCTCACCTTCCCATGCAGCATCGGATGCTCTGATTGGCCAACTGGGCCCAGGTCCGCACCTCCCCGAGCTTCCTAGGCTGAGAGTTGGTTCTTCAAAGGACATACTGGAGAGAGATGGGTGCTGGGCTCCCTAACAGTTAGGTACAGCCCCCAAGGCCCCGAGAGGCCAGAAGAGGCCACGTGAAGGCCGTGTTGAGTTCGGATATATTGAACTAAGCGAATAAAGGCCAAAAGGTGGTTAGAAAAGTGAAAAGATACTCGTATACTTTTAACAAACACACCAAGAAACTACAGTTGGCCCTTGAACAGCACAGGGATTAGAGCGCCAACACCCGACTCTAACGAAAACCCACATATAACTCTTTGTTGTTGTTCATTCTCACCCAAGGATATTTTTCCCATTAATTTTTAGAGAGAGTGGAAGGGAGGGAGGGAGGGAGGGAGGGGAAAGAGAGAGAGAAACATCAATGTGAGAGAGACATATCCACTGGTTGCCTCCTGCATGCACCCCCACCAGGGCCTGGAATTGAACCTGCAAACAAGGTGCATGCCCTTGACTAGGAATCAAACCTGTGACCCTTGGGTCCTCAGGCCAATGCTCTAATCACTAGGCCAAACCAGCCAGGGCCACATATAACTTTTGACTCCCCAAAACCTTTGGGGATTGGTTCCAGGACCACCTGTGGACACAAAAATCCGAGGTTGCTCAAGTCCCCTGCATAAAATGGCACAAAGCAATGTGGGCCCACACAGTTCACACCTGTGTTGTTCACGGGTCAGCAGTAATAAGCATCATGGTACTGATCGCAAGATAAATCCAGAGCTGATTGAAGACATGAATCTGCAGAGCCCAGCCAGCTCTGCTCCATGAGTGACACGTACGCCCCTGAAGGCTGGACAGCCTCTCTCCGCACCCCGGGTGGGCCTCTGACCCTGAGCCAGGCTCCCAAGGGCACCGGGGGTAGACCCTCAGCTACTGTGGGTCTGCATGGTTTTATCACAACTTGCCAGCAGCTGGCAGCAAAGAGGCTTGTGGGAAGGGGCCCTGCCTATGTGGATTCACTGCGTTTGTCAGGGGGTGAGCTTGAAAGTCTAACTGTGGGCCCTTTTGTGAAAGTGAGGCAGAGGCCAAGCCGCTCTCTCGTTCTCGTCATCACACACAAACAGCAAAAGTCCTAAAGACCAACTGAGAATGGGGGCACCCGGCTGGGGTGGCTCAGGGGCTGAACATCGACCCATGAACCAGGAGGTCACAGGTCAATTCAGGTAAAGGCACATGCCCGGGTTGTGGGCTTGATCCCCAGTAGGGGGCGTGCAGGAGGCAGCCGATCCATGATTCTCTCTGATCATGGATGTTTCTCTCTCTCCCTCTCCCTGCCTCTCTGAAATCAATAAAAACATATTTTTAAGAATAAATAATTGCCAGAACCAGTTTGGCTCAGTGGATAGAGCGTCGGCCTGCGGACTCAAGGGTCCCGGGTTCAATTCCGGTCAAGGGCATGTACCTTGGTTGCGGGCACATCCCCAGTGGGGGGCGTGCAGGAGGCGGCTGATCGGTGTTTCTCTCTCATCGATGTTTCTAACTTTCTATCCCTCTCCCTTCCTCTCTGTAGAAAATCAATAAAACATATTTAAAAAAAAAAAAAGAATAAATAAATAAAGGGGACAGATTCAAAGACCGGGATTTGCCCTTTCAGAAGGAATGGCGGGCAGAAACCCCCATTGTAACAGCCGCGTTTTTCCCAGTGGGTGCAGACAGAGCCCCTCGGGAGGGTGGCAATGCCTAGGGCAGGTGCAGGGTCTCAGGTGGGAGCATCCAGCCCGCACCCAGGGGGGGCCTCTGCCTTCCAAGAGCTCAGTGGGGGGCGGGGCAGGCTGCCACAAGGAGGGGCCATTCCTCAAAGGTATGGGGGGGGAGGCCTGAATGGAACGGCTCCCTCCTCTCCTTGGGCTCTTTGCGTTTCTCTGGCTGCTGTGGGCGGCCTGGTGCTGACTCTCTCTGACAAAGACTCATCCCCCAGGGGCTCAGATGAAAACGTTAACAATGACCGAGGAGGGCTTGGGTGTGATGCTGCTGACAGGATCCTGATTCTATGTGAAGGCTCCAGAGGGTCCTCCCACCCCCCCCACCCCACCCTTATCCCCCCACCCCCCCATAAGCAATTACCCATCGCCCTGAGCGCTCCTCTGCCCCCTGCGGGGGGTAGGGGGGGAGGCTGGCTACATCAGACGGGGGCCGGGGATATGAAATGGGGAGGGGAGAGGAGGAGGACCGGGGGACCTCAGAAATGCAGAATCTGCTGGAGGACCAGCGAGTGGGGTGGGGGGGGGGGGGGCTCGAGGCCTCCTGAGTCCTGGAGGGACTGCAGGTGAATGGGGAGAGCAGGGCAGCCCCCCCCTCCAGAGGAGAGGATGAAGAGGGGCTAGGAAAAAGCAAAGGGGAGGTGGGGCAAGGGAGGAGTGGGCAGGGCGCCACCAAAGAGGAGATGAACTGTGGGGCTGAGAAGGATGAGGGAGAAGAGGAGGGGCGGGGAGAGACCCCGAGGGAGGGGCTGTGGGAATTCAGCAGCATCGACCGTCTCCCCGAGTGGGATTGATTCTGGGCGGGGTGGCCATCCATCCATCCGGCCACCCCGCACTCTGACTAGGGACACAGCGGCGCTTCCTAGCTGCTGGTGAGACCTGGATAAGTGGGAGCAATTGGGCCGGGCGCCTCCGAGGCACAGCTGCCCCCACGCAGGTGCCGGGCCCAGCTCAGCCTCAATTAGGGCCCAGCGCCTAAATCGGCCGCGTTCACTGCCGAGCATGTCCAGCGCCTCCTTTACCGCCACTACGTGCCCAGCCAGCTCCCTGCAGCCCCTGAGGCGGCTGTGCCACCGGGAAGCTGTGCCACCAGGAGGCGTGGGGAGGCAGGGGCGTCGGGGAGGGCGTGGGCCCTGCAGCCGTGTCCTCTGCAGCTGTGGGTCAGTGATCTGCTTGCCCTGCGGCCAGGCACCGGCCGGGACCTCGGAGACAGTGACTTAGCCCCGAGGGCAGCCTCTGCCCGCTTCCCAGCTGAGAAAAACTGAGTTTCAGGCAGTGAGGGACCTTATTCCAGGTCCCAGCTGCTATGTGCGGAGACAGAGACTTGGAACCCAGACCCCTGGGCTGCACTCCCAGCCCTCCTGCTCCTACCACTCCAAGCCGGGTCTGCACAGGCCCACAGGGGGAGGGGACCTCGGTCAGTTCCCAGCAGCAGGGCCGGGAGAGAGGGAGGGAGAAATAGGGTGCCTGCCCTGTGGGACCAGCCAGGGAGGGGAGGGGCTGGCTTCCTGCGAGAGCCAAGGCCTGGAGTCACAGCTCAGCAGAGGGAGTTGTCAGAGGCAATAGAGTCCCTCCCTCTCGTCTGTCAGACAGGGAAACTGAGGCTGGGGAAGCCAAGTTGCGATTGGAACGAATGGCAGGTGGTTACCACCCTCTTGTGCTCTCGGGCACCAGATGCTGCTCACCTGGGGGGGCAGGGCCGAGGGCCCAGGCCCCTCCATCCACTGCAGTGGGTCCCCCAGAAGGGGGGCTGGGAAGGCCAGTGGGCTGGGCCCTGAGAGGGGGGCAGGAGGAACTCGGGGTGCCATGGACCCTGGGCAAGCTCCTTAGCTCTCTGTGATCCCAGGTTGCGGGCTCGATCCCCAGTGGGGGGCGTGCAGGAGGCAGGGGACACATGATTTTCTCTCATCACTGATGTTTCCAACTCTCTCTCCCTCTCCCTTCCTCTCTGGAATCAATAAAAATATTTATTTTTTAAAAATGACTGGAGAGAATCATGGATCAGCTGCCTCCTGCACGCCCCCTACTGGGGATGGAGCCCACAACCCGGGCCTGTGCCCTTGACCGGAATTGAACCCTGACCTCCCGGTTCACAGGTTGATGCTCAGCCCCTGAGCCCCACCGGCCGGGCTGTGCTTGGTCTTTGTGTGTAACTGTTGTCACCTGAGCTTGGTGCCCTCAGAATAGCCATCTGGGGACCTCGCCCCCCCCCCTGTTTGGGGTACTGCCTGAACCAACAGGAGGAGACCACAGAAGTACCCAGGCAAGTGCCCTTGACCAGAATCAAACCCGGGACCCTTCAGTCCGCAGGTGGACGCTCTATCCGCTGAGCCACACCAGCCAGGACTCACCCCCCTCGCTCTAAAACTCTGTGGCATTCAGCAGGTTACGGGACCACTTTGTACCTCAATTCCTTTGTGTACAGACTGAGGTTAACGCCGCCTAACGTTGTGGAGGGTTTAGGACAAATCACACGCACAGAGCCCTTGGCACGCTGCCCGGCATGAGCACTCACGGGGTCCCAGCCACTCCGTGGGTCCGGCCCTCCATGTCCAGCAAGCAGGTTCCTGCTCCTCGTCCACGTTCCGTGTGGAGAGCTGCCTCGTCCGTGGCGTGGGCTGGGAGCCCGAGACAGCACCTCTCCTCCCTTGACTCAACCGGCCACCTGGGAGGCAACAGAGAAAGAACCTCTAAGAGAGACACGCAGCCCGTGGGAGAGGAAGACACGCAACCGGGAACAGACACAACAGGACGGACAGTGTCGCAGGACGCGAGAGCTCTTGTCAGGCGCGAAGCTTGGCCTCAGGAGCTGGAGGAGAGGGGCTCTGAGAACAATGTCTGCAGCTTTCGCGGGAGAAACTGTGACTTACGTTCCCAAAGATCATTCTGACCAACCAGAGAGGCCGCCCGGAGCCCTGGGCTAAGCATGATAGGCCGTGTCTGGGCCCGGGGGAAAGCGGGGTGAGCCCTGGACATGTCAGCCAGGGCCCAGGAAGCAGAGGGGCTCCGTACAGAACCTGCATCTCCTGGCCCTGCTTGGCCTCTTGTGTTTCACTTGGAGAAACTGAGGCGCGGAGAAGTGTGGTGACTTCCCAAGGTCACTCAGCTGGGGGTGCTTAGTCCCTTTCATCTACAGTTTCTTTGTTCGGATTCCATGACGGAAGACGTCAGGAGCCATAGAAGCGAAAGTCAGGTTCTAATTGATTCCAAAGATCGGGGTACCGGAGGCTTAGCTCAGAGCTGCCGACAGAAAGATGGACGAGACGTGGGAAAGAGAGAGAGAGGAAGGGAGAGGGAGAGAGAGAGAGAAACATCAATGATGAGAATCATGGACTGGCTGCCTCCTGTACCCCCCACACTGGGGATGGAGTCCACAGTCCGGGCCTGTGCCCTGACCAGGAATCGAACCCTGACCTCCTGGTTCCTAGGTTGACGCTCAACCATTGAGCCACGCCGGCCGGGCATCTCGCAAGCTTTAAATATCTGAGACGGGGAAGGAAGGCGGCCGCCGCTGAAGGTGCGGGGTGGTCTGGAAAAACAGAGCCACAGCACAGCGGCAGAGCTCACTGGGAGGTCAGCGAGGTGGCGGTAATCTATGCTCAGATCTATCCGCGTTTGTTTGGGCGAACATCTCGTCCAGGAGTCAAATGAGAAAACGTTCTATTTTTAACTCCATCGTACTCGTCCGTGCCATTCCATAAACACTTACTTAAATATTTGCTGAGTTCTCTCCTAGCATCAGACTCCTCGTGGCAAAAGCCAAGCAAGAAGAATGATGAGGGGGAAGCCATCCTGCCGGGGTTAGGGGGGGGGCGGTACAGGACGGCTCCTCCCAAGGTCACGGCAGCAGGCAAAGCACGGCTGGTCACGGAGAAGAGACAGGACTTGGAAGCTGTGGCTCCCAACTCCATCGACTCCCAGAACACTTGTGGCACATGCCCCGCCCCCACGAAACAGGATTTGGGGGGAGATGCATATTGTATTAGGGTTCTCCAGAGAAATAGAACCAATAGGAGATGAGAGAGAGAGAGAGAGAACCAATAAGATATAGATTTAGCCCTGACCGGTTTGGCTCAGTGGATAGAGCACCGGCCTGCGGACTGAGGGGTCTCAGGTTCGATTCCAGTCAAGGGCATGTACTTGGTTGCAGGCACATCCCCAGTAGGGGGTGTGCAGGAGGCAGCTGATTGATGTTTCTCTCTCATCGATGTTTCTAACTCTCTATCCCTCTCCCTTCCTCTCTGTAAAAAATCAATTAAAAAAAAAGATATAGATCTATATCTATCTATAGATTTATATCTAAGGTATAGAAGATTAATATCTAAAGATTTTACTGGTTATGTTCTCAGAGGGGCATGTATATACATTTAGAGAGATTTATGATAAGATTTATTATTGGATCATGAGATTCTGGAGGCTGAAGTCCCAGGACCTGCAGTCAGCAGGCTGGAGCCCAGGAAGGTGATGAGGTCAGCTCCAGTCTCTCTGAAGCCGAGGACGGACGAAGCCCCACACCCCCATTTAAAGATGACCAGGGCCCCGGCCGGGGTGGCTCGGTGGTGGGGCATCATCCCATGCACCCCATGCAACAAAAGGTTGCTGGTTCGCTTCCCTGTCAGGGCACATGCCCCGGTTGTGGGCTTGATCCCCAGGAGGGGGCGTGCAGGAGGCAACCCATCCACGATTCTCTCTCATCATTGATGTTTCTGTCTCTCTCTCCCTCTCCCTCTCCCTTCCTCTCTCTAATTAATTAATAAGACCAGGCAGCGAGAGCCCCCAAAGGCTCTTAGCTTCAGCACCTCCTTAGACGTCTCATCTCCAACCATGCACCTCCTGTGTATGTCCACATTTGGCTCATCCAACCGCCTCTGAACCGAGTGGACACATACAGCAGCATGAGGGGGCATCACTCAGAACAGAGCCGGCATCTCCCAGAAGAGCCAGGCCTGGGCCCCGAGCTCCCAGCTGTCAGGGGCGGGTGAAGCCAGGGGGTGGGGCGTGGAGTCATCACACTCCAGGACTAGGAGTGGGGGAGGCGGCTGGGAACTTAGTCCCTAGGCAGGAACAGGGACCCGAGGGCGTCCTGTGAGGACCATGTCCAGAGGGGCCAGACCAGGCTCTCCCACTGATGACGGGCCAGAAGTCTGCACCCACAGGGCTGACAAGCAAAGGCTGGTGGGGTAGCTGGAGGGGCAGGGACAGCCCATGGTCACGAGTTGGAAACACCACCCATGCAGCACAGGAGGGGAGCGTGGCCAGTGGATGAGCTGGTCACAGACTGCCCGACCCGAAGAGATGAGCACGGGAAAGAGGGAAAGTATGGCATGTGCACACATGTGTACACATATGTAAACACATGCACATATGTGTATACACGTGCATACGTGCACGCACACATAGACACGCATACACCATACTGCACTTTTCTTCTCTCCCCCTTTCTTTTGCCCGTGGCCCTGGTGCCTGCTCTTCACCCAGCAGACAGCACCCAGTCCGTCCGTGACAGCCGGCATTCCGGACCCAAGGTTAAGGACAAGGTCAGATTGCTTTGTCACTGCCTGGGCCACCTCCATCCCTCTCCCTCTGAGAAACCGCTTAGGAAACGTGGTGTGAGAAGGTGGTTGGGGTTTGCAAGCTGCTATTTTTCTCCAGAGGTTAACGGCCTGGCCTCCGGCCCCGGGTGCCCGAGGATGGATTGCGGAGCGAAGGGCACAGGACAGCCTCCTCCGGCGTTTCCTCCCTGACATGCGCCTCATTTGTGTGGTGCGTCCCCAATTCATCCGACCCCCAGGCACTCGGCTAAGGAACAGAAGCAGGAGAGTGAGGAAACCTCAGAACAGAGAGGCTGAGCCCGGCCGCCATGGCTCAGTGGTTGAGCGTTGACCTCAACCCTCCTGGTAGGAACCAGGAGGTCACGGTTCGATTCCCAGTCAGGGCACATGCGGGGTTGCAGGCTTCGTCCCCAGTAGGGGGCGTGCAGGAGGCAGCTGAGCAACGGTTCTCTCTCATCATTGATGTTTCTATCTCTCTTTCCCTCTCTCCTCCTCTCTGAAGCCAATAGAAATTAAAATAAATTTAAAAGAAGAACAGAGAGGTTAAGGACTTTCCCTGGGGTCACATAGCCGGTGAGAGTCAAAGCTGGGGTTTGAGGCCAGAGCCTCTGCCCAGCACACGTCCCCCTGCTCCTCCTTCAGACACGCTGACGACTGATTATGAAAGAGAAAGCCGCCACCCACTCGCCTTAAATTCCAGTGAAAGTGAAGGCAATCTCAACTTGTCAGAATGAGGATCAGGATACTCCGGTTTCACACCACTTAGAGACATGTGAAATGTGTCGGCAAGAATGTCATGGACTATGAATTGGACGTGACCCGGGACATACAGCCTCCCGCCTTCCTTTCTCAGACAGGGAAACGGAAGTAGAGCGCGGAGAAGGAATGCGACATCCCCAGCAGCGCCGCCTGGGCTCCAGCCACGGCACCCAGCGCCCACTGAACACTCGTGCCCAGAGCCAAGACAGCAGTGCGCCGGTTACCCAGCTAAGCTCCTCAGGCCTCAGGCAGCGGACACCATTAATACCCCCCTTTCTCCACCCCCACCTACCCCACCTCCCGCTTACAGACCCGATGCAGGGGCTGAGAGAGCTCGAGTAGCTTGCTCAAGGTCACAGGGTTGGTAAGCAGCAGAGGCTAGAATCGAGGCCAGGTCGGGCTAACCTCGAAGGTCACTCAAGGTCACGCTATGCTGTCCCTGCCCCACCCGGGAGTCACGGGGCTGCGGGAAGTGCTCTGCATGGGTCAGACTTTGCTCTGAGCCAGGTTCAACCACTTCCTACCCTGACAGCATTAAGCTACTCAGCTTCTTTGATATTCAGTTTCTTTGTCGGTGAAATGGGCCTTATAACAGCGACGGAGATGACCTATGTCCGTCCCCTGGCCCAGGCTTGGCCACAGCAGAGGAAGTTTGTTCTCTCGCTGACTGATGACCAGTGTGTGTGTGTGTGTGTGTGTGTGTGTGTATGTGTGTGTCCATCCTGTGGTGACAGCCTCCAAAATACCCTCAATGCCTCCACCTTCTGAGAGTCACATCCTGGGCACATTCCTCCCAAATGTACCGGCCAGGCTGTGTGACCAACAGAATTTAGCAGAAACGGTGTACGTTTCCAAGGGCGAGGGTAAGAGATGGCGCCTCCCACTGTGGTCTGCCTGTCTGTGTATCTATCTACCTACATACCTACCTACCTACCTATTTATGTACCCATCTATCTATCACCTATTTACCTGCCTGCCTATCTACCTACCTACCTACCTACCTAGCTACTCACCTACCTACCTACCTATCTACCTATCTACCTGCCTACCTATCCACCTGCCTACCTATCCACCTGCCTACCTATCCACCTACCTACCTATCCACCTGCCTACCTATCCACCTGCCTACCTATCCACCTACCTACCTACCTATCTACCTACCTACCTACCTACCTATCTCCTACCTATCCACCTGCCTACCTATCCACCTACCTACCTACCTATCTACCTACCTACCTACCTACCTATCTGCCTACCTATCCACCTGCTTACCTATCCACCTGCCTACCTATCCAACTACCTACCTACCTACCTATCTACCTACCTATCTACCTACCTACCTACCTATCTACCTACCTACCTATCTACCTACCTACCTACCTATCTACCTACCTACCTATCTACCTACCTACCTACCTATCTACCTACCTATCTACCTATCTACCTACCTACCTACCTACCTATCTACCTATCTACCTATCTACCTACCTACCTATCTACCTGCCTACCTACCTACCTGCCTACCTACCTACCTACCTATCTACCTGACCACCTGGGAATGCCAGCAGCCACATCATGAACGGCTCTATGGACAGGAATACAAAGCACAGAACTGAGGCCCCTGGCCCACAGCTCACAAGACACGGAGGCCACCCAGCAAGCACGTGTGTGAGGGAGGAAAGAGCCCCTCCAGCCCCAGCCCAGCATTCAGGTGGCGCCCCAGGCGACAGGGCGGCCACAGCTCCTGAGAGACCCTGAGCCAGAACCACCCTCCGAAGCCGAAGCATGCGAAATCGTCCGTGTTTCCTGACTTTAGTGTAGGAGTTATTTGTGACACGGGAGTGGGAGAGGGGTACACCCTCACTGGATTGGCGCGCAGGGGGGTGAGGACGGTGTCCCGGGGCCTCTGGCTGAGCCAGGTCTGCCCACCGCACCCTGCAGGCACCTCCTGCCCTGGCTGCGGCACTGGGTCCGCCTTTAGAAGCTGCTTCCCGGAGTCTTTAAGCAGAATCCTGTTCCAAGCCATCGAGCAACAGAAACAAAGGTGTTGTCATGGAAAGAAATAAAAGCCCTTTTTTTTTTTTCATTTACATGTCAGCCGGGAGAGAACATGAAAGCACTTTGCACGTTTTCTTGAATTGGGGCTTCTGTTTTGATTGTTTTTAGGTGCAAATCAGCATCCAAGCTCAGACCTTGAGTCGAGAAAGTTAATTGGAACCTGGGATGTTTTACATATGTTTGTTTCTTTCTGCTTAAAACATCATTGAGCGGGGAAGTGAGAAGAGGAAAGAGGCCTAGTCTGAAAATTTAACCCGAAGCAGAAGCAGGGGAGCGGGGCTGATACTGACCTGGAGCTGGGGGTTCTTTGTTGGGCCGAAGACGGGCGTGTACCAGTCAGGAAACTGCCATCAGCATCCAGCCCACATAGTCACGGGGACACTCGCAGATGCCCTGGTCCCTCTCCTTCAGGGCACAGGCCAGGGTTTCAATCAACTCGCGCCCCTTTAAAGTTACGGAGGGCCATGTGACTTGCTCTGGCCAATAACGAGCAGAAATGAGGGAAACTTTAAGAGCTAGAGCTACAGCCCAGCTGGTGTGGCTCAGTGCATGAGCGTTGATCCATGAACCAGGAGGTCACGGTTCGATTCCCGGTCAGGGCACGTGCCCGGGTTGCAGGCTTGATCCCCAGTGGGGGGCGTGCAGGAAGCAGTCGATCCATGATTCTCTCTCATCGTTGCTGCTTCTCTTTCCCCTCTCCCTTCCTCTCTCTGAAATCAATTAAAAACACATATTTTTAAAAAATAATTTAAGAAGGAAAGAGGTTAAGTCACTCGCTATGAATTACATAACCGATGAGTTGGGAAGCTAGGCTTTCAGCCAGGCCCCCTCTGAGTGCTGTGTGTGCTCTTAAGCACTACGTCATGCTGTCGCTGATGGTTTCCTTGCATCGGGGCACCTGCTTGGACCCCGCGGGGAAATCATCACGGAAGAGCAGGCTCTTGGCAGGTACGTACAAGCGACGTGACGCGCTTTAAAACACCCCGTGCAAATGAGTTCCTGCCACAGGGTGGGAACTGCGGTCGCAAACTGCAGGCTTATTACCACCGCGTCTGATGGCCGAGGTGACGCTGACGCTCCGTAACGTGTAGCTGAGAGGTAGGACATACCCATGGAGCGTGAAACATCGTCACTTTCCCTTCGCGGTGATACGATCTCTCTTGGTTCTGACGTCAAAGCGGGAAGGAGTCCCAAGGCCCTTGCCCAGCCGTCCATCCACAGGGGAGGAGGCTGAGGCTGGCCAGGGGTGACGTCAGCCCCGGGCCACTGGACAGTGGCTGACAGAGCCGCTGCCTCCGCACAGCCCACGGGAGGAGGTGCTGTGGCTCGGTCCACTTTCTTTATCGAGTCTGTGAAGACAGGATTCCACTTGAGTTCACTCCCCGGTGGGAGCCAGGGGACACTCCAGAGGCAGGAGACACGTGGCCACTGCCGCCAGGAAGCCCGTATATGAGCCCACAGGCGAGATACCAGGCTAAACCCTGCCTCCGTGACCTTGGCCAGTCATTCATCTCACCGGGTCTCGGTTTCCTCGTCTGCGAGGTGGAGCTGATGTCACCTATGAGACATCCTACGTACGATGATTGACCTACGCTGTGTCCAGGAGGCAACCGGTGAACTGATGGCTGTTTCTCTCTCATACCTCTCTCTCCCTCTCCCTCTCTCTCTCTCTAAAATCAATAAAAACAGCCGGGTAGGCATGGCTCAGTGGTTGAGCATCGACCTATGAACCAGGAGGTCACAGTTTAATTCAGGAAAGGGCACATGCCCGGGTTGAGGGCTTGATCCACAGTGTGGAACGTGCGGGAGGCAGCCGATCCATGATGCTCTTATCATTGAAATTAAAAAATAGATGAAATAAATGAAAACATATCCTCATGGGTGAGGATTAAAAAAGAAAGGACTACCTGGCTGCCTCCGTCGAGGCAACAGCGAGTCCTCGGTGCCAGGAGTGGTGCCACCCGCCCAGCTGGTGTGGGATATAACCTTGTACCAAATCAAAGAACGGACATGCTGTTCCTTCGCGGCGGCTGAATGCGGCCATGCCCCATCTGAGCTAAGCTTTTTTTTTTAATATGTTTTTATTGATGTCAGAGAGGAAGGGAGAGGGAGATAGAAACATCCATGATGAGAGAGAATCATGGATGGGATGCCTCCTGCATGCCCCCTCCTGGGGATCGAGCCCTCAACCCAGGCCTGTGCCCTGACCAGGAATCGAACCATGACCTCCTGGTTCCTAGGTCGATGCTCAACCACGGAGCCACGTTGGCCGGGCCCACGATTCTTAACCATGGAGTCCTACTGCCTTTAAGTCAGCACATGTGGGCTCTGGGTGGTGAGCCCAGGCTAGAGCGAGAGCTACAAGGTGTGCCTTCCCAGGAAGTGGGGGAGGTCCGGCTCCTTCAGCCTCAGCGCCCTTTACATGTCAACACAAACGTCGGTGGTCTGGGCACATGCAGATGAATCTCTACACAAGCCCTGGCGCTCGCTGACGTCTGCTGGAGGTGAGAGACGGGCCCGTGTCAGCTGCACCGCCGAAGACGGACGACTTATCTGTTTATTTTGATGCATGTAAATGAATTCTATTACTTGTCAAAACGTTATCAAGACCCCAATGAAATGAGCTCCTTTTTTTTTCCTTCCTTTTCAGGGTGAAGGAAGTGACGGGGAGAAAAATGAATGCTCAAGACAGATTGCTTTGATTTGAAATGAAAACAAACAACTCAAGGGGGGGATAGAGGGGGAGCTTTCATTATTTGGGAGACCTTGGCATTCTTGCAGATACATTCATGAATTAATCATTAAAATCCTGAAACGGGGAATAAATCATGTGGTTTCAATGCCAGCCCACAATCAAGGGGCCTCAGATTGGTATAAAGACACGGAGCCCTAAGCTGTGGCTGCCGCCCGGAATGACTTTTCCCCAGGAATCAAGTGGATGGTGCGTGCGTGTGTGTGCGCTCGCGTGTGTGTGCGTGTGTGTGCGCGCACACACACGTATGTGTGTTTGAGGCGGCCATGGGGTCCCAAGCTGGAATTGTGTGTCACCACGAAGTCCCGCTATTAAATACCTGCTAATGGAGTGGCCCTGTCTGCCATCGACAGCAAGATCAAGAGGGCCTCAAACCTTTTAAATTATTAGCACTCATTAGGCAAATCAAAGAGGAGGAGGGCGAGACCGGAGGACGAGGCGTTAGAAGGAACCGAGGGGCTCGCTACCACCTCGCACTGTCAAGATCCAGAGACCAAACAGCCAATTAGCGCGGAGCGGAGAGAGGGAGCAGGCCTGCCCAGGCAGAAGCAGGATGGCTTCATTATGGTGACTCCCTAATTAAAATGTAAAGGTTGCTGATTATTGCATAATTAAATAACGTGGCCGGCGGTAGGAGACAGCTATCCAGGAGTTTCTAGGCCTTGCCTCGTGCCATTAAAGCCGCCTCCTGGCCTCCGAGGCCCTCCCGCAAGGCCGGCGGCTGGGGATGTCCGTGGTCCAGACAAGCATCGCCCACTGAAAAGCCCGTTAGGACCAAAGTGCTTCGAAGGGGGCCTTTTTCCTTCCTACCCTCCCGCCACCCCGTTACCAGCCCTGAGACTCGTTCTGACTTTCTCCATCACCCATTTGCAAGCTAATTGCTCGGGGTGGGGGGGGGGGGAGTGGAGAAACCAAGTCCAATTAACTCCCACGGCTGCCATCTTCATATCCAGCTGCTGAAGCTGAGGTCGTCCGCTGCTGACGTAACCTTTACCCCTCTTTCTTTTTCTTTTTTCTTTTTTTTTATCTGCCAGGAAGCAATGCTGTTTCCTTAAGGGCTGGATTGGCAGCTAAGCTCAGGTTTGACACCGAACCTCGGGCTGCCGTATCTATTCAGAACGCCCGCAGGGGTGAGAGGTGAGAGGCTGGTGGGCCAGAGGTACCAGTGCCAGGCCAGGAAAGCGTCTTTCAGCATCAGAGGCTGCGTGTGATGAGTTCTGGGAAAGTTGAGCTAGGGAGTCTTATCTGCTGGGACCTTTAGGAGTGACCTTTTTAAAAATATATATTTTTTGCCGAAACCGGTTTGGCTCAGTGGATAGAGCGTCGGCCTGTGGACTGAGGGGTCCCGGGTTCGATTCCAGTCAAGGGCATGTACCTGGGTTGCGGGCACATCCCCAGTGGGAGATGTGCAGGAGGCGGCTGATCAATGTTTCTCTCTCATCGATGTTTCTGACTCTCTGTCTCTCTCTCTTCCTCTCTGTAAAAAATCAATAAAATATATTAAAAAAAATAAATAAATAAATAAAAATATATATTTTTTAATTGATTTCAGAGAGGAAGGAAAGGGAGAGAGAGATCGAAATGTCGATGAGAGAGAATCATTGACCGGCTGCCTCCTGCACACCCCCTCCTGAGGATGAAGCCCGCAACCCAGGCACGAATAGAACCCGGGACTCCTCAGTCTGCAGGCCAATTCTCTACCCACCAAGCCAAACCAGCGAGGGCTAGAAGTGACCTTTTTAAAAGTCACCTCTTTTCCTTCTCTGCACCCTCTCCTATGGTACTTCCTCTCTCCTCTCCAGTCTCTCTTCTTGCTTCTTTATCTTCTCTCTCATACTTTTGCTTCCTCCTCTCTGTCCTCCGCCCAGCTCTCTTCTTTCTGTCTTTACTTCTCCCTTTCCCATGCCCCATCTCCCGATATCATATTTTCACCTTAACTACAACAAATGTCAAATTTTTGTTTGTTCACTCTGATTTTTACTGTAGATTCCTTATTTTGTTTTTATATGTTTTTATTGATTGCAAAGAAAGGAAGGGGGAGGGAGAGAGAGATAGAAACATCAGCGTGGACACCCTAGCTGGTTTGGCTCAGCGGATAGAGCATCGGCCTGCGGAATCAAGGGTCCTGGGTTCAATTCCGGTCAGGGCACATGCCCAGTTGCGGGCTCAGTCCCCAGTAGGGGTCGTGCAGGAGGCAGCTGATCCATGTTTCTATCTCTCTCTTCCTTTCCTTTCCTCTCTGAAATCAATAAAAATATTAAAAAAAAAAAAAAAAGAAACATCAATGATGAGAGAGAATCATGGATCAGCTGCCTCCTGCCCGCCCCCACTGGGGATGGAGCCCACAACCTGGGCATGTGCCCTGACCAGGAATCAAACCGCGACCTCCTGGTTCATAGGTCGATGCTCAACCACAGAGCCCCACCGGCCGGGCAGACACTACATTCTTAGCATGACGCCTGGCATGCGCTAAGCCCTCCGTAGATGGGAACTGTTGAGACAGCTGCCAGGCCCACCACTACTGCCGTATTGTTGTTCTTATGGTTTCTTCCATCTGTCCGGGTGCCCCCTTCTCATTTCCCACCTAATCCAGGTCCCACCTTTTTCGTGACCTCTTCCCCTTTAGCGTTGTTCCCAAGGGCTTGCTGTGAACCCCCGCCACCCAGGGGGGGCGCGTTATCAAAGCTCTCACTGTGAACGGGAGCTCCCTGCGGTTTAGCTGGGATATTTGCTGGGCCCCGAGCCTAGCACAGTGCCTGGCATAAGACAGGGGTTCGCTGTTATTATTCTTGAGTGACGAGCCCATGTCCCGAGATACGCGCGTGTCAAAGGGCCCGAGGCGTGCCCTTTCTCGACACGGAATCCCACTGCTTTGAGGTCACTCTCTGATTTTCCGTGTCAGTTAGTCTTGTCTTCCTGGGGAAATTGAATTCACGGGTCCTCGGAATGATCTTTTTAAAATGTAAATTGGATCCTTTTTATTCCTATGCTTGACCCCCTACCCCTGACTTCTCATCACCCTTAAAATAAACCCCAACTCCTCACCGCAGCCTGTAAGGCCCTGCAAGTCCTGGCCTTGTCCTGGTTCTCTCGTTTTATCCCAAGTTCCTCCTCCACCATCCCACCCCCACCCCCTTGAGCCCACAGGCCTTCCTTCTGCTCCTTGACTTCACCAAGATTGTTCCCATCTGACAGACTTTCTCCTCACCACCCCTTATTCCTAAGCTACTTTCCCCAAGGGCACCCTCAAAGCTGCCACCCCTCCCCCCCCACACACACACACACACACTCCCCATTCAGGATCGAGCTCAATAGACCCGTCAGCGAGGCCTCTCCTGGAAGCTCCCTGCCTCTACGCCTCTCCCATCATCCCTCACTGTGTTCTCCAGGAAATGGACTGAGGTGGGGACCTGTTTGCAGAAAGTTCACAGGGGCCACTCTTGGAACCAGCACTTGTAGGGCTGGGGGTGGGGGTGCTGGGAACAGGACCCAGCGGAGGGAGAAGCTACGCTGAGATACACTCAGGGGTGAGAGGTGAGAGGCTGGTGGACCAGAGGTACCGGTGCCAGGCCAGGAAAGCGTCAGCTGACCCCACGGGAGCCCTGGAGTGGGGTGGCCCCTAGAGCTGTCCCACCCTGAGCCCAGGGGGCGGGGCTCTGAACATTGGTGCTGCTGGCCATCGGGTGCAGGCTGCCCTGGGAGGAGACGGGACCTGGGGAAGGGCACTCTCTCATGGAGGCTGCTGGGCACCAACACTCCCAGCAGGTGGGCAAGGGGGTGCCTGTGTCCTAACGGCTGCCCTTGTCTCCTCTCCATTCTGGACTCCCCGCCACCTCGTAACAGGCTGCTTTCTTTTTTTACTATATTTTTATTGGTTTCAGAGAGGAAGGGAGAGGGAGAGAGAGATAGAAACATCATTGATGAGAGAGAATCATGGACCGGCTGCCTCCTGCATGTCCCACACTGGGGATGGAGCCCACAACCCGGGCATGTGCCCTGATGGGGGAACCGTGACCTCCTGGTTCAGAGGTCGATGCTCAATCACTGAGCCACGCCAGCCGGGCACGCTCATCTAGTCTGAGTGTTGGAGCGGAAAGTCTTTTCTTCTTTTTTAGGAGAGAGACAGCAAGGAAGTGCAAACACAGAGAGGTTTCTCCTTGAGACCCTCTCCACACAGAAGACGGGGATCAGGATGCTCTTCCCACGGGGTCCGGAGGACCTGTGCGTGGCCTGGAAGGGCAGCTCCAAATCCCTGGTGGTAACCCCTCCCCACCAGGTCACGGTCATGACCTAGGAGGTTTGCACGTGGTGTTTCCTCTTCCGGGACGCCCTTCCCCACCTTGAACTCTCATAGCTCATCCTAAACATCACCTCCTCTGGGCAGTCACTCCGTCTCGGGGCCACAGGCACACGCAGGCACCACCTAACAGCTCATCTGACCGGAGCACCCTCAGCTGAGGGTGCACAGCCCTCCATGTGGGGGCTCTGCCCTGGCTCGGGCTCCCCCGGGTGACGCCTCACAGCGCCCCTTCAGACCGCAGACTGACAGACATCCTGGCCAGCGACATCTGTGAACCTGGGGACGGACAGGTGCTGCTCGAAGACTTCCCATGCAGCTGGTCCCCGTGAGCGCCCACGCGGTGCCACCCATTCACAGCCTGAGAAACAGGAGAACAGAGACGCCAGCTCACTTGCCCAAGACCGCACAGCGCGTGGGAAGCAGGGTTCAGATGTGAACTCCATCGACCCAACTCCAGAATGTGGGCTCGTATCTCCACTCACGGGTTGGGACATGCTCTTTTATGGTGAAAACAGCCCTGGCTGGTTTGGCTCAGTGGATAGAGCGTCAGCCTGCGTACTGAGGGGTCCCAGGTTCAATTCCGGTCAGGGCACATACCTGCATTGTGGGCTTGATCCCCAGTGGGGGACGTGCAGGAGGCAGCCGGTCGATGATTCTCTCTCGTCATTGATATCTCTATCTCTCTCTCCCTCTCCCTTCTTCTCTGAAGTCAACAGAAATATTTTTGTTTAATCTAGTGACCCTGCTTCCCGTGGGTGTGAAGATTAGGGGATATCGGTGGTGAACAGTGAGCCTGCCACAGAGCTGGCCTCCCATCCACAGTCACGGGGACTGTCAATCCGCCAGAAGTGGTCCTTGATGCTTACCAGTGGTCGGCAAACTGCGGCTCGAGAGCCACACGCGGCTCTTTGGCCCCTTGAGTGTGGCTCTTCCTAAGCCTTAGGAGTAACCTAATTAAGTTAATAACAATGTACCTACCTATATAGTTTACGTTTAAAAAATTTGGCTCACAAAAGAAATTTCAGTCGTCGGATTGTTGATATTTGGCTCTGCTGACTAATGAGTTTGCTGACCACTGGCTTAGACCAAAATGCATGGAATGATCATCTCACTGTCTGGACCTAGAGCAACGAGACGATGGGCAGGGCAGTCGGCGGGCTGTGCTGGACGCACTTCCCGGCCTCCGTTCGGTTCAGGGCTCAGTGCTCATCCCTCCTTCACGCCCGATGCAGAAGGCCTCACGGTTTTTCACCAACGAGACACTAATGTGCCTTCGGAGGGAAGTTACCCTCCCAGGATGCGACTGTGGGTGTAAGATGTTAAATAACAAATCACTTCGTGGGAAACAAACTTGTGTTGGCCGTTCAGTGAAGATGAGCGGACGGAGGAGTTCATAAAACACGGCCGCCAGACCCCAGCCTCGCTCTCTCTCCAGCACGGTCACTGAAACCCAGGCGCGCCCGGCTCCCGGCGCCTGGGAACCGCGGTGCGGAGACCACAAATGATCCATTACCTCTCGGCGCCCAGAGTGAAAGGTTAAACGTATTATTGCTCACCGCCGCGGCTCTGACCTCAGGATTAATGCCCTGAACAGAAAAAGGTAAAATACCCTTCGTCCTGGGAAGGTACTGGCAGCCAGAAATTACAAAAATTGCAAAAGGGAGATGGGGCCCCCTGCTGGTAGGAACTAGAACCTCAGCCGGCCGTGGGCACAGGGAGAGCCGAAGGCGCACAGGTTCCCACTGGGAGCATTTCCACACGGAGACCCACGCTGAGACCCACGCTGAGCGGGAGCAGCTCTATGAGGAGCAAAGGACTGGGTCCCCCCTACCCCCCCCCCCCCCACTCCCCGACCCCATAGCATTGGAGCTGCGTTTGCATTTTCAAAACAGAGACTGAATGGAGGAACTGTTGGGCCCAGTGTGAGGGCCCAAGGATGCTCCTTTGACAGGTGGGGAGAGCGGCAGCCCAGGCCCCTCCCTGGTGCACCAGCCACTCTGATCCCAACGCCCAGGGCTCTTTCCCGCTCAGAGGCCCCGCACGCGGACCCGTGTGAGCATCGGAGAGGAGCGCCCACCCCTTCAAGTGGCTTCTTGCCGCAGGAGAAGCCGTGACCCACTGAGCCGGCCCCCGACACCTGGGGCAGCGCATCTGGAACGGACAGACACCTGGCCATGAAGATTCTACACAGAAGAGAATCCATGTCCCGGTCACCGGGGTGAATGTGAAAAAGCCAAGCCTGGCCAGCGTGGCTCAAGGGTTGAGCATTGACCTATGACCCAGGAGATCACGGTTCGATTCCCGGTCAGGGCACAGGCCCGGTTGTGGGCTCCATCCCCAGTGGGGGGCATGCAACACGCTTTTCTAAATGCGAAGGGCGAGAGCCTGGAAGGAGCCCTCCCTCCGGTGATATTTAATTGAACCATTTTATGTATTTATTTTAAGAAGTGAGGAAACTAAAGTGTAAGAAGTGGAGATGTTTCTTGGTTTTATGTCAAAACAGAGGCTTCCACATAGAGTAACGGGAGAAGAATGTTCTGTTACTCGGGAAAGGACCATAAACAGCTCAGCCAGCAAGAGTCAAGGGCGGGGTTTGTCGGAGAGTCAGAGGGAAACATCTCCTCTCAAACTCTACCTTCAAGCCCCTCCCAGCTGTTCCAGCGCCTTTGCCGACAACAACCACTCGAAATCTCTCCCTCCTCTGGCAATAAACGCGAACATGCAGTAAAACCATGTCTACCACAGTCTAACTATTCATCTGTTTCATAAGATCTCATGGGCAGCCCACATCATGTGGCTCAAGGGTTGAGCATCCACCCAGGAACCAGGAGGTCTCGGTTCGATTCCCGGTCAGGGCACAGGCCCGGTTGTGGGCTCCATCCCCAGTGGGGGGTGTGCAGGAGGCAGCCAATCCATGATTCTCTCTTATCATGGATGTTTCTCTCTCTCCCCCTCTCCCTTCCTCTCTGAAATCAATAAAAATAGATTTTAAGAGGAGCCCAGACGCCGCAGCCCCTCGCCTTACTCTATGCAGGTGACCGCGCTGTCCCCACCCTCCAGGGGTCAGCAAACCATTTCTGCAAAGAGCCAGATTGTAAATATTTCAGGCTGTGCAAGCCCCGGAGTCCAACTACTCAACCTGCCGACGTGGCCGGAGCAGCCACAGACGTGAGTCAAGAGGAGTGGGTGTGTCCCAATAAAACTTTTTTTAAAAATATATTTTATTGATTTTTTGCAGGGAGGAAGGGAGAGGGATAGAGAGTTAGAAACATCAATGAGAGAGAAACATCCATCAGCTGCCTCCTGCACACCCCCTACTGGGTATGTGCCCACAACCAAGGTACATGCCCCTGACCGGAATCGAACCTGGGACTCTTCAGTCCACAGGCCGACGCTCTAGCCACTGAGCCAAACCGGTTAGGGCCCAATAAAACTTTTTTTAAGAAACACAGTGGGCCGGACTTGGCCCCTGGGCCGAAGTCCACCAATTCCCGCTGCAGTTCCTGGGACTGCACTCTCCAACACCCTCCCCCTCCATCCTATGGACGCTTTAAACCCAGCCTTGAGCCCTTTCGAACGGTAACATCGTCTCTCAGATTCAGAGATGGTCGTTACTACATGAAGACACAACATCCCAGCCGGTGTGGCTCAGTGGTTGAACGTCGACCTATAAACCAAGAGGCCACTGGTTCGATTCCCGGTCAGAGCCCAGGCCCGGGTTACAGGCTCCATCCCCAGTGGTGGGCGTGCAGGAGGCGGCCGATCCATGATTCTCTCTCATCATTGCTGTTTCTATCTCTTTCCCCCTCTCCCTTCCTCTCTGACATCAATAAAAACATATGTATTTTTGAAGACAACCCAGTTGTGTGTATGAACAGGAACAGGCAGAGCGCCCCGTTGGCAGGAGAGTAAATCCTTTGGGCACATCCACGTCGCTGAGCGGATCTTTCCTTGGGGACAGGAGCCTGCTCCCGCCCGCCGGGGCTCCCCCTCCCCCCCCTCACACCTGCAACACCCAGCAGCTGCCTCCTCACGACAGCGCGCAAATGACTTGCCCTCGGTCTGGTGCTGACAAGTGTCTGTCGTGATGAAAATTGGTCCCTTCCATCTCTACTCCATTTGCCAACGATCCGAACGGAGCCGATCACTTCTCCCCACACCGCCGCGCACGGACCGCATCGGGAAGGGGACTTTACCATGAGCCCATCAGCACTGGACTCTGGATTCACATGGAGAAAGACCCTCTCTTCTGGGAGACATCCCAGCTCCACGGGCCCCCCGGCCCGTGCGCCTGAGCTTTGGTGACAGGAACCCCAGAAAACGCATTCCAGAGGCCTCGGCAAACACATGCACTCGCCATGACCTGAAGGAGCCGGGCAGTCACCCTCTGTGATTGGAAAATGTGCTTCTCCTCCCCTCCCCCCCCCCCCCCCCCCCCCCCCCCNGCGCAAATGACTTGCCCTCGGTCTGGTGCTGACAAGTGTCTGTCGTGATGAAAATTGGTCCCTTCCATCTCTACTCCATTTGCCAACGATCCGAACGGAGCCGATCACTTCTCCCCACACCGCCGCACACGGACCGCATCGGGAAGGGGACTTTACCATGAGCCCATCAGCACTGGACTCTGGATTCACATGGAGAAAGACCCTCTCTTCTGGGAGACATCCCAGCTCCACGGGCCCCCCGGCCCGTGCGCCTGAGCTTTGGTGACAGGAACCCCAGAAAACGCATTCCAGAGGCCTCGGCAAACACATGCACTCGCCATGACCTGAAGGAGCCGGGCAGTCACCCTCTGTGATTGGAAAATGTGCTTCTCCTCCCCTCCCCCCGCCGCCCCCCACCCCACTCCCCATTTTAAAGCAATCACAGAATCACAGTTATTTGCAAACGGGTTTTGATAGTTTCTCAAAAGAGAGAGTGTGCCCGGCCAGCGTGGCTCAGTGGTTAAGGATCAACCTATGAGCCAGGAGGTCACAGTTCATTCCTGGTCAGGGCACAGGCCCGGGTTAAGGTTCCATCCCCAGTGTGGGGCGTGCAGGAGGCAGCCGACCCATGATTCTCATCATGGATGTTCTCTCTCTCCCTCTCCCTTCCTCTCTGAAATCAAATTTTAAAAATAAAAAGAGAGAGAGAGAGAAAGTGTGCTGGCCACAGGCTCCAGCTTCCTCCAGGGGGAGGGGTGGGGAGTGGGGCAGGTGTTTGGGGAAGGTTTGGAGGTCTGAGGCCGTCACCTGGTTCACTAATTAGCTCCAGAAGACTGTGCCAAGGAGGAAGTGACGTTTAGGGGCTGCAAAGGGAGAGAAAGCCTGCGAATGCCGCCTAAAGGCACAGGACGTTCCCACGCGGTGAACCCTAACTGGGCTGTGCAGTGGGAGTTCAGCTAAGTGAACGCCCATAAACAAATGGGAGGGCGCGGTCCCAATAAAACTTTATTTTAAAAACACAGTGGGCCCAATTTGGCCAGTGTTGGGAGCAGGAGGCAGGGGGCGAAGGCCATGGAGGAGAGAGGAAGGAAACAAAATCACAAGGGGTCCCTTGTCCTTGGGTTCCAGGCAGTGCTTTAGGGGACCCCTGGTCTCAAGGAGGACCCCACCAGGGGTGGGGCTGCCCTTCGGCGCCCTGATCACGGCCTCGGACGCATGGCCTCCAGTATTCAGCTTATTACACTACTGTTCTCAGCAACAGAGCCGCGCCCCACCCTGTCCTGGGCTCCCGGGGGCTGAGATGGGCAGGTGCTTCCTGCCAGGTGCTGCTGATGGAGGCACTGAAGGGGGACCAGGAACTGGGGAGAGAGAGAGGGCTCGCTCCTACCTGTCGCTGCTTCCTGTTGGCGTCCCCAGCGATGGCCCTTCACCCAGCAGCACCCGTGGGTCCCGTTTTCCAGCTCATCCAGCTTCACCGGAAATTACCTGGCCGCCTCCACCCACCCGCCAGGTGAGCGGGCACCAGCTCCCGGGGCCACCCCCAGGGCTCTGGTCCCTACAGCCTCCTCGCCTTAACTTGCGGCCTCAAGCCCCGAGCTACCCGCTGCTCCTGTGGCCACGGCCTTCTGATGCCTCAGGTTCTGTTTCTGCCTTTTAGGTCCCTCGAAAAGAGGTCATTTAAGACCAGCTGGTGTGGCTCAGTGGTTGAACATCGACCTATGAACCAGAAGGTCAGGGTTCGATTCCGGGTCAGGGCACATGCCCGGGTTGTGGGCTCCCCAGTAGGGGGCGTGCGCAGGAGGCAGCTGATTAATAATCATTGGTGTTGCTGTCTCCCTTTCCCTTCCTCTCTGAAATCAATAATACAAATATTTTTAAAAATAAAATTAAAATAGCCTGAAAGTGGGGGGTCTGCCCCAGAAAGGGCTCCTTCTCTTGCCGCCGAGGAAATACATCAAGACTGTTAGACTGGGAGCTAGCGGGAGCCTCGCTGCCCAGGGACCCCGGCTCCTCTCTCTCTGTCCCCCAGCCCTGGGGTGCGGGGATGACAACGGCACCTCCTCCACACTCGTGTGAGTTTTAAATAATCTAGCCTGGGGGGAGGGCTGGGCCTGCGTCCGGCAGATAACAAGGCTCCATGAGACTCAGCTCCTGCTGCCCATCATCAGCCGCCCGTCCCTCTCCCTCCTGGCGCTTACAGCTGCGTCTGGGCGGGATGCCCGCTCCCGCCACAGGGTGGCACTCTCTTGTCTGGCCGCCCTTCCTGCCTGAGTCACTAAAGCTTCACTTCTCAAAACCGCCAGGAGGGGCCAGGATGGACGGTGGACCCAGAAAGAGCCGGCAAAGCCTGTCTGGGTGCTGCAGGGGGAGCAGCGTCCTCCCCGTCACCTCACAAGGGCAGAAGCTGCCTCGTTCCTTGCCTCCGCTGCCTCTTCTGTGTCTCCAAACCTGGGGGGCCCCAGGCCTCAGAACAGGCGAAGGGGCTGGTAAACTGGGTGGGCGGCCCCCCCACACACCATGGCCGGGAGGGGAGTGGGCCTGAGCGTCTGAGGGAGAAGGCTCATTGGAAGCAGGGCTTCTCGGACATTTTTTGAATCCTCCCCCGAGGATGTCCTCATTGATTTTTAGGGAGGAAGGAGGGGGTTGGGGGTGAGGGGAGAGACAGACACTAGCCCAAAATTCACAGTGCACAAGGCCTATGACTTCCTCGCTGCAGGAAGAAGGCTAGACCAAGGAATACCTTTGATGCCAGTGCACTGGCCTGCAGCCTTTGGAGGACCAGACTTGGGGGTGCCTGTTAGAAACATACCTGCCTGCCCGGCCTGTGCGGCTCGGTTGGTTGAGGTCCTCCTAGGCACCAAGAGGTCGCTGGTTCTATTCCCGGTCAGGACACATGCCTGGGATGCGGGCTTGTGTGCAGGAGGGGGTGTGCAGGAGGCAGCTGGTCATCCATGCTTCTATCTCTCTTTCTCTCTCTCTCTCTCTCTCTCTCTCTCTCTCTCTCACACACACACACACACACATGCCCAGGGCCCACCCCAAACCCATGCACAGATCTGCTGGGGTGGGACCTGCGCACTCCTATTTGACCCGCACGGCCCTCCCTGTAGCTTAGAAAGACCAAAGCCAGACACCAACTAAGGCCTGGAGGGCCGGCTCCCAGACACACACACACACACACACACACACACACACACACACACACACACACCGCTCCCGGCCTCCAGAAGCAAAACCTAAGGGACTTGGCGCTATCTGTTCCCCGTTCCAGCAGGTGGCAGTGTCGGCGGCCCACGGGGCACCGAACCGGCTTCAGCACGAGGCTGCAGAGAAAGAGCGCTCGGGGGAGCCGCCCCCCACGCGTGGGAGCGGGGGGCGGTGGAGGGGGGGGCGCTGCCGGCACGAACCTTGGGCACCAGCGTCCTCCCCTTCAAGCAGCAGAAAGAGGGCGCGGGTGCATTAACTCATCGGCCGTGCCCTGAGCTCCCGCCGCCCTGCACCCCAGCGACGCGGGGGGAGCGGACCCGGCGCCCGGGTTGCCTGGAGCCGCCCGTGGGGAGCCCGGACGTCCGAGAAGAGCGCGGCTACCAGCAGCTGCAACAGCTTGCCCGCTTTTTCCCGGTTCCCTCGAGGCCCCGCCTTCCGCGGGAGGCCTGTCTGCCGATCACGCAGATCCGCGCACTTGGCACCCGCGTGCGGCTGGCCATCTGCGCCCGAGAGATCTGCGTCCCGGATTTCCCGGGGGCTTCACTGTCCCTGGGGGCGGGCGGGGGCCGGATGGGGATCCCACCGGCTCCGGGGGCGGCACTGACGCTCCAGGGACAGCAGGTGGCGCCCCGACCTCTGTGGCCGAGACCGGGAACCCCAGAGGAGCAGACTTTCCTAGAGAGAGGAGGTGTCCGGTGCCTGAGAAGTACGATCAATATTTGATAGGGAAAGACGTGTGCGTGTGACACGGGAAATCGCCTCCCGTTACACTCCGCCTGCCTCCTGGGCTGGGCTCCAGAGCTGGTGGAGGACGCGGAGGGTGTCAGCTGGGAAGGCTGAACCTCTTGTGGCAGAAAGGGGCCCCCCCCCCACCCGGCATCCACGGAGAAAGGCAGAGCCTGGACCCCTGACCTGCCGGGCCCTGCGCCCACCCGGAGGCGCCCTCAGACCCAGGGCGGCTCTCCCCAAAGATGCGTGCTGTGGGCATGTCCCTGCCTAAGGGACAATGTACGGGGTACCCAGCCAACCAGGGGAGTATCCCCCACGCTGGAGTTTTTTACATAATAAAAGGCCAGCGAACATAACGGCGTAAGGACCGATCGACCAGTCGCTATGAGGTGCATTGACCACCTCTCAGTCCCTCCCACAGCCCGCAGGCTCCGATCGCTGGATGGCCCACGGGGAACCATGGAGAACCCAGGTGGGTGGCGGTGGGGCGGGACTGGGGACTGGCAAGGGACTGGAGACAGGTGAGTGGGCGGAAGGCAGACCGCTTGGTCCCTCCCCCCCGGCCGCAGGCTCCCATCGCTGGATGGTGATCCGGGAACCACAGGGAACCAGGGTGGATGGTCGCGGTGGGGCAGGACTGGGGACTGGCAAACAGGCGGAAGATGGCCCTGATTGCAGGCTAGGCCTAGGGACCCCACTGCGCACAATTTTGTGTGCTGAGCCTCTAACATATATACTAGAGGCCCGGTGCACGAAATTTGTGAACAGGTGGGGTCCCTACACCTGGCCAGCCATCAGGGCCGATCAGGTTTTCCGCCTCCCTGCCTCCTCCTTCCCTTGCCGCCCGCATCTGCCGCCACCCACCCCCAGTTCCCTGTCCCAGCCCAGGGCCCGGCCCCAATCGGGCATCGGGACCTGCCAGCTGGGGGGAGGGACCAGGAGTTTAGCCAGCAGGCCCCATCAGCAATTGGGGGCTGGGGGCAGCTCCTGTGTTGAGGGTCTGCCCCCTGGTGGTCAGTGTGCATCATAGCGATCAGTTGTTCTGGTCACTTAGGCTTTTATATATATAGATGAGGGAGATGAGAGAGAGAGAGAGAGAGAGAGAGAGAGAGAAAGGAGAAAGGAAGGAAGGAAGGGAGGGAGGAAGGAAGGAAGGGAGGAAGGAAGGAATGATGGATCTCCCCACAATGGAGTCATTTGCTCCCAGTCACTTGCAAACCCAGCGTGTTGCAGTGTCCACCTCTCTCTTCAGACCACCTGGAAGCTCCTGGTTAGCACTAGTGAGGCCGTCCGTCCCCCAAAATACACTGAGCAAGGCTGAAACAACCTTCCCTGCCTTTTGCTGGTTCCTCCCTGCCCACCCGCTAGCGGCCTGGGAAGCCGTCCCCTGTGGTACAGCCCCGTGAGCAGCCCTCGAGTTGTGGTGGGTGCCGTCCAGTTCATGGGCTGACGAATCGGGTCAATTGTATCTTCACATTTACTCCATTCAGATTTACTTCCTAACACTTTTTCAAGGTAAAAATAATTTTAAGGGGAACATTTCAGTGCTACAATAACGGGAGGCCCTGCTTCTGGTTTTTTGTTTTCATTTTTAAATCAAAACACAGGACTGTAAAAATAAGTATATAACAAAAGTCTGGCCCAGCTGTCGTGGCTCAGTGGTTGAGCGTCAACCTATGAACCAGGAGGTCACGGTTCTATTCCTGGTCAGGGCACAGGCCCGGGTTGTGGGCTCCATCCCTATTAAGGGGCGTGCAGGAGGCAGCCGATCCATGATTCTCTCTCATCACTGATGTTTCTATCTCCCTCTCCCTTCCGCTCTGAAATCAATAAAAATACATTTTAAAAAAAAAAAAAAAGAACTTTGTAATTTAAAAAAAGCAAGCCTGGCTGTTTTCCGAGGAAAAGCATCTGCCGAGTCCTCGGCGGTGAGTTTTCCACCCTTTGGGGAAACTGGGATTCCAGGACAACCCCTCCCCCAGGAATTCGGAAGGAGGGGAGCCCAGAGGCGGTGCCGGGAGAGAGCGGGCGGCTGCGCTCTCACCCCGAGCAGAACAAAGGGGCCCGGGCTGGCGCTGGCGCTCCGGCCGGGCTGCAGCGACCACACCTCCGGAAAGAGCCAGTGAGTTCTTTCCTCCCTGGAAGCTGAGGGAAGGGCGGAGGCTGGGCTCCCCTGCACCCGCCCCCCCTGCAGAGGAACTCCCGGCAGCTGCCGGCAGACCCCCCATCTCCCGCTGGGCCTCTGGTTGCTTCTGCCCCCTGCTCACAGCCAGCCTGGGAGGCAGCCACAGGGGCGGGGCGTGCCCGTGAGTGGGCGGGGCGTAAACGGGGGTGGGCGGGGCATCGGGGCGGGGCGGAGGATGGAGACAGAAGGGGGGAAGCAGCCAGGTTCAGACCAAGCCTCAGAGAGCCTGTTATTAAGGAGGTTTGTCCGAGCTTAGTTTTTGTTTTTTTAATATATTTTATTAATTTTTTACAGAGAGGAAGGGAGAGGGATAGAGAGTTAGAAACATCCATGAGAGAGAAACATCGATCAGCTGCCTCCTGCACACTCCCCACTGGGGATGTGCCCACAACCAAGGTACATGCCCTTGACCAGAATCGAACCTGGGACCCTTTGGTCCGCAGGCTGACGCTCTATCCACTGAGCCAAACCGGTTAGGGCTTGTTTTGTTTTTTAATATATTTGTATTGATTTCAGAGAGGAAGGGAGAGAGAGAGAGAGAGAGAGAAACATCAATGATGAGAGGGATGCATGGATGGGCTGCCTCCTGCACGTCCCACACTGGGGATGGAGCCCACCACCCGGGCATGTGCCTCGACCGGGAATGGAACCTCGGCCTCCCGGTTCATAGGTGGACGCTCAACCCCTGAGTCATGCCCGCCAGGCCCAAAGGAGTTTTCTAACAGGGGAAGGCAGACCTTCACTGTCTGTGCCCCGCGACCCTGGGACGTGGGGGGCCGTTTGCGCCCCCTCGTCCTACAGATCTTCAGGTCCAGAGGAGACAGTGGCTGGTCCCGGGGAGCCGCTGTTACCAGAAGCCCGAGGCCTTTTTCTGCGTCCGCCCGCACGCACTGGCCCAAAGAAGCGAGCGGGCAGGGTTTGCAGACAGGACATTTTAAAACCAGTTGAATGTGCAATGAGCCCATGCGGAGGTGGAGGGCGTATGCTCTGAGAAACCCGACTCCCTGAGGGCACCTGGTTACCGATCATAGAGGAGCAGTCACAATGTTATGGGTTCACTCAGCGAGATAGACCACCTACTCAGAATTTAAATTTAAGAGCCTTTATTAAGCTGGCCAGCTGACTACAGTGCATCCCTTCAGTAAGGGGCTTCGCAGCCTGCAGTACCGACTGAGGGTACAGCAAAATCTTTTATTGCAAAGACTACAGTGTTTTTAAAAAAAAAACAAAAACTACAAAGCATTTCATTAGCTGTTCCTTAGAAGTTTACAAAAAAAAAGTTCACAAGAACAAAGGGGAGATAAACGGAGTCACACCTGGCTGGGTTGAATCATAATACATTGTTTTCTGAGACAATCTAGCAATTTTTCTCTGTCACGATTCTGGACCCTAATACAATTGGTAACCTTTCCATGCCTCAGTCCCTCCCCCTAGCTCAACAGGGCACCAGGTTCGGGGTGGGGAGGTGCTGGGAGCTCACTGCTTGGAGGGGAGAGGAGGGTAAGGAACCGTTTCTTCAGGTCTGAGGTCTGTTCCGGCATCTGTCTGTCCTCTCTCTCAGGAGAGTAGCCAGAGGGTGTCATTCCAGCTTAGGGCTCAGGAGCTGGAACATAATTTACATCAAAATGTTCTCATTCCAGCTTAGGGCTCAGGAGCTGGAACATAATTTACATCAAAATGTTCTCTTTAGCCCCAGCCGGTGTGGCTCAGTGGTTGAGCATTGACCTATGAATCAGGAGGTCACAGTTAGATTCCCCGTCAGGGCACATGCCCAGGTTGCAGGATGGATCCCCAGTAGGGGATCTACAGGAGTCAGCCGATCCATGATTCTCTCTCATTGTTGATGTTTCTATCTCTCTCTCTCCCTCTCTCCCTCTCTTCCTCTCATATATTTTTTAATGTTCTCTTAAGCCTGCAGAGGTCGGACCATGTGAGCATTGGTCAATCCCAGGCTATTGTCTTCTGCTGCCTCAGGGTTGCTGATTATGGGGGAAAGGCCAGGCCTCTGAGGGGTGTGTATATATAGAGATTTCTGGAGTAGGATTTAAAACTAAGTTCAATCAAAGGCAGAGACCTTCAGTTTCATGCTGGACTAGCCTGGTACATGTTTGGCTATGGGAGAGTTCAAGTTCACCCTCTGGTCTTCAGCCTGTTGTGCAAGCCCTGGCTCCATCCTTCCTCGTGGAGGGGACTTCAGACAAGTTACTTAACCTCCCTAGATCTCAGTTTTCTCACCTGTAAAATGGGCGTGGTGCCTAGGTCCTGTGGTTGTTTGTGGGGCTAAGTGAGCGTTTGCAGAGAGTCAGCGAATCAGTACCTTCAGAGCACCCCCTGCTGTGTTTAGGGCTCCTTGTTTAGAGCTAAGTGGGCAGGGGTGTTTGGGGGAGCAATACACAGAATAGATAGGCGTGTTTATATGGTGCACTCCAATGCCACCGCCATTCCATCCGATCCCCGTCCTGCCATGGTCTCTGCATCTTCTAACCGCCCCTTGGAGGGTGACTGCTGTCCCCTGTGCTGGTGACAGCATTCCACCTTCATCACAGAGACTTTATCTTCCTTCCCTTCCTCTTCCAGAAAGATAATCGGCACCCACCTTCGTCGCCATGCCCTCCCTCGCACCCTGGCCAGGGCCCGTAGAACCCGCTGCCTACCCCAGGCCACCGAGTGAAGCCTGTTGCCTGCAAGTCTGCTGGCTCAGACCGGCGGCCGGCTTCTGTGGGTTTAGCATCTTGTGGTGACAGCGTCTAGCCAGCCAGGTGCTAGACGGGTTGCAGCACACACAGCTGAGCTCAGGGATCTCACACCAGTTCCGAGCCTCACCCACGCGCACGGGCCCTCCAGCCCCTCCCCCAGCTCCAGCGCGCTCACCACAGACAGGAAACCTGACCACAAGGGCTCTGAAGCCCTGGCAGCCCTGTGGCTCGGAGAGTCTGCTTGCCAAGGCCAGTGACGACCTCCTTGTGATGTCCCATCACATGTAAAACCAAGGCCCACGTCCTTCCAGGCCCACGAGGCCCCCAGGCTCCGGCCACTGCCCTCCTCCGACCGCGACTCCTAGCCTGGCTCACCCAGCCCTGAGCACGCACATCCTTGCTTTTCTGCAAACACATGCACATGCGCTCTGCCCAGAAGGTCTTCCCCAGATGTCTCCATGCTCCAGCTCCACTCCCATCCCTGCTCAGCTGTCAGCTCCTCAGCCGCCTTCCCTGCCCAGCCTGTCTAACAGCACAAACAGCCCGGCCGGTGCGGCTCAGTGGTTGAGCGTCGACCTATGACCCAGGAGGTCAAGGTTCGATTCCTGGTCAGGGCACATGCCTGGGTTGCAGGCTCCATCCCCAGTGTGGGGGGTGCAGGAGGTGGCAGATCCATGATTCTCTCTCATCATTGATGTTTCTATCTCTCTCTCCCTCTCCCTTCCTCTCTGAAATCAATGAAAATATATTTTTTTAAAAATAAGTAGCACAAACACACCTCCACCTCCGAGTCCTTGTCACTGTGGGGACACTCTTTCTCTCTGTTCTCCACATTTCCACGTGAAGGGACAACCGCCCACCCATCTCTCCTGGTCTAGCTCCCTCTTTCCGACAGGAGGACTGAGTGTCTGGTTGGTGAGGTTGGGAACAGATACTCAGCTCGGCCTTCTTCTCCTGGGGAGCCGGCACACCTGCTGAGAGCGTGGTCTGTCTGCTCTGCCTCCCAGGAAAGGGCCTCCCCACCTGCCCGGGGGGGGGGGGGGGGGGGGGGGGG
>JAWPEG010000015.1:2185526-2196109 GCA_035771395.1 Myotis vivesi | reverse complement strand
GGGGGGGGGGGGGGGGAGGGGAAGGCCTGAAGGTGCAGAGCTGTTGGCACTGTCTCGTTCGAGAGCAGAGCATTAACGAGCCAATATTGTCCTCTGAGCAATATTATCGGTTTTAAATACCTGCCTGGCTCCTATGTGGGTCTGTCCATTGGTTATGAATTTTTATCTACTGCTGCCTAACAACTCACCCGAAACTCAGGCGCTTGAATGAACAATGAACTGTTGACTATTTTCTCGTCGGGCCTGTGGGTCGACCAGATGGTTCTTGTGCTCTACATGTTGTCAGCCAGAACATCGGGCCGGCTGCAGAGCCCCCGTGGCTTCCTTCCGCGGCTGGTGGTTGGTGCCGGCCACCAGCTGGGAGCTTGGGGGCGGGGGGGCTGTCCGCTCGGGGTGTGGGGGCCTTGGCTCCCCTCCCCGTGTCTGTTTGGGCTTCCTCTTGGCATGGTCACTGGGTTCCAAACAGGACTGCTCCACCAGCAGGTATCCTAAGAGGAAGGAAGCGGAAGCTAAGAGTCACCCTAACAATGAATCTTGGAAGCCCTCGATCTCAGAGCACAAATGAAACGGTGCACTTGCTGCTTAAAACAACCCAGGAAGGCTTCCCACTGCACTTAAGATAAAACACAGTGCCCGGAAGGGGCTCCTCCTCCTAGTGGGCATTCTCCCCCCACCCCGCCCCCAATTCTTCAGGCTCCATCCAGCCCCAGGTCCCTGCCTTCAGGGGCTGACCGTCTGATGATAACTGGATGGACACAATCCATCATGTCACACAAGCAAGCATATGTAAAGCTGGCCCTAGTGCTGTGAGCAAAAGGGCCCCCCCACCCCACCCCACACACACGCACCCGAGCCTGTGACGAGGGGATTGACTCATCAGAGAGCCCAGGGAAGGACGCCTGGGAACAGTCCCTCTTGAACTGGGATCCGAAGGGATGAGCAGGAGTGAAGGGAGTGAAAGGAAAGCAGGAGGGAGGACCAGCGTGTGCAAACACCTGAGGCAGCCTTGTAAGCTGGCCGGGTGGAGAGGTGGAGAGCATAGGCAGGAGACAGGTCTAGCAAGGCCGCAAACCCAAGGGGTTCAGACTCTATTCTGGGCCTAAGGAGACGCTCCCGGAGGGCCTCAGGCCAGCGCTGGCCTGGCGAGATCAGCCGAGAGGCGCTCTCTGGCTCGGTCCTGACGTGCTAATAACTACTCGGACCTCAGAGCAGCTGCAGCTCCTGCAAGGGAGAGAGAGGCCGGAGAGAGTGTGGGGAGACCCCACTGCCTCCGAGGTAGAGAGGACGGCGGCGTGTACTGGGGACTGGGGAGAGGAGAGACCGAGCAGTTGGCAAACGTACTAAACCTTGTGTGCGGCCAGAGCACAACTGCATTCCTGTTTCTTACTCTAAAGCCCTCGATGTCATTGATGAGGAAGCCCAGGAGACACACCATCCTACGGACTGCCGGCTGGGACACATCGAGTCTGTTTATCAGATTGGCCGGGTGTATTAGGCAACATTACGTGTGCAAGTCCGTCTGCTTTTTGTTTGTTTGTTTAATATATTTTTTATTGAGTTCAGAGAGTAAGGAAGAGGGAGAGAGAGAGAGAGAGAGAAACATCAATGATGAGAGAGAAACATTGATCGGCTGCCTCCTGCACGCCCCTACCTGGGGATGGAGCCCACCACCCGGGCCTGTGCCCTGACCGGGAATCGAACCCTGACCTCCTGGTTCATAGGTCGATGCTCAACCACTGAGCCACGCCGGCCGGGCAGGTCCGTCCGCTGTGACAGCATCGGCAGGCCAGCAGGCCCCAAGTGCTAGGGGGCTGGTCATGGGGACATATTGCCTCCTCTCGCTCACTTTTGTGAAAGGGCAGAAAAGCGGGCTGGTTGCATATAAAGGGTTGTCGTCATGGCATCGCACGTGCCTGGACTCACATGCCTATTCCTACTGCTGTCCTTACCAACTCTGTGGAATGTTCCAGAGCCTCTCTGTGCTCCTGTTGCCTCATCGTTGACATGGAGGTGATAGTAGCAGCCACCGCTGCTGGAGTTTTCGGAGGCCAGAGAACCCCCTCCTGCCCTCTGGCTTTCAGGACTGAGAAGCAAAAGCAGGTGCCAGACAGGTAGAGACCGAAATGCCACCTCGGAGGCGACCAGGCTAGACCAGAGGATGTGGTTGAGGTGAAAAGGCTTCGTGCAGCCGCGGACACAGGGAGCGACTGACCGCAGACAGCGGGAGGAACATGCCCTCACCGGGGACAGGGGGTCTGGCCCAGTGCCGAGCCTTCGCGGGGAAGTCACCTGTCGTCCTGGGGAAGTGAGTGGGAGGCGATGGGACCAGGCAGTGCGGGAACCAGGCCTCAGAAACCCCTCTCCCCCATGGAAATAGAAGGAGGAGGAAGTGACTCCCTCTGAAACCGGACAGCCAGGGGGTTTGGGCAGCCTGTCTCTACTGGAGCCAACAGGGTTGAATCACCTGAGCGTTTATTCTAATCCTGCCGGCAGCGTGGGAGCGCAGCAGGTCAGCCACAGACATCTGCTCTGCCCCCCACCGTCAGCTGCTGCTTCTATTGGGTATATGGACTGAAGGGGCCACATGCTGACCTGACAAGCTCAGGGGAGGCCTGCATGGCGGTCTTGCAAACTCGGAGACCTAAAGTAACCACCAAGGATGGTCTGACATTAAACTTTAACTAAAAGCAGTGATGGTGGGCAGTTACGTCCTAGGCCAGTATCTTCACTGACAAGGTCAACCTTTACCTTAACTGAGCCTGTCTGTCTTTTTGCATCTATGATAACATACCCTTGAAATGTCTGGGTAACTTGTAACTTCCCTTTTTCTGGAGCCCCTGGAGCACAACCAAATGTGCTGGGCTCCAGGACAGAGACCACAATTTCCTTCATCATCATGTTAATTGATCCTGCACCCACCTAAGTATGTGTCCATCATTTTACTTTTTATCCAATCCCAGGGGTTTCCCTGCTTTGCTTATCCCTCCTCCTTAATCTGTCACCAATGAATTTCATGTAACCCACCTACGTCCCTCCTTTGATTGCAAATGTATAAATACAAATGTAACCCCGCCATTCTCCTGAGCATTATCTCAATTCGTTGAGCTTCTGCTTCCCAGCATATGTCGACAGTTTGACTCAAATAAACTCACAAAAATTCTTTACAGGTTTCAATGGTTTTTTTATGTTAACAGGTAGAAGCACAAAGATTCCATGGGGGAGGAATGCCAAGTGGGCAGCTTACAGGTATTTGCAGAGGCCTGCGGGTATGCAAAGGGCTGGGGGTCTTCAAAGGCCTGGCGATTCTGGCTTCTGCAACAAGGCTGTTCATCTTCCCATGAAAACCTCCATCTCCAGGTGAGCTTCCAGGCCCCAGGTTCGACTCCCTCCCGGCAGGTGAGAATGTGCCTTCTTTCATCGGAATAATGACAGAGCCTGGTTAGTAGTTCTTACCATTATAGCTGGTCCCCCGCATTCTCTTCCTGCCCCTGTTGCCTCCACACTGGCTCACGGGGTTGCTATGGAGATCAGACTCTGCAGGGCGGACATCCCTGGCAGCAGCCAGCCATCCTGGGCTGGGGAGGCTGGCCCCTGAGGGAAGTTGTGGTTGAGCAATGGCATGAAGCAAGGGAGTTTCTTAAAAGGGGATTTCTCTATTTCCCCTTCTCCCCTGGTTCCCTTTACGCAGGAAACCTTGAGAGTTTCCTAAAGGGAAATGCTGACCAGATGTGAACTGGCAAGTCTTCACAGCAGAGGAAAAACCCCCAACTGTGTCTCGATGCGGGTGAATACAGTATCGAGGTCCCGAGTCCTTTCGGGGTGTATGCAGGCACTACCTGGTTGCTGGAGGGCGGGGTTCTGTTTGCGGTGGGGTGGAGGCTGTTGTGTGCTTTTCAAGGCAGCCTCCCCTCACCCCTGACAGTGAAGCAATTAGGAATCTGCGGGCAGGGAAGCAAGCAGGTACTGCCCTGGGGAGAGCCCCGGCCAATCACATGGCAACCGCAGCTCCATTGAATGCCAGGGCAAGGGGGAGGCAGGAAAGAGCCTGTCCACTCCCGGGGGGCACCCTGTCAGCGAGGCGGGGCTCCCCACCTGCACCGAACCGCCTGAAGGGGGAGGCTGCCGGCTGTGTGGACGCCCTGGGAATGCCCCCGGGAGCAGGAAAGGGTTGGTCCTGAAGGCCAGCAGCTCTCTTCCCGCTGAGTCATCCCCGGGAGGGGCACCAGGACCACACCTGCCCGGGTTTCTGAGGCTGACGGAAACCCCCAGCGCCAGCATCCCTGAGCGGTCTGACCTCGGGTAATCCCTCTACCATTCCCCCCTGGCATTTCCAGCGGCAACACCTTTAGATCCCCTCCTGTCCCTCCAGGGGAATCGGCACAGAGGGAGGGGGCTCCCTGGCCCCCCACGTTCGGTGCGGTTGCATAAGCCACACCAAGCTTTTCCGTGATAATGGAGCCTTAAGTAGACGGCTAATGGAGCAACAATCATAGCGAACATGTAGTCATCGCTGACTGTACCCAGGTGTTGTTGAGTGGGCGTCAATGAATCAGGGGCTTCGGCTAGAAATAAGGGGGAAAGATTTGTTCAAGGGTCTGAGGGTTTGCCAACCGGAAACACAACCAGGCCAGGCCCGGAGCGTTCCGAAGAAGAGAGAGAAGCTGAGGGTTCGTACAATAAAAGAGCACATCCCTGAGCAGGCTCGGTGCTGCGGGTTAGCCTCTGGGTGGTCTGAGACGCTCACCCTCTCACCAGCTGGCGGCCTAAATACAGGCGCCTGTCATTGGAGGGCTCTCCGGGGGCTTGGTGTGTATTCAGGCATTGACGCGGGACTGCAAAGTTCCGACGTTTGCGTTCCGGAGCTAGTTAGAACAGGAATCGAACTGTTTCCTCAACCTACCAGAACCCTTGCTCTGAATTCTGTCTGGGCCAGTGGTCAGCAAACTCGTTAGTCAACAGAGCCAAATATCAGCAGTACGACGATTGAAATTTCTTTTGAGAGCCAAATTTTTTAAACTTAAACTATATAGGTAGGTACATTGTTATTAACTTAATTAGGGTCCTCCTAAGGCTTAGGAAGAGCCACACTCAAGGAGCCAAAGAGCCGCGTGTGGCTCTCGAGCCGCAGTTTGCCGACCACGGGTCTGGGCTGAACTAAAACACCGATTTCAGTCATGTAACTGCTTGATGGCAGTGACTCTTTGATTTCTTCACTCGACTCTTCGGGACTATACTAACTTTCACAACAATAGGAAGTCCTATTGTTAACCACATTTCACAGATGAGGAATTAAGACGTGTCTGCTCTGTCTGCTACAATCAGCACAGAGAGAGGAAACCAGCCCTCTATCTTCCACCATCTGTTTCCATGGACTCAGAGAATGCCAAGGTGTGAGAAGGACTTCAGAGATCGCCGAGTACAACCCTGGATTTCACGGACGGGGACATGGAACTGGACAGGGCTCATGGTGTGTTTGCCCAAGTCCCACAGTGCAGCCATGGCTGAGCCCCTGACCCCCGAGTTCTGTACGTCTCCTCTAACACACCCTCCCCCTTCCCTCCCAAATAAGCATGTTCCCGGATTTTTCTCAACCACTTGTTTGCCTGTCAATTCTCCATACTTATTATTTCCAGTTTTTTCTTCTGTTACCATTTTTTTAATATATATTTTTTATTGATGGCAGAGTGGAAGGGAGAGGGAGAGGGAGAGAGAGAGAGAGAGCGAGAGAGAGAGAGAGAGAAACATCAATGATGAGAGAGAATCATGGATCAGCTGCCTCCTGCACGCCCCACCCTGGGGATGGAGCCCACAACCTGGGCCTGGGCCCTGACCTGGAATCTAACCAAGACCTCCTGTTCCTAGGTCAACGCTCAAACACTGAGCCACACCATCCGGGCTTCTGTTATCATTTTTAGTGAAGGGAAAAAAAGGGGGGGGGGGAGATAAGAAAAGAGGAAAGAGAAAGGAAAGAAAAGAAGAAAGAGAGAAAGAGGGAGATGGGTAGGGGGAGAGAGAGAAAGGAGAGAGAGACAGAGGGACAGGGGAACTGTTAACAATGATGTATTAGACCTTTGTTTTTGAGTTCGCCTAAGAAAATCCAGAGCAAGAACTCTGACGCAAGAAGTTTATTTAGAAAGTCAGAGGTGGGAGGAGTGAGCCAGCTGGGCCTGGTGGACTCGGGAAACAAGTTACAGAGGAGAGAAGGGCCCTGGGAGCTTAGGAGAAGGAAATCAAAGAGTTGGCAGCTGAGGAAAGAAGGGGGAACAGGGAGGGCGTGAGAGAGGGGAGGGAGCGAGTACATGGGGCCCTGGTCTTAAGGGTTTTTATCTATTTTCTGAAGGTGGGAATTTTAGGGGAGGTCTCGGGGGAGAGTCTCAATAGAATATTCATCAGCTTCCCAGGTCCTGGTCTCCACAGACGGATGGAGGGGTTGGCACTAGGGCAGGAGGCCATCAGTCAGTGCAGCTGAGCCTGATGCCGGCCACGGCCGCTGCTTTTCTGGGCCTGGAGCTGAGACACTGAGGCCTAGATGTTACCTCTCGTTTGACCAAAACCCTGTCTCTGTGGTCAGCAGACCCACAGCTCTGTTCCTCCGATGTTGTCATGTGGGTCAGAACCCCTGTCCCGAGGGCTCAATGCTCAGGGGAGGGTCCTGCAGGGGCTGGTGTGGGAGTCTGTGAGGCTGTTCCCCGGCCCCCTTGTCCTCCTTGAAGGGTCCACCACATGGCCAGCGACATGCCAGGGGAGGGGAGGCCACCTGGGGTAAGGTCCTAGCCCAGTGATGGTGAACCTTTTGAGCTCGGCGGCGTGTCAGCATTTTGACAAGCCCTAACTTAACTCTGGTGCTGTGTCACATATAGAAATTTTTTGATATTTGCAACCATAGCCGAAACCGGTTTGGCTCAGTGGATAGAGCGTCGGCCTGCGGACTGAGAGGTCCCAGGTTCGATTCCGGTCAGGGGCATGTACCTGGGTTGCGGGCACATCCCCAGTAGGAGATGTGCAGGAGGCAGCTGATCGATGTTTCTCTCTCATCGATGTTTCTAACTCTCTGTCTCCCTCCCTTCCTCTCTGTAAAAAATCAATAAAATATATTTTTTAAAAAGTATATATTTGCAACCATAGTAAAACAAAGACTTATATTTTCGATGTTTATTTTATATATTTAAATGCCATTTAACAAAGAGAAATCAACCAAAAAATGAGTTCGAGTGTCATAGGTTCGCCATCACTGGCCTAGCCTGTGATTCTTGTTTTCCAGTTTTGCCCGTTGCTAGGCACCCAGGACTTCCTGCCCTGCGGACACTCCTCCCTGGCCCATTGTGCCTGTGCCTGTCCAACTGCCCCCTCTGCCAGAACTCTGTGCCATTGATGAGAAGCTGGACAGCCCAACCCAATCTCTAGCGCCCTGGCGCCGGGGTCAGGTTGTCTGACGGCCAGCAGATCCCTGGCCTGCCCCTGGGTCAGTCCCGCCTCCTCCTTCTGAGCCTCAGTTTCCCCACCTGCAAAACCAGAAGTTCACCCTCCAACAGGTCATCCGGAAGCATATTTTTGGTTTGTTGTTTGTTTGTTTGTTTTAAAGAGTAAATTCTCCTTTATTGTTTTATAAGTGTTTTTATTGATTTTCAGATAGAGAGGGAGGGAGAGGGAGAGAGAGAGAGAAACATCAACAGACACACCCACTGGCTGCCTCCTGCACCCCCTACTGGGCGTGGAGCCCACAACCCGGGCACGTGCTCTACGGGGAATCGAACCAGGACCCCCTGGTCCCTGGAAGGGCGCTCCGTCCACCTGAGCGCGAAATGCTCCCCAAAGAACAAGCCCGGCTTTGCCCTCAACAAACATGGCATCGGCGGTGACGTCGCCTTCCGTCGCCTCGCGGGTCCCAGTCCCCCGCCCCCCGCGGGCGGCGAGCCCCAGTGACGGCAGCGCGCGGGGCGCATGCGCGGCGCGGGCCGCGGCGACGGCGACAAGGGGCGGAGGCGGCCCTGCCCCAGTGGCCCAGCCAGGCGCCGGGCGCGATGGTGTAGCCGGGCCTGCGGGCGGCGGCGGGCGGCGGGCGCGCGGGGCGAGGGCCCAGGGCCGCGCCGCCACGGGCTCCGGGACAAGCGGCCGCGCGCGGAGGGGGGTCGCCGCCCCGACCCCGGCGCCGCCGCGGGAGGCCGCGCCCGCCATGGCGGCCCGGCTGGTGCTGGACGAGTTCACGGCGCCCGCGGAGAAGGCGGCGCTGCTGGAGCGGAGCCGCGGCCGCATCGAGGGCCTGTTCGGCGTGAGCCTGGCCGTGCTGGGCGCGCTCGGCGCGGAGGAGCCGCTGCCCGCACGCATCTGGCTGCAGCTGCGCGGGGCGCAGGAGGCGGTGCACAGCGCCAAGGTGAGTGCGCCCCCCGGCCCGCGCGGTCGGGGCCTGGGCGCCCCACTCCGCCTCCCGGCCCCGCGCGATCGGGGACCCAGGGCTCCCCACTCCGCCTCCCGGCCCCGCGCGATCGGCGCCTGGGCGCCCCACTCCGACCCCCGACCCGCGCGATCGGGGTCCCTGGGCGCCCCACTCCGACCCCCGGCCCGCGCGATCGGGGCCTGGGCTCCCCACTCCGCCTCCCGGCCCCGCACGATCGGGGCCTGGGCGCTCCACTTCGATCCCTGGGCGCCCCACTCCGCCTCCCGGCCCGGTGTGCGGGTGAAAGCGCAGTGTCCCGAGACCACCGACCTGCGTGTTCAGTCCTCGGGCCGTATGACCTTAACTAGCGGTTTCATCCTGGCGCCTCAGTTTCCCCATTTGCGCGGGGCGCTGACGAAAGCGCCGAGCTCCCTGGGCTGTCGCGGAGCGAGGCTGGCCCTGAGCGCGCCACTGCGCTGCCTGTTGTTATGGTTCCCCCGCCCTCCGGGGTGCGCGGGACTGGAGATGCGCAGGGCCGGTGGGGGTGCGCGGGGGCCGGTGGGGGGGTGTGGGGCTGGGGGGTGCCCGGGGCCGGTGGGGGGGGGGGGTGTGAGGCTAGGGGTGCGGGGGGCTGGAGATGCGCAGGACCGGTGGGGGTGCGCGGAGGCCGGTGGAGGGGTGTGGGGCTGGGGGTGCCCGGGGCTGGAGATGCGCGGGGCCGGTGGGGGGGTGTGGGGCTGGGGGTGCGCGGGGCTGGAGATGCGCGGGCAGTTGGGGGAGTGTGGGGCTGGGGGTACCCGGGGCTGGTGGCCCCTGGGAGGTGCGCAGGGCTGGACCTTTTGGGGGTTTCAATCCCCTTTGAAGATCTGACTCAAGGCGTATGCAGAAGAGATGCGGATGTTTAATAATAATGTTTAAAAACGGCATCGTTTCTTGTGATGTTAGGTAGGACGCGCATTTACTTTCTTGTTCTATCCGACATCGAGCTAAATGTACTGCGCACCTTAGACATCCGATGAGGCCGATTTTATTCTCTCTTTACTAGTAAATTCACAGCTGGGGAAACTGAAACTTTTGAGGTGGTGACTCACCTTCTAGATCAGCCTTTTCCTCTTATACCTGATGGAGGCGGCCAGCGGGCCCCTCCCTCCTCCAGCCGCAAACCGCCACCGAATGGCCCTCTCTGGCCCCCTCCCACGTGCCAGCTTCTCCAGGCTTTTCCAGAGTTCGCTTCCAGAGCCCTGTCTCCCAAGGGGGGAGCCTCTGGGACTTTGGAAATGCCATGGCGCCTGAAGCCTCGAGGAGACGCCTGACTTTCTCGGATGGAAAAGCCAGCTGCTTGCTTTCAGCATGTTTAGAGGAGAGAACACTTAACTGTGTGATTCCTCTCCGCAGTAGGTGTCGGAGCAGGTTTGCTTTCCTGCTCTGCCGTTTCTAAACCATCTGTCTGGCTCCGGACAGCGGATCCGCCCTTCCCAGTCCTCGGGGGTGAGAGGTTGGCCTGGCGGAGCCCTGAGGTTCCTTAGGAAAGCCTGCGGCCTGTGCCACCACCTCTCCTTCCCGCCACCACCTCTCCTTCCCGCCACCACCTCTCCTTCCCGCCACCACCTCCCCTTCCCGCACCTTTGCTGCAGATAAGCCCTCATTCTGGGCGGGTGCCCCCTGATCACTGCCTCACTCCCGTCCCCCTCTTCTTGTCCCAGCCCTCACAAAAGCCCCTCTCCTGCCCTGGGACCTCCTAGGGCAGGGGTTCTCAACCTGTGGGTCGCGGCCCCTTTGGGGGGTCAAACGACCCTTTCCCAGGGGTCGCCTAAGACCATCAGAAAACACATATATAATTACATATTGTTTTTGTGATGAACCACTATGCTTTAATTACGTTCAATTTGTAACAATGAAATTGGGGGTCACCACAACATGAGGAACTGTGTTAAAGGGTCGCGGCATTAGGAAGGTTGAGAACCACTGGCCTAGGGCCTCCGTTGCCTATCTCCCTCCCTCTGAACCCCTCTGAGTTACACACTTCAGTCGCCAACCTGCCCAGTTCCGTGCCTCAGCCGCCCTCCGGGGACACCTGCCCTGGGGTCTGACGGGGGCTCCCCCGCTTGGCGCACTGCCCGCTCCAGCGCGGCCTGACTCTGGGCTCACCCTGAGCACGGAAAGTGCTTCTTGGGCACAACACTGGCTGCCCTTCTCACCAGACCCCCCC
>JAWPEG010000015.1:2127961-2185521 GCA_035771395.1 Myotis vivesi | reverse complement strand
GGCCCCCCCACCCCGCCCCCCCCCCCCCCCCCCGTCAGACCCCGCCACCCCGTCCTCTCCCTGTCCCTGCCGTCCCCGCGCCGCTGGGCATGAGCTCATGGGAGAAGGTGTGTCTCGCGGTGTCTGGGAAGCATGTGTCACCTGCCCACTTATCTGTGAAATGTGTTACTCACAGTCCCACCCTCCCCTTTGCCAGAAATCCTTTTCTTGTTTGTTTCCCCTCCAGGCTCACAGGGGAGCTGAGTAGCTTTTGGTTTTTGCTAACTCGCCTTGCAGTTTGTTTTACCTTCTTTTGAGGGAAGGAAAACCATTGACTTGCTGTTTGAAGTTAAGAACAGGAAAGCAGACGTCAACATCTACCGTGTGTCCCCTGAGGAGGGGTGCAAGGGGAGAAGAGCTGGAGGAAAGGGGTGAAAGGCTGGCTGGTGAGCGTGGTCACAGGGAGCTGTGGGTCACCATTCCGAGCGCATCCAGCGGCTCAGCACTTGGCTTTCGGGCTTTTCAAATGCTGATCCCCGTCCGCACAGGCCAGAGGGGCAGATGGGGACGGAGTTAGTAGGGCCCCAGGACTAGCGAGGTGCGGAGAGGGTGGCCCGTGGTGCCCTGGGCGGTCACCGAGGCGCAGGCGCGTCGGCTCCCTCTGTCAGAGGGAAGCTCGTGGAGGAAGCGGCTTCAGCTGCCGGTGAAGAGCCTGGGAGATCCCAGTGCCAGTGGCTGGGAGCAGAGGCCTGGGAGCCGGGAAGCAGGGGCACAGCTCCGAGCGGCCTTCGGGGAGCCGGGTGCCCAGCCTGGCCGCGGCCTCGTCCGTTAGGGAGTCTGAGGGTCCCCACGGGGGCGGGTCTGCCTGAAAGTCTGTGTTTGGGGGCAAGAAGACCCCTCTGTGGAAGGGACATTGTTCCCCGTGAGCGACACAGTTCTCACTGGGACCGGGATAGAGGACAGCCCTGGTGTCAGAAAAGATGGTGGGTGCCTTGACTGCCTGTTGCTTGGTGGGGCCGAGCAGCTGACATTTAAAGAAAATGTGTCCAGCCCGGCCGGCCTGGCTCAGTGGTTGAGCGTCGACCTAGGAACCAGGAGGTCAGGGCACATGCCTGGGTTTCGGACTCGATCCCCAGTAGGGTGCGTGCAGGAGGCAGCCGATCCATGATTCTCTCTCATCATTGATGTTTTGATCTCTCTCTCCCCCTCCCTTCCTCTCTGAAATCAATGCAAATATATTTAAAAATAAAGAAATAAAGAAAATGTGCCAAGAAGTGCACTCACTGTTGCCTCCTGACAGCTCAGCCGGGAAGGGGGGAGACACTTGGAAACAAACCGCGCAGCGTGGCCCACGTGACCCAGGTCAGCGGAGAGGGAAGTGGTTCTGCCCAGCTGGGCGCTGGGGGGTGAGCGAGCTCTCCAGAGAGAAGAGCAAGTGCAGAATCACAGCGATGATGCGATGATGCGAGACTGGCTCCTCACAGGCCCCGCGTGCGGAGGGCGGGAGGGGGAGTGGCCGCATGAGGGCCAGGCACGAGGCTCTGGAGCCGCTGAGGAGCCGGACTTGCCCAGCAGCTGGCGGTGGGAGGCCTGGGGGCTGTGAGCGAGAGCGATGGCCTCATGTACCTCTCCTAGGAGAGGCCGTTGCCCGCACTCACGTTCCGCCTTACTGGCTGGGGGTCGTACAAACTGGGGAGCGGGTTGAGCCTCCTGTGTAGCCACGCAATGTCTCTGCCAGGGCCAGGGAGACCGTGCCTGGAGTGAGGAAAGCCAGAGGAAGGCATTGTCCGCAGGGCCCATGGGAGGGGCGGGGGCAGACGTGCAGGCACAGACATTTGTGAACAAACTCCAGAGAGGAAGTGGAAGTGCCTGCGCTGCGGCCTCATTCAGGCCTCATGCACTCATTCGTGGGATGGAAGCTGCAAAGCAGGTGGGACCCTGGGGGCCAAGCATTGGGGGGAGGAAGGAGGTGGGAGGGAGCCTGGCCTGGCCAGCGGGAAGAGTTAGAATCTCTTGCTTTACACCAGAGAGCCACCAGTTGCGATGTTTCTCTGTGAGCCGCGTTGGGAGGTGGCTGGCGGGTAGGAAGGAACTGGGGGACGGCGCTCGCTGGTGCCCTGAGGGAGAGGGCAGGTGCCCAGGCCTCGGAGGAGCCATGGGAAGAGCGTGGGAGGACGGGGGGGGGGGGGGGCTGAAGGGAGGCCCACGGATGGTGCGTTGGCTTGACTTTGGAGCAGGACTTGGTCCCGAAATGCTCAGGTGGGTGGTGGTCGCCCACTGGGTGTTGGGGCGCCAGCCCACAAGGCGAAAGGCCCCGGCCCCGCGGGGTTTTCGAGAGGCCTGCCTCTGGGCTAGGGCAGTCCAAGTACGTCCCAGACTGACCTCCTACGTCCAGTGACCTGGGCCTGCGAGGGGGCAGGATGCAGGCTGAGTGGGGACAGGACCTCGGCCTGTGTCCCCTCGGGCGCTGGAGTGGGGCTGAGAGAGGGCAGGTTCAGTCAGCACAGGAGATGCCGTCAGGGGTGGCGAGAGAGGAATTCAAGCTTGGCCATGGGGGATTCTGAGGGCCAAGGGGGAGAGGCAGGGAGGCTCCTTGGTCCTGCGTGAGGTGGACGTGTCCCTTTCCACTTAGAGAGGCGGAGAGAGGGGTGGAGGCGCTGCAGAGCCGAGGGCACCAGGTCCAGCGTGGGCGTCGGTGCCAAAGGGAGCTGGTGTGCCAGGACCCTGCCCTGGAGGCTCGCAGGGGAGCAGGAATTGGAAGTGAGTGGCCGGCTCCCCGCGTGCAGTGTGTCCGGGAGCCGTAGGCGCTGAGCTTGCTGCCCGCGCTGCCTGCCAGGTGCCTGCTCAGGCTCAGCCCCAGCCTCACGGCAGCGAGGAGCCCGGGGACATAGCAGGGGCCTGCCCGGAGCCTCACGCAGGGAGGAGCCCCGGGGACATAGCAGGGGCCTGCCCAGAGCCCAGCCTCACAGCTAGGAGCCCGGGGACATAGCAGGGGCCTGCCCGGAGCCGCCTGGAGAGCTTGCGGGAGAGGAGTTGGGAGGACCGTCGCCCCTCAACACACATGACAGCACTGGGCCCAGCAAAGAACTCGAGGGGAGGAGGGTCTGAGGCAGAGTTGGTGGGTGTCCTTTCCCAGCTCTGAGTTCTGACGTCACATTTGTGCAGCAGGAGGAGTGAGGGGGGGAGGAGGTGCGGTCTGTGGAGGGGCCTGGGAGGCTCCGGCTGCAGGGGTCTCCTCTCCGTCTAGGAGAACCCGGTGCCCGTTCCTCTGGTCTGTTCCTGTCTTTTCTGGTTGATTGTTTTATTGTTTTTGGTCCCTGGTTTCCTGAATGGGTTCTTGAGCAGTGGGCCTGCCCGGCGGAAACGGCTCGATGTCACACTGGGCGGCGACGGTGGGTTTTGTTTTGATTCTGCCAGAAAGGAGGCCGGCGTTGCTTCTGCATCTCCAGGAACGCTACTTTCTGCTCGCCCTGGTTGTGAGAGCGGCCTCCGAAGAAGTGGTGGCTTGCTCAGCCCTTTGCGGGCCGATGCTTTGGGGTTGTGCCAGCATGTGGAAAGAAGGGGTTCTCTCACTGAGGGGGGTGGGGGGGCAGTGACTCCTCATGACTCGTTTCCTTCCCTGTCCGCTTACCAGCTAGTGTCCCGGGTTTTCATCAAATCAAGGACCTCTTGCTCTGTGCTGCCTTTTCGCTAAGTTAATGGCATCGGATACAGCTCGCAGTTTTGCAATCCGAGAACAAAATGGGGGGGGGGTCCTTATATAATTAATTAAAGAACTTTTTTTAAACAGGGTTATGTCTTAGGGAAACAACATAGGAAAATGCTTTTGTTTAAAGGAACGGAATTATTCCTTTTCGCTGTTACTTTAAGGGGTTCCTTCCCGCTCCAGGGAGGTTTGGCAGGTCTGGGGCTGACAGTTCGTGGTTCACCGTGCTGAGCGCGGGCCGCGTGACCCCTCGTGTCTGCGGGGAGCGGCGGCTGCGCTGGCGTCCGAGGCTGGGCCTCCCCGCCCGCCCATCACCAGCATCCTCGTCCTTCCTGCGCCTGCGCGTTCAGGGCGCAGTGTCTCCTGATCAGCCCTGGTGTTGTTCAGATGAAGAAGTGAAGTTATCACTTTGTTGTCATAGCCAGGTTAATAACATCAGGGGGAGAACTTCTGTTTTAAAATTAGCATTAAATTGATCAATCCCATCCATTATTCTAAGGATTATTTTTAGGACATGAATAAAAACAAAAATGCTCTCGAAGCATCTGTTTCTGTGACTTTTGAGGTTCTGGGCGGGGCGGGGGGCGGGGCGTAGTCCTGGAAGGGCTCACACATCAGTACCAGCTGCGTCGTTTCTTTATTTTCTGGGAATTCTAGGAACACAGGGTTAGGCCAAGGCTTGTTCTCTATGAGCCAGTTAGAACCAAGCTTCTTTAAGAAACATTGTGCCCCGACCAGTGGTTCAGTGGATAGAGCATTGGCCTGCGGACTCAAGGGTCCCAGGTTCAATTCCAGTCAAGGGCATGTACCTTGGTTGTGGGCACATCTCCACAGGGCGCGTGCAGGAGGCAGCTGATTGATGTTTCTAACTATCCCTCTCCCTTCCTCTCTGTAAAAAATCAATAAAATATATTTTTTAAAAAAGAAAAGAAATATCGTAATCTAACTTATTAGTATCCCTCGAGATGGAATGCATTCCCACTCACACCATGAGAAGTAAAGGCTTTTCTTGTTTTTAGGCACAAACATGCAGAGAGCTGCGGCTTTCTTTGTCCCCCACCCTCTCAGCCACAGTCAAAAGTAAATCCCACTCCTCGCCCCCCCCCACCCCCGCCCAAAGCACAGCCGGGCCCAGGGCTCCCGGCTGCGGCTGCGAGGGCTTCCCTCACGTCCTGGGACAGGCATCCCCACGGCAGAGAGCCCAGCCCCGGCCCCTTATGGTCCCGTCGCATGGAGAACAGGTCCCTGTTCCTCGCCAGGCGGGTCCGCAAAGTCAGATCCCTGCAGGCTGGACCGAGTGGAGGCTGCCCTGGCCCCCGGGCCCCGGTCCCCGAGCCAGGAAACAGCCAAAGCAGAGCCAGGGAACAAGGAGCAGTGGGCAGTAGTGCCATAGGTTCTCTTTCCGCTTGGGATCCGCTCTGGGCGCCAAGAAGAAACCTGCTTGGGCTGCAGGGCCGCCGAGTGCAAGCTCCACGCGGGTGACAGCTCCACGTGGGTGACAGCTCCACGCGGGTGACAGCTCCACGCGGGTGACAGCTCCATGCGTGTGGGCTCCACAGACCCTCCAGGTCCCTCAGAGCTGCCCACACTGTCCCGGGTCAGCACTTGCTTTCGAGTAACAGGCGTGACGCTCACAGGTGGGTAGCTGGTGGGTGAGGGAACCAGTAGGAATGTAGGTTCAGAGAGGATCTGAGTGGTGTATGTGTGTGTGTGAGTGTGTGTGTGTGTGTGTGTGAGTGTGTGTGTGTGAGTGTATGTGTGTGTGTGTGTGTGTGTGTGTGTGTGTGTGTGTGTGGTCAGTCTTCACAGAGGATACTTTTTCCATTGCTTTTTAGAGAGTGAAAGGGAAGGAGGGGCCGGAGAGAAAGAAAGACAAGAAAAACATCCATTTGAGAGAGACATCGATTGGTTGCCTCTTGCACACATCTGGACAGGGACCCGGGATGGGACCTGCAACCCAGGTACGTGCTCTTGACCGGGAATCGAACCAGCACCCTTAGGTGCGCAGGTTCTAACCACTGAGCCACTGGCCAGGACAGAGAATCCCAGTTTTGTCAGCACGAGAGAGAGAGAGAGAGAGAGAGAGAGAGAGAGAGAGAGGGGATACAATTGCCTAATTCCTGATTATATACAAACTGGCTAGTATCTTGGAGACGGTGAAACCATGACCTGTGGGGCTCTCTCTCCTCCCAGACCGAGGCCACTGGCATCTCTGCTGGACAGGCGCCCATGTTTTAGCACGTGGCCTCGCAGACCTGGCCCAAACCAGCAACGAAAGGTGAGTCAGAATACGTTTCCCAGAGCATCGCGTCGTCTGTGGGTGGGCCAGGACGTGCTCCCTGGGACAGAAAGGCCTCCTCCTGCCTCCTTAGGAGTATTGGGTAGTTTTTCTTAACCGGATGCACTTATTACAATGGAGCACACGCCTCTTTCTCGTCATTTTAGCCCCTTTCTTAAACAGTGGCACCCACATCGTCGGTACCGAGCGATGTCAGCTGGTGTTTCCCACGCTGCTGCTGCTTTTATTGTTATTACATTTATTGGGGCGACATTGGTTAATAGGGTCCTATCGGTTGTCCCCGCCTCCGGTTCCCGCCTTGACGTGTATTTGTCAGACATTTATTAATGTCCAGGTGTCCCCGCAGTGGCTCTGCCCACGGTTTGGTCAGAGGCACTTGGTGGTGGGGGCTGTGCTGGGCTTTGTAGGGTGTTTGGCAGAATGCCCAGCCTTACCCCTGAGGCGCCAGGGGCACCCCCCCAGCTGTGCCCTGACATGGCCGGTGCCCCCCGCAGAGCGGTTCTCCCTGCTCAGGTCCCACTCTGTCTGGTGAAGGTGCGTAGATGCTCCGGTTTCAGATGCCACCACGGCGGGTAGAAAGCAGATGAGCATCCCTCCCCGCCCGGCGTCCCCCCCGCCCCCCGCCTCCTCTGGGATGTGTTTTTGGATCAGAGGTGGAAGGTCAAGGTCAGATCGGGCTGCGAAAATGAGCAGCGTGTGAGAATAGAAACCACGGAGGACTTGAGTGCGGGTCTGGGGGTCTTGAACCCCCATCGGCCGCAGCAGGGGCGTAGGGAGTGTCGGCGTGGGGAGTGGGACCGGTGCGCTTGCTCCCTGCGCCTGGACACTGGTCGGAGGGGAGCGGAGGGCCGAGCCGGCAGCAGAAAGATGCGTGCAGAGCCGGTTCCTGTGGTCACGGAACCAAGGTCCACGAGGCCCCACGATGAGAGGGGAGCGCCGATTCCAGGCGACAGCCACGGCCGCACCAAAGGGACCGGCCCCGGGGCAGGCGGGAAGCTGTGGGACCAGTGGGACCTGTGGGTTTGAGGTGCCTCAGAAACACCGAGAGCCTGCAGCCTAGCGTGGCATCAGCCTGGTGTGGCATCCAGCGGCCGTGTTAGGGGCCCCCTGCCATGTGCCGAGACCCTCCTGGCCTGCGTGGCTTCTTCCTCAACCGTCTGTGGTTGGCTCACGTGTCTGCTGCCGCCTTGTGCCGGGCACAGCTCCCCTCCTGGCAGCCGAGTGGGTGGCTCCGGCCTCTAACCTCCGGCTCGGCCGAGCTTGTTCTGTGCCTGTGCCGTCCGGGTGCTTCGCAGGCCGCGCCTGTGCTGTTCCCTCCGCACGTCCAGGCACCTGTTGCCAACCACCCGCGGTCTGGGGGACGAGCTGGCAGGGCCCCTCCTGTGTGTGCCGTGATCAGAGGTGGGGGGTGGTGGGGGGTGGTGGGAGGATGCTGAGGCAGCCTGCAGGCTCTCCAATGGCCCCATGGGTCCCCCTGGTCCTAGCTTGCGTCCCTCCAGGTTCGTGACACGATGTGCGAGTTGAGAAGAGCTGAGACTGTAGAGGGTGGTCTGATAGAGACTCATCTTGCACATGAAAGGGAGGCTGTGTATGTGTTATATGCCCCCCCCCTTTTTTCTTAAACACCTGAGTAATGTAAACAACAGGAAGCCCTGGCCGGTGTGGTTCAGTGGGTGGAGCATCATCCTGTACAGGGAACGGTGGTGGGCTCCGCTCCCGGCCAGGGCACATGCCCAGGTTTCGGGTTTAGTCCCTGATGGGAGGCAACCGATCAATGTTTCTCTCTCACATTGATGTTTCTCTCCCTCCCTCCCTCCCTTTCTCTTTCTAAAATCAATTTAAAAAACAGCAATAACCCATGGACACAGATAGTAGGGCGGTGAGAGCCTGAGGGTGGGAGAGCTAGCAGAGGTCAATGGGGGGAAGTTGGGCATACGTAACACTTTCAACAATAAGGATTTTTATTTTTTATTTATTTAATATAGTTTATTGATTTTTACAGAGAGGAAGGGAGAGGGACAGAGAGTTAGAAACATCGATCAGAGAGAAACATCGATCAGCTGCCTCCTGCACACCCCGCACTGGGGATGTGCCCGCAACCAAGGTACATGCCTTTGACTGGAACCGAACCTGGGACCCTTCAGTCCGCAGGCCGACGCTCTATCCCCTGAGCCAAACCGGTTAGGGCAACAATAAAGATTTTTTAAAACACGATATGAATATTGTAGGATGGGGAGACAGTTTTTGACTAACATTCAAATGTTCAGATAGCAAATGCAGCCAAATGCAAATGATGGCTATTTGGGTCCACAGAATCTTTCTCATCCATCCACGTGACGGCCAGACCTCTCCTAGAATGGAATAATACTGTATACTTTATTGCTCACCTCTGAACTTGAGTATAAAAATCAATTGTTGTTACTTAGTAATTCTCAAGAGTCAATTATTAATGAAAAAATTGAGTAATTCTGAAGTGACAAATTACTCATGTCTTTTGGGGCATGTGCGCGCGCACACACACACACAACTCCTCAAAACTATGCTGTTCGCCCTATCTGGTTTGGCTCAGTGGATAGAGCGTCAGCCTGCGGACTGAGGGATCCCGGGCTCAATTCCAGTCAAGGGCACATGCCCAGGTTGCATGCTCAATCCCCAGTGTGGGGCGTGCAGGAGACAGCCGATCAATGATTCTCTCTCATCATTGATGTTTCTATCCCTCCCTCTCCCTTTCTGAAATAATAAAAGTATCTTTAAAAAAAAACTATGCCGTTGGCCCTGGCCGGTGTGCTCAGTGGTTAGAGCGCCAGCCTGCAGACTTCAGGGCCCCAGGTTCGGTTCAGGTCGAGGGCACGTACCTCGTTTGCAGGCTCGAACCCCAGTGGGGCCGTGCAGCAGGCAGCCAATCAGTGGTGTCCCTCTCTCACTGATGTTTCTGTCTCTCTCCCCTCCTCTCTCTAAAAACAAAGTCAATAAAAACATATTAAACACACACAACAACAACAACAACTCTGCAGCTGGCATTGCAGCCATGGTCTTGGTTGTCAGGGGCGACGCCAGACAGCTCCGCTGTGTGGGTTTCTCTGCCAGCCCCCCTCTGCCTGCCCCCCACAGCCATGGCTCTTAGGGATCCAGCATTAACTTGACTATTTTTTCTCCGAAAGACAATAATCTAAATAGTATCGGGATGCACCCAGAGAGCATCACTTGCAGGAAAGGATTGTAAAAGCTACGTAAAGTGTTTGTAAATAACAGATCCGATCGACAGTTTCAGGGTATTTTCTGGGGGTTCAAAGGTAGAACATTGACTTAAGGTGATAGAAACAGGGACTTCTGTGATGATCATGTGGGAAATCTCTGTACCTGCTCAATTCTGCCCTGAACCTAAAGCTGCTTTAAAAAATAAAGTCTTTTTTTTTTTTAACTCAAAGTCGGGGTTTTCCACTCATCTGTGCAGTTACCTGTCTGCCTCAGCATCCAGTTTAATGTTACGTTTTCTGTGGTTGTGTAGGATCGAGGGCATCCTAAACTGTATAGTTAATTAGCTACAGATGTACTAGTCTTTGGACAGATCTTCTTGCAGAATACTCTTCAGTGACACTCATCCAGAAAAGCAACAGAAATAGTAGAAAATAATTGTCTCAAAGATGCATCACCCGGTATTTCATAGCTGCCGGGGTTCCTCACCTCAGACAAGAATGGGCAGAACTTGAGGTCGGGGCCCAGCTGTCACCGCGGCAGCATCGGGAATGCCGTGGTCTCCTCGCTCACTTCTTGTTAAAATTAGAAGGTGATCCCCGGGTGCAAACGAGCGGCAGGTGGCTCCCAGGTTTCTGTAGTCGGAGCAGCCGTTTCGCTGCTGCCCCCCAACCTCTAGCGGCAACTACACTTTACTGGTTTTAGCTGCTTCTTCAGATGGTTACCTAAATATTAAACAATCTGCTATTTCTTTTAAAAAATATATTTTTTTTATTGGTTTCAGAGAGGAAGGGAGAGGGAGTAAGAGAAAAACATCAATGATGAGAGAGAATCCTGGATCGGCTGCCTCCTGCACACCCCCTACTGGGGATGGAGCCCGCAATCCGGGCCTGTGCCCTGACCGGGAATCGAGCGATGACCTCCTGGTTCTTAGGTCGACGCTCAACCACTGAGCCCCGCGGCTGGGCTCACGATGGTTACTTTAAACCAGGGGTCCTCAAACGTTTTAAACAGGGGGGCCAGTTCACTGTCCCTCAGACCATTGGAGGGCCGGACTATAGTTTAAAAAAAAAACATCCATGAACGAATTCCTATGCACACTGCACATATCTTATTTTGAAGTAAAAAAACAAAACGGGAACAAATACGATATTTGTATTTGCATGTGGCCCGCGGGCGTAGTTTGAGGACCCCTGCTTTAAGCCCTTTGTTTGAATCACGCCCTATCTCCAGGTATGGGCCTGCTTTCCCCTTGTGCACGGCCCGGCCTCTGTGGCCCCGTGCCACCCGTCTGTGTGCGGAGGAGCCGCTGTGAGCTGACCCTCTCCTCTCTTGCAGGAGTACATCAAGGGCGTCTGTGAGCCGGAGCTGGAGGAGCGAGAGCACTACCCCAAGGCCATGCACTGCATCTTCGTGGGCGCGCAGGGCCTGTTCCTCAAGAGCCTGATCCAGGACACCTGCGCCGACCTCTGCGTGCTGGATGTGGGGCTGCTGGGCATCCGCGGCAGCGCCGAGGCCGTGGTCATGGCCCGCAGCCACGTCCAGCAGTTCGTGAAGCTCTTCGAGAGCCGCGAGACCCTGCCCGGCTGCCAGAAGGAGTCGGAGGTGAAGAGGGAGTTCAGGCAGGTCGTGGAGGCGCGTGCCGACAACTACACCATGGACTTGCTGATCCTGCCCACGCCCCTGAAGAAGGAGCTGTTGGCGCTCACGCTGGGGGAGGACACCCTGTTTGAGGCGGGAGACGATGACGTCATTGAGGTCCGAGAGCCTGAACCGACGGCGGCGGTGGCGGCGGGCGCACCCAGCGCGGCCACGGGGCTGAGCGTGGACGGGGCGGCTCTGCGGGAGGAGGCGAGAAGCGGGGCCGGGACCCCCGTTTCCGAGCTCACGAAACAAATGGACTCCGTGTTCTCTAGCGCCCAAGACTCGCTTTTCCCTCCCGTCAATGGCCTGGTTCCCGAGGACGAGCCGGGCCGGGGCAGGGCTTGCCACAAGAGGAGGTCCTCCGACTCCGAGGAGCGGCACACCAAGAAGCAGTTTTCCCTGGAAAGCGTGGAGGGGGGCGAGCCGGCGCCGGACGCGAAGGCGGCCGCTGGAGCTGTCCTCGCCGACCTGTCCGAGGCGCCCGGCGAGCCGGACGGGTTAAGCCCAGACGGGAAAGACACCACCGAGGAGATGGAGCACAACATCCTGGTGAACTTCTTCAAGACCATGGGCTACTCGCAGGACATCGTGGAGAAGGTCATCCGGGAGTACGGGCCGTCCGCCGAGCCCCTGCTGCTGCTGGAGGAAATCGAGAAGGAGAACAGGCAGAGCCAGGAGGAGCGGGAGTCTGCGCCTGAGACCAGCAAAGCCAAACACAAGGGAGTTTGTAGCAGCACCAACGAGTTCACCGTGGATTCCACCCCAAAGAAAATGCAAGCTCACGCACAGCAAAATACGGTGAAGAAATTTTCTCCGCTACCGTTCAAAGTGGAATCAAAACCGTGTACCTCAAACTGCAGAATGAACGCTTACAAAACAGGGCCGATGGAGCAGAGGCCGGAGCCCTGGGGGCCGCACCCCAACTACGGCGGGAACATGGACCTGGAAATTGATGGCTTTGCCCCCTCCGTCGCCCCCTCGAGCCCCAGTTTTGTTTCGAGGGGAGTGTCAGGTCACCAGCCCAGGATTCCGGTTTTCCCCGAGAATGGGGTGCAGCCGCACGGAGAGGCCCTGCTCCCCAACCATCTCAAGTCAGCCTGTGAGAGCCGGGCCGGCTGCCTCGGCTCCTCGCAGTCCAGGCCAAACTGCCAGCCCCTCCCAGCCACGCCGCTGCCCCCGCTGGGGCTCTTGGCCGGGTTCTCCGATCACATCGACTCCTCGGTGACGGGGGTGCAGAGGTTCCGAGACACCCTGAAGGTGCCCTACAAGCTGGAGCTGAAGAACGAGCCGGGGAGGACGGACCTGAAGCACATCGTCATCGACGGGAGCAACGTCGCCATCACGTAAGTCCACGCGGCCGCGCACACTGGTTCCCAGCAGCACCCCAAGCAGCACCCCAGGATTGCGTGCGTTGGGGGGACGGTCCTGTGTGTGTCTAGTCGGTCTGGGCTTCCCTGCAGGGAGCAGATGGGTGGGAAGCCTTGCTGTTCCACCTTCTAGAATCATCGCTTGGTCCACCTGCGGGCCTTGCATTTCGGGGGCAGGAAATGATGGAAAGGGTGTCTTTTCACATCGCTTTGCCCGGTGATAAGCAGCTCGGAGACTTTTAAATGCTTAGTTTTTTAAAGAATGTATTTTTATTGATTTCAGAGAGGAAGAGAGAGATAGAAACATCAATGATGAGAGAGAATCATGAATCGGCTGCCTCCTGCAGGCCCCCACCTGAGGATGGAGCCTGCAACCCGGGCCTGTGCCCTGACTGGGAATCGAACCGTGACCTCCTGGTTCATAGGTCGACGCTCAACCACTGAGCAACCCTGCCAGGCTCACATGTGTCATTTCATCCACAATTATTTTAGTATCTATTTTTTAAAGTAAGAGGATTCTTTTTATTTTTTTTTTAATGAATTATTGATTCTGTCCTTTGCTGTCAAAAAAAAAAAAGGAAAGAAGAAAGAGCCAGCCTCGCACTCACAGCTTGAGGCGAGGCAGTAAAAAGATGCATGAACGTGTCTGATTCCAAACAGTGTGTTTGCTGTCCTTCGCTGTGCTGTTGGCAGTTCCTTCGGGGAAGCCCAGCGAATGGCCACAGCTGCCGCGTTATCTGAGGAAACTGTAAGTGCGCTGCAGTCACAGCCCGCCAGCACCAGTTCCTCATTGTCACAATGTTTAGAGCCAAATGATGATATAAAGTGTAGGTCACGATTGTGAGTAACGTTAATCCTTTGTCATTTTCCTGTATGTGGAAAGACTTCCCAGATTGCTGTTCAAAGAATAAGAAATGCAAATTAACCCAGGATAAGTGTTGATAACGACACTTTGGGAGTGTGTGTGTGTTATTGATTTCAGAGAGGAAGGGAGAGGGGGAGAGAGATAGAAACATCAATGATGAGAGAGCATGATTGATCGGCTGCCTCCTGCACACCCCCTCAACCCCCTTACTGGGGATCGAGCCTGCGACCTGGACATGTGCTCTTTACCAGAACCGAACCTGGGACCCTTCAGTCCACAGGCCGATGCTCTATCCATTGAGCCACACCAGCCAGCGCAATTATGACACGTCCCTTAAAACCTATTTGGAGTAGTAGTGCATCTCTCAGAGGGGCTGTTGGGGCCCAGAGCTGTGTGTGTATCCAAGACAGGATGTTTGCATATCTGGCCCCTCCCACTGTGGACAGAATGCTCCCCCCCCCCAGTCATGTGACAGCCCAACACGCTCCCAGGGTTTCCCTAACACCCTGGGGTACCCTCCTGCCCTTGAAAACCTCTGAATCAGTGCTCTCAGGGAAACCACAAGCTGACTTCTGCGAATTTTTAAAAAACTGATAGTTTTGGGAGGGTTTCCATTTTCTCTGAATTCACAAGATGTCTCAGCTTTAAAGCACCATTTTCACAAAGAAGACAGACTTACAGCTTGATGTAGGTGGATTTGAAACTATCAGTAATTAAAATTAACTTATTCTGGAGAGAAACGGCTTAACGGGTGGAAATGTTTTGGAACAAGATATAAGCGGTGGTTGTGTCCTAAACACCACGGAATTGTTCACTTTAAAATGATGGTTTTTTGTTGATTATCACACCTACATTTTTTAGGCGTTGGGAAAACATTCACCCTTATTCTAAATTAACTGCTTCGATGTGAAATGTGAACTATAGACTCCGAGTTCCATGAAGAAAGTGGCCGTGTCTGGTCTGTTCTCCGAACGGCCCCCAAGGTCATGGTGCCTGGCACCTGACGCCCAGTCACAGGAAGAATGAATGAGAGCAGAGGTTGCTAAAGATGAGGCTTCTAGGCCCTGGCGGGTGTGGCTCCGTCGGTTAGAGTATCATCCTGATACGCCAAGGCTGTGGGTTTGATCCCCGGCCAGGCCACATACAAGAATCCACCGAGGAATGCGTAGCTAGGTGGAACAACAGTTTCTCTCTCTCTTTCCTTTCCTCTCTCTTTAAAATCAGTTTGTTTGTTTTTTTAAAGAAAGAAAAGATTAGGACTTTTTAAATGACTTTTCACCACCCATTTATAACTTGCAATTCCAGTTGCTATTTCAATAATCAATTTAGGTTAAACTTTGAGGCCAAATATTTAATTTAACAAGTATTTGGAATCTTAAAGCTGAAACCGATATGTGTTAGGTACTATAATTTATCTTTTTTTAAAAAAAAAGTTTGTATGGGTTGTAGTTGTCGAGAGAGGAAGGGGGAGGGAGAGAGGGAAACATCGGTAGAACCTGCAACCTGGGCATATGCCCTGGCTGGGAATCCAACTGGTGACCCCTGGGTGCCCGGGATGATGCTCAACCAGCTGAGCCCCACCGACCAGGGCATGTACTTCATCTTTTAATACAAACTTGACACCCGCTCTGTGAGGTAAAGACTATCTGGAACTTACACAACATAAAGTGGCCTAGAAATCTTGTCCAAGATGACACAGGCATGAGATGCGGGTCCCTTCCCTCGGACCCCCTGCCTTCTGCCCATAGAAATGGAGGCGGGACTAGGGGGCCTGGACAACGTTGGGTGCCCACGCTGAGCTGCTGACGCCCTGCGGAGCGCACCTCACTCCTTCCACCCCGCCCGTCGGGGACCTCGTTCACCAGGAAGTCTGGGTCCTTAGCAACAGGGTCTTGGGACCCCATCGGTCGCTGGGCTTCTGCCCGCAGGTCATGCCCCGTGAGAAATTCCCAGCACCCCCCGGGCTGCGGGTGACACAGATCTGTACCTGGTTTTTCCCCTTGGTCACCGTGAGTGACTCAGGATGAGTCAATGGAAATGGCTGTGGTGAGTCCCCGGCATCGAGTGGGGCCGGCGCTGCTCAGTGGGCCCCGCGTGCGAGCACCTGACTGCTGGGCGGGTTTTCCTCGGAGCTGAGGCCGCCCCCGCTGGCCGAGCTGTGTGACCCTGTCCATGCCGGTCGCCCCCTCTTTGCTAAGCAGGAGCCACAGACCGAAGCGGCTCTCTCCGGGGCCACTGGGAGAGGTTTCACTTTCCCCACTGATGCCATCGGTTCCTTGTTGTTGTGTTTGGTAATCCTGACCCCAGGATATTTTTCCCGTTGATTTTTTTTTTTTTAAGAGGGAGAGAGAGTGGAAGGGTAGGGGAGGGACAGCGAGAGAGAAACATCGATGTGAGAGAGACACATCGATTGGTTGCCTCCCACACACACCCAACTGGGGGGCCGGGGATGGCACCTGAAGCCGAGGGGCACGCCCTTGACCCGAATCGAGCCCGAGACCCTTCCGTCTGCCAGCCGACACTCTAACCACTGAGCACACTGGCCTGGGCCCTTGTCCTCCGTTTTCATCCCCCATCACCCACCTCCTTCCTGTGTTGGACACTTCCTGCTGGCTGGCTGCCTGCGACAGTGTGGGGGCCACCAGATGATACGTAGCTCGTTTCCAGGGAGGCGGCAGCCGGGCCTGGGCCTCCCTGGGAGCCCACACACCTGCCCCGGGCCGGTGCCCACTACTTTTGCGTTTGGCACTGTGAGCCCTGAGCGTCGCCTTCTCGGCGGTCAGAGAGGGTCGCTGTGCTCGGCGCCTTGTCTGGGTCGGTGTGGACAGCTGGTCCGGGTGCACCTGTCCCCAGGCTCCGGGTGGCTGGCAGGCGGGCCCGGAGGCAGCGAGGGCAGCACAGTGCTGCCTGTTGGCTGGGGGCGGGGGGGTGGGAAGGACCCGCTGTATTGCTTGGAGGACGGTAGTGTGGCACTCCCCTTTCTCCCATAGTTTTGTTTTCGGGTAAATCTGTGTGTTCTCCACCAAATGTTTCAGGTGACCACAGGTGGTGCGATCTTGTCACTGAGGGTGACATTTTGGAATTAGTTTAGAGCTAGTGTTTCTAGAACTGCCTCCAAGCTCCCCTCTGAGCCGTGAGGGGCCCGGGGCGGCAGAATGCCATCTGATTGTGTCTCCGGCGTTTCCTCGGTGCCCCGTGGGGTGGGCTGGGTCCCCTCCCTCCGGGGTCCCCGCTGTCGTCAGGAGCGTTAGGGGCGAGGAGGGAAAGGGCTCCACACGCCTGTGCCCGCGCAGTGAGCTAGGGAGGCCCTTTGCAGACTTTGTCAGTGCCTTTCTCTAAGATGCTGTGTCTTCCCCGGGGCCCACCTGTACCTGGTTCTGAGGAAAACCAAGGGGTCCACGCAGCTGTGCTTTGTTCTGGCTGCGGTTGCCATCAGCTCTGGCCTTCCTGGCTGATAAGCGACTGGGATGATTTCTTCTTCTTTTTTTTTTTCAGAGAGGAAGGGAGAGGGAGAGAGAGATAGAAACATCAACAATGAGAGAGAATCATGGACCGGCTGCCTCCTGCACGCCTCCACCTGGGGATGGAGCTCACAACCCAGGCCTGTGCCCTGACCTGGAATCGAACTGTGACCTCCTGGTTCCTAGGTCAATGCTCAACCACTGAGCAATGCTCAACCACCGCCTGCCAAGTCATTTATTCTTTTTAAAAATTAAAAAAGAGACACACAGACAGACAGACAGACACACACACACAGACACACACACAGACAGACACACAGACACACACAGACAGACACACAGACACACACAGACACCTGTCCCGCTTCTATGAGAACCACCCGCAGCCTGTTTCCTGGGAGCAAATGGCTTGTGGCTGCCTCCTCGCCGCCTCGTGTGCTTCTGGACAGGCCGCTGCCGCCCTATCCCGCCATCGCTCTCGCCGTCACCAGCCCGGGCCGTGCTGCGAGCTGTGGCTGCGGGGCCTGGGCCTCCGGGCGTTTCTGAGTCGCTCCCGCAAGTGTCCGTCCTCCAGCTGCAGGGGGGTGTGCTCTGCACCCCCTCCCCCTGGGCAAGAGCCCCCACGGCACGGAGCCCCCGCAGCAGGAAGCCCCGCCTCTGGGAGCCGCGGGGTGACGGCCTGTCACTCCCCCAGCCGCTGCCCACAGTCCCGCTTGTGTCCCCACAGCCACGGGCTGAAGAAGTTCTTCTCCTGTCGTGGCATCGCCATCGCGGTCGAGTACTTCTGGAAGCTGGGGAACCGCAACATCACCGTGTTCGTGCCGCAGTGGAGGACCCGGCGCGACCCCAACGTCACGGGTGAGCCGCCCCCGGGGGCCGAGCCGGCGCTGGAGGCCTCGGCTGGTCATGGCCGCTCGGGCTCGTGGGCAGGCGCAGCTTTGGGGGGAGGGGGCACCTGCTGCCCAGCACAGGAGCCGCGGAGAGCGGGCAGCACAGGCGCGGGCGGGGNCAGAGTCTGAGACTCCCTCCTGATTGAAAACGACAACCGCGCCCTCAGCCACCAGCCCGCTTTGCGCGCGCACCACCGTACCTTTACATTTTCCACACTGCGCCTCTTCTGAGCCCCGTAATGCTGTTGTTTTTCCTTCTAGTTGAAGAGTCTCTCCTCAGCCAGCCTTCCTGTGGTTCTGGGTGATGTCCGTTCCGTCTTTTAGTTGTATTTTTGAGGTGGTTGTTTGCGGCAGCGGTCTCCGGTGTTTACCTATGCCGCCATCTTCGATTCTCTCTTTGAAAGTGGTCACTTGATAAATTTAGAGCCCTCAAATAGAATGTACATTTTTTTAAGATTTTAAAATTGATTTTTAGAGAGAGGAAGAGAGAGTGAGACATCGATGTGAGCCTCCTGCAACGCGCCCTGACCAGGGAGCCCGCAGCCTGGGCGCGACCCTGACCGGGGAGGGAAGGGTGCGTGGGACGGGACCCCGCCCAGCCAGCAGCCACACTGGCCGGGGCAGAGTGGCCTTTTAATGGTCTGCCTGGAGCGAATGCACATCATTTCTGTGATCACATGCCCTGCAGGCCCCGCACCCAGGCTTGAACTTATAATCGTGAAATACCCCAGAGAAACTGAAGGCCGTCGTGGGAGGAGCCGGGAAGGGCTGACTCGGGCAGCTTCCCGTGGACCCCTGAGCACCTAGAAACAGACGGGGGGTGGGGGGGGATGGGGGGGTAGGGGGGGGCGAGGTGCCCAGACATCAGGCAGGAGGTCAGGCTTAGCCACTGTCCGGTGGGGCGGTAAGTCCCAGCTCCCCCACTTGGGGCCGTTTGTCCCGAGAGCAGGGTCTGGGGAACAGCGGAGCCACTCGTTTTACAGCTATTTTTTGCACTGGGTCCCTGGAGGGTCTTCTTTTCTTTTCATTTCCAGCCTCTCTTTTTTTAAAAATATATTTTTATTGATTTCAGAGAGAAGGAGAGAGATAGAAACATCAATGATGAGAGAGAATCATTGATCGGCTGCCTCCCACACCCTGAGCCTGTGCCCTGACGGGGAATGGACCATGACCTCCTGGTGCATGGCCGAGGCCCTGGAAGAGTCTTGACGGCTGTGCTCGGTGCGTTCCGGGACAGCAGGTGTGGGGACCGCAGGCCGGAGCTCTGGGCCTCTTCTTCCCGGTCACCGGTTTTCTACAGTGTGGGCGGCTCTCCATCCTTCTGAGTCACCACACCCGTGACGGTCAGTGCGCATTGGCACCGACGGCCAGAGGCTGAGTCGGGTGCCCCAGAGGGAGCCGGGAGCAGGCGCTCCGGGGTCCCCCTCCCCTCTCCCCTGGCGGCTGTGGCCCTCACTCTGTGCTCTGCTGCGGGGAATGCGGCTACAAAGTCCTTGGTGGTGGGGCCCCTCACACACAGGTTTGTGGTTTCCTCCTGTTCGTTTAAGAAGCAAACAGGCTGAACTTCTTTATGCTCAAAAGTTGCCGAAGTCGGGCTCCACGTGGCATTTGCATAGTCTGTGCCTCGCTGGCTGTTTGTTTTCTTCCCGTGAGTCAGCACAACCGAGTGTCCCTGAGTCAGCAGAGAACAAGGTTTCTCAGGGCTCTGCCGGGGCCGGCTTTGGGGTACAGTCACCATGGAAACGTGGGGGGGGGGCCCTGCTGACTGTGCCCCCTCCCTCCGAACAGAGCAGCACTTCCTGACACAGCTGCAGGAGCTGGGCATCCTGTCCCTGACCCCCGCCCGCATGGTCTTCGGGGAGCGGATCGCTTCGCACGACGACAGGTAGGAGGCGCTCTGCTTGCTGGGGGCGCCTGGGGGAGGGCGGGCCTGCTCCCAGGGACACTTCTCCATCCTGGGCCTTCATTCTTTGTTGTTGTTATAGTTTTTCCATTGATTTTGAGAGGGAGGAGGGGAGAGGGAGAAATATGGATGCGAGAGAGACGCATCCATTGGCTGCCTCCCGATTGGCTACCTTCCGGTTGGCTACCTCCCGAGTGTGCCTGCGGGGAAGCAGCGTGGCACCCAGGTCTTTTTAAACAAAAGCCGGCAGATCCGGAAGGAAAGCCACGTTGGATGGGGTGCTGGTGCTGATGCTGGTGCTGCTGAAAGCACATGTTCTTGTCTCGCGCTGTCTCCTGGCTGTTGGGGTCGTGACCTGCACCGCGATGCCGGAGCCAGTGTCTGTGTGGTTACCTGCCTTGGGGGTAACCCGCCATCCTCCCCACCTCCAGTAAGAGCAGGACCTGAGCATCTCCAGCAACGGAACAGCCTGCCCAGCGCCCCCACTTCCCCGTCGCCTGTCTCTCCACAGCTGGGGGTTGAGTGAGTCCGTACTTGGGCGAGGCGGCATGGCAGTTCTGAACATCGCTGCTGTTTTCTTTTTTTAAGCTTTTTTTTTTAACCATTTGTACTTCGTAAGCGTCTATAGATGCAAGCAGCAGACCTTTTTAAATTAAATTCAAAATATCGTGGCAGTTAACTGTTTAAAATTGACTTTGTACAGAGAGAGGAAGAGAGAGGGAGAGAGAGAGGGAAACATCAATGATGAGAGAGTCATGGACCGGCTGCCTCCTGCACGCCCCCCACTGGGGATCCAGCCCGCAACCCCGGCCTGTGCCCCGACTGGGAATCGAACCAGCAACCCTTTTGGTGTCCGGGACGGCGCCCAGCCAACTAGCCACAGGCCAGGGCTGAGCATCGCTCCTCAAGTCAGAGCAGAACATGACCCTGTGGGGACAACGATGGCAAGGCTGCCTGTGCCAACCTCTGGTCTTGGCACCAGAGCTCCCGGTGCACAGCCGAGAACCGCAGGGATCCGTGGGTGGCTCAGCCCGGCCTGGGTGCCCCGCCTCGGCTCCCTGCCGCCCCCCCTCACCCTCCCTATGCTCCCTGCCGCCCCTGCTGACCGGGCGGTTCTCTACAGCACGTGTGAATATGGGTGTGAATGTGGCTGAGACCGTTTTCAAAGAGAGTCAGGTTGTGTGAGAATCAGGCCCCTTTCCAATCTACTAGGAACCTCAGAGGTGCTCAGCGTCTCTTGGGTCCTCAGCTGGCAGGGGCGAGGCCTCTCTGTCCCCGGCCTCAGCCGAGTCCTGGGGTTTCCTATGAAGAGGGAGGAAGCCCTGTGTCTGACTGCACAGCCCGGGGGGCCGGGGGCCGCCTGCCCTCTTACCCTCTGTCCTGTTACCACAGGTTTCTGCTACACTTAGCGGATAAAACTGGTGGCATCATCGTAACGAATGACAACTTCAGAGAATTTGTGACCGAGTCGGTGTCCTGGAGAGAAATTATTACAAAAAGGTAACATCCCTCCCTGTCCTTCGGTTCTGTTTGCTGTTTGTTTTGTGCTCACCTTGCCCTGCAGAGAGCAAGACAGGGAGCCAAGTCCTAGGACTGTGTGCCCAGACCGTGGGGTGGGGCCCCTCCAGGTAAGGGGCCCCTGGTGAAGGGGGGCTGGGTGCCCACAGGCACCGCTCAGCCCGGAGCTCCATGCCAGGCAAGGGCACATCTAGGCGCCGCTACTGTTAGCTGTGGGACACGGCAGAGTGCCTCCTCCTGGCCTCGCCCTGATGCCCAGGGGGCTTCTGCAGGTTACCGGCCTCACACGTTAGCCATGAAACATAAACATTGCTGGTAAATTGGGTTCCCGAATCCAAGTCCAATGCAGGGGAGAGGGGTGGGGTTCCCCCACGTCAACAAACAATTCTCAGCCACCATCATGGTGTCTAGGAATTCAACTCAATTTTCTTTTTTACAAATATACTAGGGGCCCAGTGCATGAATTCGTGCACCTTGAAAGGAACTGTGGGCTGCAGTGGGCACAGGGGTGGGTCTTGGCCCCATCCTCTGTGCCCTCACTCGGCCCCCCCCCACCCCCCCGCCACGGCCCGAGGTCCTCTGTTTGCTGGCAGCCCCACTCCCACTGCCGCTCCCACGCACTGACAGCGCCGGCCGCACTTGCACCTGCTGACAGCGCGGAGCGATTGGGGCTGGCGCCAGCAGTGGGTGCATGCAGGGCCGGTGCCAGCAGCGGGTGTGTGCAGTGGCTGCTGCCCTGATCGCCCCTCAGGAGCAGGGGGAGATGGAGAAGCGTGCGCACCCGCTGACGGCGCTGAGCAATAGGGACCGGCACTGGGCACTGGCAGCGGGTGCGAGCTGTGGCTCTGGCGCTGGCTGCAGGTGCGAGCACCAGGTGGGACTGCAGCTTGCGGGAGCAAAGAGTTTTCAGTAACCACCAGAGGCTCGCCCCAATGACAGCGACCGGCTCCCCGCCTTGGTCTGGCGCCCCTGCTCACCTGCTCCACCATCCCACTGCGACCAACGCCCGCCCGCCATGGTCTGCACTCGCCCCCTGGTGGTCAGCATCCGTCAGTTGTTCAGTTGTTTCACTGTCCAGTCTATTTGCATATTAGCCTTTTATTATATAGGAATTTTATTGACTTCAGAGAGGAAGGGAGAGGACAAGAGCTAGAAACTTCAGTGATGAGAGAGAATCATTGCTCGGCTGCCTCCTGCACGTCCCACACTGGGGATCAAGCCCACAACCCGGGCATGTGCTCAGGAATTGAATCGTGACCTCCTGGGTCATAGGTCGATGCTCAACCACTGAGCCACGCTGGCCGGGCAGAATTCAACTCAGTTTTGATGCTGTCTACCTGGAGTGGCTCGGATCCCAGGTTCAGGGTTCAATCCTACCAGATTGGGGGTCCCCCAAACACACACGCAGACACCCAGGACAGAGCGCCATCCGACAGCTACTTGACCAGTTACCTAAAGGAGCGGACTGGTACCCACACAGCTGCCCACGCTGCCCACTAGGTGGCGCCTCGGGGGGCGCCGAGCTCCCACGGTGGGCAGATGTGTGTCTGTTGCTGAGCCATTAGGGGTCATAGGAAATTGGCATGTCGCTGCCGGGGCCCAGGTGAGAGCGGGTGACTCCATGCCTGTGGCCCGTGTGTTGTTAAAAAGCTGTTGAGAGCCAAACTGGGATCTGGTCTTTGACCTCTGGGCACAGTTCACGAGCCACTGATCTCCTGGGGCTAGTCCCTGCTGGACGCTGGCCCTGGGCCTGCATCAGCATTTCCCGGACGCTGTCCGTGTCCACACGCAGCCTGAAGGCACCGAGACGTGTGCACGCCGGCCGATCGCTCTCAGAGCCCACCCGGTCCAACGTCAAAAACACAAAACAAGGCCCGGACCCGGTCCAACAACTGGCACTTTTGTTTCCTCAAAAGTTGATAAATTAAACACAACTAACCTCTGCTTTCACTTCTTCAAGTACCATGTCTTTCTTTTTTAAAAAAATATATTTGTATTGATTTCAGAGAGGAAGGGAGAGGGAGAGGGAGATAGAAGCATCAACGATGAGAGAGAATCGTTGATCGGCCGCCTCCTACACGCCCCCCACTGGGGATCGTGCCCGCAACCCAGGCCTGTGCCCTTGACCAGAATCGAACCTGGGCCCCTTCAGTCCCCAAGTCAACGCTCTATCCACTGAGCCACACCAGCCAGGGCTCACAACTTCCTTTTTTAAAGGTGTCTTCAGTGGTTTGCCAGCGGACAACAGCTTTCACAGCTGAAATCTCGGGAAGAAAGGGTTTATTAGGCCATAAGCCCCCCAGAGAGGACCGGGTCCTGGGCGAGGAGTCTGAGCCGCCAGCCGCAGGGCCAGAGGGAGAAGAGCGCGCAGCCCTGGGCTCCCAGGCGCTTCTGTGCGTCATGTTTGGGGAAAGAGCCCTGCGTGGTGTGGAGAGTGCTCACTGGGTGAGGGCAGGGCGGGGCCACCGGGCAGGTGCACATGGGAAGAGCTGTTTCCTGCTCCTTGGCCGAGGGAGGCAGCCCAGGAAGCCCCGAAGGCGAGCAGCCCCGAGCGCATCCAGGAACGCGTTAACTCCCCCAGCCCTGGCCTGCGGCTCCTGTCTCCACTCTGGGCTGTGACTTGATTGAGGACACCTCGGGGTCTCCCACATCCATTTGAATGTAAACCTTCGTCGGACACCCGCCTAGAGTCTGGGGTCTGGCCTTGGGAGGGATGTTGACAGTGAGCCACGCTGGGCGCAGCTGCCCCCGGGCTCAGACAGACACCGGGGTCTCGGCAAGAAGGGAGAGCTGCTGAGAGCTGCTGGCTTGGCTCCATTGGGATCCCGGGGGAGACGCTAACGTGTGGGACGGGGTACCTCGGCCTTCGGGCCTTGGGCGGCGCTAGGACTTTGGGGGCCTCTGCTGTGGCCCCGGCGCGCTCCACGCCCCCTTGCCCTCTGTTGCAGGCTGCTCCAGTACACCTTCGTGGGGGACATATTCATGGTTCCCGACGACCCTCTGGGAAGGAGTGGACCCCGATTAGAAGAGTTTCTTCGGAAGGAAGTCTTCCTTAGGTATTTCCTCTCCAGATGGCCGCGTGCTTTCCCGTGTCTTTCCGGGCTTTGTGCAGGTTTAGAGCAAGCATGTCCCGGGAAGCAAACAGGGCTCCTGATTTCATTTCAATGGTCTCAGATTGAGTGCGGATCTTGTCTGTGTGGAAACTAATCAAGCCAGTGCCCCCGAAAGAGAAAACCTTCATTTGTGGTCCTTTTGGTTTTGGGGGTTTTTTGGCTAGTCCTCACCTGAGGGTATTTTTCCATTAATTTTTAGAGAGAGTAGAAGGGAGGGGGAGAGACAGAGAGAGAAACATCCGTGTGAGAGAGACACATCGATTGGTTGCCCCCCACACGAGCCCCAACCAGGGACCGGGGATCGAGCCAGCAGCCCAGGTCCAAGCCCTTGACCAGAATTGAACCCGGGACCCTTCAGTCCTCGGACTGGTGCTCTGCCCACTGAGCCACACCAGCTCCTCGTGGAGAGCAGGGAGCCAGGCGCTTACTCTGGGTCTGAAAGGACAGAGCAGGCACTGCGGGCGCCACACACTAGCAAGTTGCCGTTCAGGTTGGCTTTTGTTTTTTCCGTCGTTAACCACAGTATTCTGTGTGCCTGACACAAAGCCTCTAACCCAGCGGTTCTCAACCTGTGGGTCGCGACCCCTTTGGTGGTCGAACGACCCTTTCACAGGGGTCGCCTAAGACCATCCTGCAGATCAGATATTTACATTATGATTCATAACAGTAGCAACATGACAGTTATGAAGTAGCCACGAAAATAATGTTATGGTTGAAGGTCACCACAACATGAGGAACTGTATTTGAAGGGCCAGAAGGTTGAGAACCACTGACCCAGCAACGGACCTTTTCTCTTTAAAACTAAAACAGGCTGCACTTGTGTGTGTTTCCAGCAGGAAGGCGTTCAGGGGTTCGTTTCCATTTGCAAGGAGACCCTGGGGGTTCCCGGCTTGGCTGGGGGGGTGACTCGAGCAGCGGGGTCTCCTGCAGAGCCAGGTGGTCCCTTCCCTGGTCTTGGGCATCCTTTCTCTTTTGAGCCCTTGGTGTTCATGACACGAACGCGGGCTGAGCACCCACAGGCCTTGCTTCCCCGCCCGCACCCACCCAGCTCCACACCATACCTCTCATACCTCTCACTTCCTCCCCGGCGTCCCAACTTGAACCCGAGGCCCGTGTGCAGGCCTCACTGACCTCACGGTCCGCGGTCCAGCTGCCTGAGGAATGTTCTCCGGCTCCTCCCACAGCCGGCGCCGCCCGCAGCAGGCTCAGCCGGTTGATAAGGAAGTTAAACACTCACCTCTGTGCACACAGTTGTGGGTGCCAGTGCCTCACCCAGACGTCGGGGAGAGGGGGGCGCACATGGGTCAGTGAGGGCTGCCTGTCCACTCACGGGGGTCCCTTTTCTGAGGCCTGTCAGCCAGGGCCCCCCCATACAGAATCAGAGTCTCACCCTCCGTCCTCAGGCCTGCTGGACGCGCCCAGGCGGTGCTGAGCCAGACCGAGGGACGGGGTCAGTCCTCCCAGAGCAGACCTGCAGGTGGAGTGGCTCTTTTTTAAAAACACACACACACACACATTTTGTTATTGAATTCAGAGAGGAAGGGAGGGAAGGACAGAGATAGGCACATCAGTGGTGAGAGAGAAGCATGGATCGGCTGCCTCCTGCTCACCCCACACTGGGGATTGAGCCACTGAGTTACACTGGCCGGGCTGGAGTGGCTCCTGAAGCGCTGTCATCCTGTCCCCACTAAGTCTGGAGGTGGCATCGGGACATCCCCGCCCGGCCCGCAGTCCCGCCACCAGCCGCCAGGGGGCGGCACTGGGCTCGGGGGTCAGCAGCAGGTCATTTCCAAGGGTCTCCTGTTCATCTCCTCACCCAGCTCACCAGGCCTCGCTTCGTTCACAGGGACCTGCAGCCCCTGCTCCCCGCCCTGCCGACCGTGGGCATGTTCGACCCCAGCTTCCGGGGCCCCGGCACCCAGGCCGCCGGCACCGGCCACCAGCCCCCCGCCCGGGTCCAGGGCCCCCCGCCCGGCCACTGGCTGCCCCAGCAGCCCCGCTTCCCGCTGGGGCCCGGCCTGCCCGGCCTCCCGCCCAGCGTGCCCCTGCCCGCCCAGCGGTCCTCGGTCGAGACCAGCGAGCTGAGGGAGGCCCTGCTGAAGATCTTCCCCGACTCGGAGCAGCGGCTGAAGATCGACCAGATCCTGGCGGCCCACCCCTACATGAAGGACCTGAACGCTCTGTCGGCCATGGTGCTGGACTGAGCGCGGCCGGGCGCACACTGTGAAGAGGCGGCCGGGGAGCCGCTGCGCGCAGGAGAGGAACGGACCCCGATTTGTGCATAAACCCTGGGTTTTCAAGCCAGCTCTTTTCTACATAAACGATGCTGCTATCAGAGGACCGATCCTGTCGGAGGAGAGTCTGCATTCTCTACCTGCTCAGACTGTTCCATACCAGTGACTCGAGTGTAATGACATTTTTATGTTTTTTAAACTATTTTCCTTAAAGCTGAAAATATTGACAAATGAATATGATTAGCCTTTCTAAATAAAACAAAACAAAAAAAGAGCTGCTTCCTTAGGGAAGCAAGATCCTTAAAGTATATTTTCTTGAGGTGACCGTCACGCCCACCAACCTGGAGAGTGTGCCCTCCTCGCGCCCCTGCCTCCCCTCGCTCCCCGGGATTCCCCTGCCGGAATCCTTGGTTAGAGAGGCCGGACGCCACTAGAGGGCACCTGGTGCCTGCCGTGGTGGGGGACCTGGCACTGCGAGCCTCCGCCCCGGGCTCTGTGCCCGCCCTGGCCACGCCCAGGCGCCCGCTGTGCAGGCCGGTGGGTGGGGCCGCCTCCCGGTCCAGGGCTCCGCTCCCGCCCGCACAGGCCTCGCTGTCCTGACCTGACTCCACGTCACGTCCAGCCCCCGAGGAGGACGGTGGGCACGAGGACTGGCGCAGCCCTCGCTGTGGAGGTTTTGTGTCCTCAGCCATGGGGCACGCCCCCTGCGAACGCTGTGCAGCTTTGCCAAAAACCCACCAGTGTCTGCTTTCCAGACGACCCAGCCAGTCCTAGCACCAGCCGCTTCCGCGGGGCGAGGCCCTGCCTTCACGTTCGCTGTTGTCTCTCTGTCCTCACCGGCCCTTCCCGCTTCCCGCGCGCCTTTCTCGGAATCGATAGCTTCGCATCGTGTGGTCAGCTGCCCAGTTCCCTGTCGGTGACGTCCTTCCCAGCGGTTCCCTCCCAGCGTCTTGCTGTTCTCTGAACCCACCTTCAAAGGGCTTTGTCTTCTACACCCGTCCTCCCCGGGCGCCGCGGTCAGGTCCCTGTGTCCCTGCGGATCTCACTCTCCCGCCCCCGGAGGCCCTCCCACCCAGGATGGTTTGCCCTTCCTGGTGAGGGGCTCTGCCGGCCATAGGCAGGCGGGGTGGCCCCCGGGACGCCCGCTCCCTCCGGGTGGCTGCGCTTCTTCCATCACCTTTTCTCTTGGATGCCTTCGAGGTGCGTGCTGTGGGGACTGTTGTCAGCTGTTGCTGTGGGGCAGGTGCCCGAGTGAGTCCCTGGAGGTGGGCCAGGCAGTGACTTCGAGCAGCAGGTGTGTGAGGTCTAGAGTCCAGTGATGGCGAACCTGTGACACGCGTGTCAGAGGTGACACTCGAACTCATTTTTTTGGTTGACTTTTCTTTGTTAAATGGCATTTAAATATATAAAATAAATACCAAAAATATAAGTCTTTGTTTTACTATGGTTGCAAATATCAAAAAATTTCTATATGTGACACGGCACCAGAGTTAAGTTAGGGTTTTTCAAAATGCTGGCACGCCGAGCTCAAAAGGTTCGCCATCAATGGTCTAGGCTGTCTGGCCGTGACCCTGACCTTCGAGGTCCAGGCTTGGCCCGGCGGCCTTGCCAATCCCAGATTTCTCTTCTGTTTCCCAGAAGGACCCAGGCGCACCTGGAAGGGGCGGGGCCTCCCTGCTGCCAGGCAGAGCTGGCTGGGCTCCTGCAGCAGCCTGACCTTTGACCTGTGGGTGATGTTTGGTCTGTGGGCTCCACCTACCCCTTTCTCGGGTGCGGGAAGGGAAAACGCAAGGCTGTGGAGGAGCACAGAAAAGCACTCGTTATGTGTCTTGATACTTCACAGCAGGGAACACGATTCCCAGTCTTTCCGAAATCCATCAGGTTTCCTTCATTTTCGTATTGGAAACCTCAGTTTTCAAACCATTACAGACAGTCCCCACCTGTCCGAGCTCCCCCTCGATCTCGGCCCGGGGTTGCTGGGAATGTTTCTTGGTGGCCTGCCCGCCTCAGGGGCAGCTTTCGTGCCCAGCGGCTCTGCGTCCTGCTGTCCACAGCCTTCCTTCCCAGGAGTCGGTGTGACTGCAGCCACCGCCCCCCCTGCCCCCCCCCCGCCTCCCCAGAAGGCTGTCCGCTGCTCGGCGGGTGTGGGTGGTGCTGGCTCCCGGTGGGCTCTGCCCCAGGCCCCAGGCTCTCTCCCGGGGAGGGCGCTGGTCTGACCTCACGCCTGTGTTTGAGACCCTTGAGGCTGAGGAGCAGGGAGAAGGCACCAGCCATCCTGGGTGGTGGTGGCCGGTCAGCGCCCCCTGCTGTGTGGTGGGGACTCGCAGGTGCAGCCCCGGGGGGGGGGAGGAGGGAGGGCCTCCGTCCGGCTCGGGCTTGTGGCCTGTGGATCTGCACCTGGAGGGCGCTGCTCTCTGGGATGCTCTGAGCACCCCCCGCCCTGCCACTCCCCTAAGTCCAGCCTCCCCCCGGGCCCCACCCCCCCCCACCCCCCGTACTGTCCTGTCCTCCCTGCCTCGCTCCTCTTGCAGGTCAGCGTCAACCTCCTCGTGATCCTGCACATGTCAGCTCCTTTCGATGAAAGTAACAGCCCGATTCCCTTGAGGGATCATCTTCGTTCTCCCCCCATCTCCCCTCCCGGCTGCACCTCTGGCCCCACCCACCAGGTGAGACTGGTGTGGGCACCGGCTCCCTGCAGGGCCGCCCTTCCTTCCTCAAGCCTCAGTGACCGTGGCCGTCCACCCGCTGACCTTCTCCCTGTGAGCGAGGGTCCCTCCTGACCCTCCTCATGGCTCCCCTTCTCTTACTTGAGGCCCAGCCTCACCACCCTCCTTCCCGACAGGTGGTTCTCAGACTTGGGGGCAGCGGTGGGGCTCGGTCGGGAGGGGCTCTCGCTGGCGGTGCGGGTGCCGGGCCCCGTCCCCAGGGCTGGGTTCCCGGGAGCGCTGCCCCTTCAGCCCCTCCCCGGACGATGCCCAGCCAGGTGGCCCTCGGACCACATTTTGAGAAACTCACCAATGTTACCTTAGGACTCCCCGCTCCTCCCTAATTCTGCGCCCCCGCCCCCCCATGCGCCCTTCAGGGGCCCCTTTCTAGCTCTACCTGAGCCCGGGGACAGCCTCCGACAACCCCCAGGTCCCCCCAGGCCCCTGTCCACTCTGCCCCTTTCTTGCCATGTGTCCACCAGCCATGCCCCCGTGGCCCCGTCCTGGTTGGCTTCCAGAGGCACCCTCTTCCTGCCCAGGGTGCTCAGAGGCGCAGGCCAGCACCCAGCTCAGCCCCCCCTGCGCGCCTGTCTGGTGTCCCCCGTGTTCGCCCACTTGGTACAGCCCCATCCATGCCCGCTGCAGCCGCGCCTTCCTCAGCCTCCATGGGCTCCGCCTCGGTGGGCACCTCCCCTCCGCGAGGAACGCCCCTTCTCCCGATGGCCCCCCTCGGGCCGGAGCCCACGCTGTACCCCACCCAGCGCTGTCGCAAAGCAGCCGCATCCCGGGACCCGCCGCCCCTCCCGCCTCCGCACCTGCAGCGCCAGCTGATGTCACTGCCGCCGACTGTACGCGTCTCACTCCCTCTAGACTGTGAGCTCCTCGCGGGGCAGGGACGTCTGTGTCGCTCTGTATCCCGGCACCTGGCGCAGTGCCTTGCACTTAGGTGCCCAATAAACGTCTGCTCCACTGAAGCCAGGACCCAGACTTCTTTTTCTTATTGTTTAATGTATTTTTATTGATGTCAGAGAGGAAGGGAGAGGGAGAGAGAGAAACATCCATGAGGAGAGAGAATCATGGATCGGCTGCCTCCTGCCCGCCCCCTACTGGGATCAAGCCTGTAACCCAGGCATGTGCCCTGACCGGAATCGAACCCGGGACCCTTCAGTTCACAGGCTGATGCTCTACCCACTGAGCCACACCAGCCAGGGCAGGTGCCCCAGGATTCTAAGTTCCCTGCCCTCCACCTCCCTCAGTCAGGAGTGGGGTCCACTCTGCACCACTGTCCTGCCCGGGCAGGAGAAATGCGGGGGGGGGGGGACCTCCTGTCGGAAAGACCCCGAGGGCAATACAGACACCCCCCTCCACCCCCAACACCGTCAGACAGCGTCAGAGCCCTACAGCCTCAAACCAGGCTTCCCTTCACCTGGGCGCTCCCCGCCCTGAGCCTGAGCCTGAGCCTGGGGGCTCAAGTTTCAATCCTCGACCTCCAGGGTTCTGGGGCAGTCACTGGGGAAACTGAGTCAGGACAAGCTGGGGATTGCCCAGAAATGGGACAGAAGGGCCCACAGCCAGCGCTGGAGCCAGACGCCCAGGGGCCTGGAGTCAGCTCCTCCTGCAGGACTCCCAGCCCAGCCCGGGCCTCGGGGCTCCTGCCCACCCCAAGTCCCCAGGGATCAGCCCCGTGCGGGCCGCACAGCCTGCAACCCAGCCTGGGGTCAGGCCTGGGCAGGCCCTGGAGGAGGAAGAAGAGGAGGAGGAGGGGGAGGAGAGGCGGGGGGGGGCACGGGAGGGGGCCTCCCCTGAGAAGAATGTGCCTGTCTGCCGGCCTGTCTGGCTCTGGGATCAGTCTAAGGTTTCAGCCACCAAAAAAGGCCGCAGGAAGGAGAGGGCCACCCGCTGGCCAGGAGCTGCGGACGCTGCTTTGCTCAAACTGGTGTCCCGGAGGCCAGCAGGTCCCTGTGCCCTGGACAGCCCCTCAGAGATGGGGGAGGGGTACCCGTGCTCACCCCCGTTCTGAGGGGGAGGCCCCAGGGCGCTCCTGGTGGCCTGTGCCCTGGATGTGGCGTTACATCCCGCAGAGCAGGGCGGGGCCATAGGGGTCGATGGAGGAACCCACTCTCCCACCATATGCCTGTCCCCTCTGAGGTCAAGGTCACCCCACCTGTCCCCTCTGAGGTCATGGTCACCCGGTCTCTCTCAGCTCCTTGGGGATCCCTCGGCTGGGCCTTCCCTCGCTGGGTGTCGCATTCAGCATGTGAGACACAAGTCAGTCCACCTGCCCCTGGCCCGGCGGCTGGTGAGACCCACCAGCGAAGAGCAGTGTGGGAGGTGGGGGGGGGGATCGTCCCCCAGGCCCCCTTGTCCAGGAAGTCTCCCAGGCAGCAGCTCCCTCCTCCTCCCCGCACACCAGCCCCTGCAGCTGGGGATGCTTGAATTTATTGAGCACCTACTGCGTGCCGGCCTGTGGAAAACACTCACACGCGGGCTCCGTGTCACCAGCACCACCACCTCCGAGGATGCAGGTGTTTGCCCCCAGAGGCCAGAACCCCGAGCCCAGGCTTGGGCAGGGCCTCTGAGTGCGGAGCTGCTTGGGTGCCCGCTGGGTCCATCACTGCGGGGCTGACGTGGCCCCGGGAGGTGAGACTGTGATAATGAGGGGTGACCGCTGGGGCCTCCAGGAATGAGGGGTTGCAGCCAGGAACCAGGTGAGGCCAAGAGAGTGTGAGCTGGGGCCCAAGAGCAGAGCCTCAGATGGGGGTGGACGGGATGGATGGGGATGGACAGGGATGGGACAGGATGGACAGGGATGGACGGAGATGGGAGGGGATGGAAGGGGGTGGACGGGGATGGAGGGGGTGGACAGGGATGGACAGGGATGGGACAGGATGGACAGGGATGGACAGGGATGGAGGGGGTGGATGGGGATGGACAGGGGTGGACAGGGATGGGGCAGGAGTGGACGGGGATAAACCAGATGGACGGGGATGGAGTGGGTGGACAGGGATGGGACAGGATGGACGGGATGGACAGAGATGGGAGGGGATGGGAGGGGGTGGACGGGGATGGACAGGGATGGGAGGGGATGGGAGGGGGTGGACGGGGATGGACAAGGATGGACAGGGATGGGAGGGGGTGGACACATGACATCAGTTTCTCTGTCAGTGACACTTAGTACACTCACAACGTCATGCAGTCATCAGCTAAGTCCTAGACCAGTGGTTCTCAACCTTCCTAATGCCGAGACCCTTTAATGCAGTTCCTCATGTTGTGGTGACCCCCAACCATAAAATTATTTTCATTGCTGCTTCGTAACTGTAATTTTGCTACTGTTATGAATCGTCATGTAAATATCTGATGTGCAGGATGTATTTTCATTGTGACAAATTGAACATAATTAAAGCATAGTGATTAATCACAAAAATAATATGTAATGATATATGTGTTTTCTGATGGTCTTAGGCCACCCCTGTGAAAGGGTCGTTCGACCCCCAAAGGGGTCGCGACCCACAGTTTGAGAACTGCTGCTCTAGACCTTCTCATCACGCTGATGGGAAAGCCCATCCACTATGAGCTGTCCTGCCCCCAAACCCCTGGGCACCAGTCGTCTGCCTTTCTTTTGTTACGGAAGAAATGATGCTTACAGAAGGAAGAAATGATGCTTACAGAAGGAAGAAATGATGCTTACAGAAGACCGGAGAAAGACCAAGCAACGCCCAGAGAAATGGAGTTACACCGTGTATTCGCCGGTGGGCCTGGAGGGAGATGCCTCCCAAATTTCTGGGCAAAAACATGGAGGAAGCTTTCCCTGTTTGTATCTTTCCACCCCCTTTGTCTCCCAAATCAGGGTTTTTCCGGACCTTGCGTCAGGCGACTAGCCTACAAGGTGAGACATCCAAGTTTATCTTCCCGATTGTTCACGCAGCGAGAAAGCAAAAGTTAATTTACAGAGTAAGGGGCCGTCTAAAAATAGCAGCTGGCTCACAGAATAAGGGACCATCTAATAGCAGAGAATTTCAAACAGTAGTTTTTACAAAAATAGGGGTTAGCCTTCTCACTTTCACTTCACTTGATGTTTCCAGGGTTCATCCACTTTGCAGCATGTATCAGCACTTCCTTAATGTGTGTGTGTGTGCCTATTGCCCTGAGAGAGAGAGGAAGGAAGAGGGAGAAATATGGATGAGAGGATGAGAGAGAACATGGACCGGCTGCCCCCTGCCCGCCCCCCACTGGGGATGGAGCCCGCACCTCACTTTTCGTGCTGAATAAGAATCCATGTGCGGAGGGACCACATGGTGTTTGCCCGCCCACCTGCCGCCTTTGGCCACTGTGCGTGTGTGGTTGTGCGCACGCCCGGCCCAGTCCTGCGGGATCACGAGTTTTAGTCTGAAAGGTGTTCCCTTGCCACCCGGGGCCTGTCTGCTGAGCCGCTCCCAGCGCGGCCCGGACCTGCCGATCCCTCCAGCCGGTGGCACAGAGGAGCCAGCGGGACAGCGGGAGGCGGGCAGGTGACCCCAGCACGGCTGCCTGGGCGATGCTGACAGCCCTCGGCCGGTGCGGGGGACCCTACAAACCCCAGAGGAGGCCGGAGGGGCGGCCAGCGCCCTCAGTGACCAACCTCGCGGATGTCACATGGGCTCCCGGGCTCAGCACCCGCTGCACAGCGTCCTGGCGGCCGAGGTCGGGCCCGGGCCTGGGGACGACGGGGGTCTGGTGGACAGAGGAGGCATCCGCCACCAGCAAACGTGAAGGAGCCAAGGACCGGACAAAATCGGGAGGCCCCTGCCGACGGGGGTGCGTAAGGGGGAAGTGAGGTCACGGGAACAGACTCAGGGTTCCATGCCTGGAACACAATGGCGCACCCCTCGTCATCACAGACAGTGAGGGCAGCTTTCTTCACCCCGACACTGTGTTCCCGCCTGGCGAGGCGGGAACACGGTTCGCTGGGACGAAACCTGGGCCCGGGCCCCGCAGTCAGGCAGCAGGTGCGCCATGACCGGGGCTGTTGATGAAGCGGAAAACCGCACAGTTTCACCCGCCAGCGTGACTCCGTGGGTGAGCATCGACCTGTGAACCAGGAGGGCAGGGTTCGATTCCCGGTCAGGGCACAGGCCGGGGTTGCGGGCTCCATCCCCAGTGGGGGGCGTGCAGGATCCATGATTCTCTCTCACCATTGATGTTTCTCTCTCCCTCCCCCTTCCTCTCTGAGATCAATGACAACATATGAAAAAGAAAAAGGACAGTCGTACCGTTCCCACCCCCTCCTGGGAACGCACACACAGGTCATGAATGCACGGCCCTGGGTGCCTTTACTGGGGGGCATCTAAGACACCCCAACAACACTGGTCTCCGTGAGCGGAAAGGAACGTGCCGGTGAGGGCAGCGGCCGGTCACGCAGTGGAGGGCGGGCGGCAGGTGCTCTCCCCCCGGACGGGCTGTGCTTGGGCCTGATGCCTGGCGCTCCCGCCCGGGGGCCACCTGTCCCAGCACCTGTGGTTTCAGGGGCGTCAGCATCCTGGCCACTGGGCCGGGCCCCACCCCTCCAGGTACCGGGCTCAGCTTCAGGCCCCGTGGTGGCGAGGGCCCAGTGAGACCGGAGAGTGCTGGCCAACTTGTTTATTTGATTAAAAACAGAAAGAAAGAAAAAAACCCTCACTGCTACAGAACAAAGGGTGGAGCCAGCCCCCCTGGCCCCGGGCCGGGCTCCGCCAGTTTCCGTACTGTTTTCTAAGGCTCAGGGCATATGGGAAGCGGCACTGTTGCTTAGCAACCGAAGTTAGAGAGCAAATTGGACCTGGAAGACCCAGGACGAAGCAGGAGGCAGTCGGGACTCGGGCCCAGAAGGGCCGGGCCCAGGGCTGACGCCCCGCGAGCCTCCCCGTGGCCCCAGGAATCACCCTCGTCAGCCTGGAGGGCGCTCCGTGGGCGAGGCGCCCGAGAGTTCATATCACCTCCTGACTCTCACCACAGCCCGGGGTGGTGAAGTGTGGGTCAAGGTCACACAGCCAGGGAGAGGCGTGTCCGAGATTTGAACTTCAGCTGCCTCCTGCACGCCCCACACTGGGGATCGAGCCCCCAACCGGGGCCTGTGCCCTGACTGGGAATCGAACCTGGGACCCCCTGGTTCATAGGTCGTTGCCCAACCACTGAGCAACACCAGCCGGGAACAGATTACCTTCCTGACCTGGTTGTTCTCTGCTGTAAATAATGCTCCTCCCACAGTCCTCCCAGGGCGGGAAGGGAGGGGTACAGGCCCCGAAGGGAGCTCAGCCTGCAGAGCAGCCTCATGTCGGTCTCTCCCACCGAGAGCTGCAGTGGTGGGTCCCGGGGGCAGGAGGGAGTCTGCCGCCCCCGGGGGGCGGGGGGGCGGGCGCGGGCGCGGGGGGGNTCCCCCCCCCCCCCCCCCCGCCCCTAGCAGGCCTGCCTTCCCCGGCTGGCCCACAGGACAGCCCCGTGCAGTCTTCAGGGAGCCGGGCATGGAAGGGGCCCTGGGATCCCCGACCGCACCCTGGAAGCCTGTTTCTCCCAGAACCTTCTGCTCCCTCCTGGACGGTCCGAGGCAGGGGAAGGGCGGCAGTCCAGCCCGAGTGACAGGTGCCCGCCGGGGGCCTTGAAGTCTGGGCAGCCGCCTGCCAGCGACAGCCAAAGCTCTGAGGTCATCCCCCTGACATCCAGGCCTTGGCACCTGCCGGGACGCTGGGTGGATTAGGGTGTCGGGGGGGCCCAGACCTGACGCCTCACACCCTGGCGCCCGGCAACGAGGCCTGGGAGGAGCAACTGTCCCCCCCACACACACACACACACTCCCCGCTGGCCATGCCCGGGCCCTGCCAAAGGGGCAGGGTCCACCCCGCCTGGGCAGCAAGGCTGACCTTGGGCTCAGGGACACCCAATTTGCACGGAGAAGGGGCCCTTTCCCAAGACCAGAGGCTCTGGAACAGGGGCCAGCCCCACTCGGGAGCCCAGCCACAGGGGCACCATCGCGGTTGCTAAGAGATGGCAGGCATCGCAGGTGGGGCAGGAGGGCTTCCCCAGCCCGGCCCTGCGAGGCCTCCAGCAGCTGCCCAGGCCCTGCCCACATCCATGGCCCCTGGGCCACAGCCAGGTGCAGGGCTTTGCTGAGAAGCCTCCGGCTTGGAGCATGGAGGCCGCTCAGGGTCCCAGGGCTCTGGTTCCAGGGAGACCACAGGGGCCGGAGCGGGTGAGCGGGAGCTCACAGGCCCCCAGGCACCCACCCCTAGAGCACACGCTCTCGCTCTCCCACTGAAGGTTGTAAAGTTGGTCCTCCCTCCCCTCCCCCCGCCACCTAAGGACAAATGAGAGCTACGAGGCCAGCGCGTGTAGATCAGCGTTGGCTGGTCAAGACCACTGTCTACAGCACCCTCACCGCTGAGGTCCAGCCCTCCTGCTCTGCTTCGTGTTCCTATTGCCTGGCGTGGACGGAATCATGGTGACGGTGATGGTGACGCTGGGTGTTTCCATCAACACCTTTCCACAAGGTGACATCGGGAGCAGCCCTGTTTAATGGCCCCTCCATTTACCTCTCCTCCCCCCTCCTCTAATCTCTCTCTCCCTCCCTCCCTCCCTTTAAGTTGACTAAAATGGTGCAGGACTTTCTGACCTGGCTCAGTGAGGTCACAAGGAAACGGCGGGAGCCTTACCTGGGGAACCCTCACAAAGGAGGTGCTGTTTGAGCTAAATCTTGAAAGAGCAGGGGCTGCTCGCCAGGGCCGGCTGGCCGGTGGGAGTGGGGTGGGGTGGGGGCAGGGACATGAGCAGAGGACAGGCTGCTGAGCCACTTGCTCTCGATGCTGCTGTCAGTGTCGCTAAGCGCTGAGCGGGCCGGTCAGGCCAGGAGCCCAAGCAGGGAGCGGAGAACAGCTCCCGGCCGCCTCCCCATCTTGGGGTGATTTGCACCCACTGAGCCTCAGTCTTCCATCTGTGAAGTGGGGACACTGATAGTTCCTGCCTCAGGGCCCGGTGCCTGCCCCACAGCCAGCCCTCGGTGAGCGTCGGCTCGACCTGTTCTGTGACCAGCTGGCTCCTGTCCCGTGGTCCTCGGGAATCTGTGGAGACGCTGGCGGCAGGAACCTGAGATGTTAAACTAGAGGAAGACCCCGCGCGGGAAGGACATGAGAAGGAAAATGCCGGGGGTCTCGGCCGCGGGAACAAAGCAGAGGAACAGCATCGCCGCTCGGACAGCAGCAGAGCTGGCACTTCCTGTCCCGCAAACATGCAGCCCTTCCTGCCTGTTGTCTGAAGGATAAACAGAGCCCCACCCGCTCCCCACACTTGCCCCCAGGAGCACGGGGAGCCAGGCCACCGAGGGAGCAGGAAAGCTCTGCTCCCAGAGCCTGGCGGCCCCACCGTGACCCTCCGGTGAGCCCCACCCGGGCACATCCGGGATCACCCGTGGGGTGGACCTGGGGACACGTCGACGAGGGAGAAGCAGAGAAGCATCCTTGCCTGTGGGTTTCAGAAGCATCCCTTCGGGTCCAGGACTGGACTCATCGTCTGAGTCCACTGGCTCCAGCCTTCGCCGTCTTCAGACGGCCCAGCTTGGCCTCTCCGCAACTCGTGGCTGATCATCACCACCACCACCACCATCATCACCACCACCACCATCTCCACCAGCACCAGCACCAGCACCACCATCACCACCACCACCTCCACCACCATCACCATCATCACCATCACCATCACCATCACCATCATCACCATCACCATCACTACCAGCACCAGCACCACCACCACCATCATCACCATCATCATCATCACCATCATCACCATCATCTCCACCAGCACCAGCACCACCACCACCACCATCACCATCATCACCACCAGCACCAGCACCATCACCACCATCATCTCCACCATCATCACCACCACCACCATCATCATCACCATCATCTCCACCATCATCACCACCACCACCATCATCATCACCATCATCATCACCATCATCATCACTGAAGATGGTGGGATGTAAACTGACGCAGCCGTATGAAAACAGTGCTTTTACTACATTGTACACCTGACTCTAATATATGTCAGTTATACCTCAATTGTAAAAGACCATAAAATGCTTTTTCAACAACAAAAAGGAATAAATATGGAGTAAATCCACACAGGGAGGAACAATCGAACAGAGGAAGCCTTCATCACTGCCTCTTATCAGGCAAAATTCAGGGGAGGCGAGCTACTTCCCACTCCTCCCTGCCCATTACCTGCCTCAGTGCCGTGGGCCCACAGTAACATCACTAGTACTTGTGGAATGAATAAATGGGTGCTTACCTGAACATGTGCACTCCTGGTCTCTATCATACTGTACAACATAGTGCATATTATGTGCTCTGTAAATGCTTGGCAATTAAACTAACGAATAGAATCAGTAACAATATGCATACCCCTTAGCCAATGACCAAAATCATCTTCCCATGATCGTCCATTACTATTCACTGGAAACAGATTTGCTACAACCACACACCTGCTGGATTTCTTAGCAAGTTAAAAAAAAAAACACAAAAAACCCAAAACAGCCCTAACTGGTTTGGCTCAGTAGATAGAGCATCAGCCTGCGGACTGAAGGGTCCCGGGTTCGATTCCGGTCAAGGTCATGTACCTTGGTTGCGGGCACATCTCCAGTAGGGGGTGTGCAGGAGGCAGCTGATCAATGTTTCTCTCTCATCGATGTTTCTAACTCTCTATTCCTCTCCCTTCCTCTCTGTCAAAAAATCAATAAAATATTTTCAAACAAAAAAGCCAGCAGCCCTGGCCGGTTTGGCTCCGTGGCTAGAGTGTCGGCCTGTAGACCAAAGGGTCCCAGGTTCGATTCCCATCAAAGGCACGTACCTGGTCAGGGCCCCGTGCAGGAGGCAACCAATCGATGTGTTTCTCTCTGTCTTTCCTCTCTCTTCTACTCTCTCTAAAAATCAATGGAAAAATATCCTCAGGTGAGGATTAACAAAAGAAGAAAAAACAAAAACAAATGCTGGGGAAAAGTGGTCTGCACCGAAGCCTGAAGACTCTCTGTGGGAGTTGCAAGTCGCCCCGGGTGTGTGCCCCTTGCCTCCTGCAGGGGCCGAGGCTGCCGGGGCGAGAGGACGGGCCCAGGAGGAGGCGCCTGGGCCAGCGGGCTGCTCGGGAAGCGTGGCCACTTCAGCCGTGTTCTCTCCGGATTCGCCTGTTCTACCCTCCGCATCGTCATCCGACTGCCGCGGGACTTCACAAGCACAAGGTAAATGTTAGCACAGGCACTTCTTTGCGGAAAGAAGCCATCGAACCCGAGGAACGAGGGCTGGCTCGCCGTGACGGGTGATGTTTGGACAAGCTGACCTCGTACAGAGTCAGCATTCAGGGACTCGGAGCGGCTCCTTGGCTCCGGACAGCTTCCCACCTCCACGCGGCTCGACCCTCCGTCCAACGCATTCAGAGCCAGAAAGGGGCAGCAGGGAGAAACCTCCGTAACAGTGGTTCTCAACCTTCTGGCCCTTTAAATGCAGTTCCTCATGTTGTGACCCAACCATAACATTATTTTCGTTGCTACTTCCTAACTGTAATGTTGCTACTGTTATGAATCATCATATAAATATCTGATCTGCAGGATGGTCTTAGGCGACCCCTATGAAAGGGTCGTTCGACCGCCAAAGGGGTCGCGACCCACAGGTTGAGAACCGCTGTCGTTGAGGAACTGGCGGTGGGGCCTGGCCGGTGTGGCTCAGTGCTTGAGCGTCGACCTATGAACCAGGAGGTCAGAGTTCGATTCCCAGACAGGCCACGTGCCCCGGTTGCGGGCTGGGTCCCCAGTAGCAGGTGAGCAGGAGGCAGCCCATCCATGATTCTCTCTCATCATTGACGTTTCTCTGTCTCTCTCTCCCTTCCCTTCTGCAATCAGTACAAATATATTATTTTTTTAAAAACAGGAAACTTGGAGATTGAAAGACCAAGACCCTCCGAGGGCGGGACCCCCGGTGGGTAACCCCCCCAGCCCCGCCGGCCTCCTATAGGTGGGCACTCAGGGTCGCGCTCGCAGGCTGTCAGCACTAACCCTCTTGCTCTTGCCTCGCAGGCTGAGCAGCGGGGAGAACTCTCTGCCACCAGCTCAGGAAGCTCTTTCTTCCTCCTCCTTCCTCTTCTCCTGGGAATAATTTCTTTAAAAAAAAACACACACACACACACACTGAAAACGCGAAGATCAGCAAAGGCGGGGCCATGAGCCACCTGTTGGCGGGCAGTGCCGGCTGGAGGGAGCAGAGGGAGGCCGGCTCCCCCACTCCTGCCCCCGTGCGGGTCTCCGCGTCCTTGGTGGTGTCCGAGGTGTCCGCACTTCGGGGTCAGCCCTGGCTCGCCGGCCTTCCTGTTTCCTGCCTCGTCCCGACGTGGGCTGTGGGAGACTCTGCCCCCGTCTGCTCCCGGTCCCTGCCGGCCCCTCCATTGTTCTCTGCGCTACCGGAAACCCGGTTCCCAGGCTCCCCGGCCAAGCGGCGTCCGGATGGCTCTGTGCGGCGGCGGGAGAAGCCAGTGGGGGACTGGGGCGCAGGAAGGGCGAGGATCGGGCCTCCCTCCCTCTGGCTCTGCCTTAGGTGGTCCCTTCAGCAGTGGCCGTGGCTCCCCCGTGGCTCCAACACTCCGAGGACAGCCCTTCTGTGGCCCGGACGCCTTGGGCCGTCCCTTGTCACTGCGTGGCCAGCTCCACGGGCAGCCCTGGCCCTGGTCTGGCTCCTGACAGCCAGTGGGGACCCGGGGCTGGCTCCTTGGCCAGGGGGAGTTCCTCCTGCTGTCGCCAAGCTGTGTCCTCCACTGTCGCCTGTTAGCGTCTCGTCTCTTCCAATCTCTGTGCGACCAACCCCTCGAATGCAGGTCCCTCTGGTAGGGGTCTGGGGAGCCCTCTGGACCCTGCCAATACTGAGAAGCAGCAGGGGCTGTAACCTAGGGAGTCGCCCAGGTGTTTACTTACAAAACCACCCAGAGGTTCTGCATGAGTCGGGGATGGGGAAGAGACTCGCCCACCGCTCAGGCCCAGCTTCACCTGGTGCAAAACCCAGGCGGGAAGGAGAGGCAGGGGGAGGCGTGACCACCGGCCCCTGGGCCGCCAGACACCCACCAGGTGCTCCCAGCCCGGCCCAAACCTCCTCCTTCCTCTCCTCGGGGCTGACTCCCTCCCACCGGCTCTCTGGTCCGAGGCCGGTGAGCAGCAGGTGTAGAGGAGCAGAGAACAGGGTGCGAATAATCTGGAGCCACTTGAACAGGTGGATCTAAGAGACCTGATTCTGAAGGTGCCGCTGAGGCCTGGAAGGCTTGTGGCTCCAGCCTTCAAGGGCAGGCGTTGGGGGGTGGGGGGGGTGCGGTGCAAGGGGGAGAAGGTGATGGGAACCCCAGGCTCTGCCAAGGAGTCTGGGGTCATTTTCTCCTTGGAAATGGGTCAGAAAGGAGCGCGGGGAGGCGATAAGAGGAGAGAGCAGCCTGGGGCCCGAGCGGCCCCCTGCTTTGCTGTGGGGTCCTCAGATGTCCCGAGCCACACACGGGGGCATCCAGAAAGCAGGGCCTGCTCCACCACCCATTTGGGACACAAGTCTTTTATTTTTTAAATATATTCTTACTGATGTCAGAGAGGAAGAGAGAGAGAGAGAGAAACATCAATGAGAGAGTCCTGGATCGGCTGCCAGACAAGTGCTGATCGATCGGCACATTTCATTGAATCGAGTCCCAGTCGCTGAGGTTGCTGCCGGTCGGACAGGCGGTGGCGCCCTGAATGGCTGCGGTGCCCGGGCTGCACGGGCCGGAAGGCAGCCTCCGCAGGGCTCCCGCGTGGGCAGGTCCCTGCACAGGTTCACCTGGAGGTCAGCGCGCTCCGCGGTAGGAGGGGAGGGAGGCACCGGAAGCTCCTGCACAGAAATGTCTGTGGGATGCAGGCGGAGGCACAGTGGGCGGCCGTCCCTCGGTGCTGGGGCTGGAAAAGGAGGCCTCGGGCCTGCCTTCCTCGTCTCAGTCCCTGAAGTGACCGCTCCGGTCGGGCACAGACCCAGGGGGACGCCACTCGGCCATCGTGCCCCGCGGAGCTTGAGGTCCAGTCCCGCTGACCCCACCCAGCCCGCTCCTCTCTGTCTGCCGAGCTCCGGCCGGACCCCGGGCCGGCCCTGCCGTCAGGCCTCTCTGCTCCTGGTGCCCCTGATGTGTGTTCCCTGCAGGAGAAGGCTCCTGGCCTCTTCCCGTGAAGCAGAAGGCCTCCCAAGGGCTCCTCGGGCCTCCCCACCCTCTGCATCTCCGCTCTCCTCCCCTCCCGGTGGGAGCGGCCGGTGGGCAGTTCTCTCTCACATCAATGTTTCTCTCTCTTTCCTCCTTCCTCTCTCTCTAGAATCAATGAAAATTGCGTATCCTCAGGTGAGGATTTTAGCCGGTTTGGGCTAAAGTGACTTTAAAAGTGATGTCTTTGCCCTAACTGGTTTGGCTCAGTAGATAGAGCATCGCCCTGTGGACTGAGGGATCCCGGGTTTGAATCCGGTCAAGGGCATGTACCTTGGTTGTGGGCACAGCCCCAGTAGGGGATGTGCAGGAGGCAGCTGATCAATGTTTCTCTCTCATCGATGTTTCTAACTCTCTATCCCTCTCCCTTCCTCTCTGTAAAAAATTCAATAAAATATATATTTAAAAAAAAAAAGGATTTTAAAGAAATTTAAAAATTAAAGTAGTCTCATGCTTGCAGACTCCCTAATTCCTCGGGGCTTCAGCCACGGGGCCTCCGGGAGGCAGCCACACCCGGTGGCCCTGCTCCTGCCCTGCCCCAGGCTCTGAGCACAGTCCCCTCTCCTCTGGGGGCCGGGGGGGGGGGGGGGGGGGGGGGGGGGGGGGGGGGGGGGGGGGGGGGGGGGGGGGGGGGGGGGGGGGGGGGGGGGGGGGGGGNCCCCCCCCCCCCCGCCCCGCTGGCAGCCCTCCCCCATGCTGCAATTCCTAAACCTTCTTGGAATCTCAGGCCGCCCCAGGTCTCCCGCGTGACTCATGGGGGTGTTTCCCAGGCCGGCTGCTGCTTGCTGGCCCGGCCAGGCACTGCCAGGGAGGGACACCACACCCTTCCCCTCACCAGACCTGGCCAGGGAGCCCTTGGTGGGACACATGGGGGGTCCATTCGGAGGGGGTGTTGGGAGGGACTCTCACTTTCTAGATTTTTAATTTTAAAAAACTTTCTGTATTATTTGAGTTTTTGCAATGGGCATATGCTACTTTTGCAAACAACAACAGAAATGCAGGCACGGACAGTGACTGGTCAAGTCCCAGGGCCCGGCCTGTGAAGGGCCAATTCTGTGTCCCGGGGGAGGTCTGGCCCTTAAATGAGTAGGAGGCCCCCGGGCCCACTTGTGACTCAGAGGCATCAGGCAAGAGGGAGCCATAGAGGGTTCAGGCGGGAGAGCAGTGTCTGGTAGCGTGAGCGCTCGGGTTCTTCCTGTTCCCTCGGCTTGCCGCAGGCACAATAAGCCGCAGGGACCCCTTACAAGGTCCCCAACTTGACTGGTCCCTCCATCCTGATCGTCCCACCTCCCAGGAAAGAAATGAACCCCTCCAGGTGCTTAAGCGACCCCCCCAGGAGTGTGTTTATCCTTCCTGTTCCCTCCCGAGGGCTCCTAGTCCCATGGATTCCTCCCCCTCCCCCTCCTCTCCACCCTCGAGCTATGTCCACACCCTCCCCTGGGTCCTTTGCAGCCTCTCCCCAGGCCCTGCCGCCCCTCCCACCTTTCCGGCCCCTCCCGCCCTCAGGGACCTATTGGCCCAAATGCTCTTGTTCAGACACAAATCCGACCCAGTTACTCACGCTCCCAACGCACAAGATGGAACAGGCTCCCAGATGCACGCGGGCTGTCCCGGCTTCGCCCAACTCGCCGCCTCCTGGCGCCCCACCTGCCTCCCGCTCTCCCTAGGACATTTCCCGGCAACAAGAGGGTGTCTGGTTCCCTGGGGGCCGGGATTTCCTCACAGGAACCAGCTCCCCCCCTCTGTCCCCCCCGCCCCAAACCGCGTCCACTTGACCCTCCCCTCCCTCAGCAGAAAAATCAAACTTCACCTCCTCGCCAAACCCTCTGCTCCTCACTGGCCGGTGGGCCAGGTCCACGCCAACCTGAGGAACCACCTCACGTCTGAAAAGATTAAATCAACCAGTTAAGTTCAGAACTGGCCAAATTGGGGGATCATTTAATCCTCCCCCGAGGATATTTTTCCACTGGTGTTTAGAGAGAGTGGGAGAGAGAGGGAGAGACGGAGAGAAACATCGACGTGAGAGACACGTGGTTCGGTTGCCTCTTGCACGCGCCCCGGAGGAGCCTGCAACAGAGGTACGCGCCCTTGACTGGAATCAAACCCGGGACCCTTTGGTTCGCAGGCTGACGCTCTATCCACTGAGCCACACCGGCCAGGGCTCATTTGAGAACTCTTAAAGGGCCCCAGGAAACAGTGCCCAGCAGGCGGTGGGGGGGGGGGGGGCCCCGGAGGAACACCGAAGCGCTCCCAGGAAGGCAGTTCCCACCGGACCTCCACCATCTGACCTGGTGGCCATGCAGCTGCGATGGTGGGAGCCCTGCGGGCGGAGTGAGAGCTGATTCTGGAGCAGCTACTCCCCTGGCCCTGGGCCCTCATCCATGGGGCTAGGCAAGCGATAATGCTCCTTCACGCAGGCCGGAGGTCCCCCAGCGGCCTCTCCCACCGGGTTCCCCTCACACAAATAGCCCTCGAGCTGTTTCTTCCCTGACCCCACCCTGCGGGGTTGTTTCCCACGAACGCACGTGTCCTTCCCTTCGGATGGCCCCGCCTTTGAGGACGGGCGGCAAGACGGGCCCTGGACAGCGCCCTGTCTGGGGAGGTTCTGTCCTGAGCCAGGCCAGGCTGCTGTGGTCACTAATAACAGTCTGTTTGTTGTTCGATGTTTTTATTGATTTCAGAGAAGAAGGGAGAGGGCGGGAGAGATAGAAACATCCATGACGAGAGAGAATCATGGATCACCTGCCTCCTGCGCGCCCCACACTGGGGATGGAGCCCACAACCCGACACGTGCCCTGACTGGGCATTGAACCCTGACCTCCTGGTTCCTAGGTCGATACTTAACCAAATCTCCTCGCTTTACTTCCCTTCTTAGCTCAGGATCCCAGGGGCAGGGACGGGTGTACGCCTTGCGGGGGGCGGGGGGGTGGTTAGGGGTGGAGGGGGGGGAGGGAGTCCTGAGGGTGGGCACGTGTCTGTAGGAGCGTTTAGGTGCAGAGGCCGTCCCTGATCCTGTGTGGGGGCCAAGAAGGGGCAGGACCGGAGAGGAGCCTCCTGGCCCAGCCTTCAGCTCCAAAGGACCCCAGGAGAGCCCCCTGACCCCCAGGCTCCAGGACACCGGGACCCGAGGCCCTGGGGCCAAAGGGAGGACACGCCCGCCCGCCTCTCCGCAGCCTCTGGAAGCGCACAGGTCTCCCCGACCCCTGGCCGACCTGGGCTTCGCTGCTGCACGTGGGTCATTGCCGCGCACACAGCACTGAGCTGACTCACGAGGGTGACTCATGGGCGCTCTGGTGCAGGTAGGTGCTGGGGAGGCCGCAGGGGAGGGCGCGGGGGTCCGTGCAGAGAGCTTTAGGCGCCTGCAGTCCACCCTGAAGAGGGTCCCTCAGTGCCATCCAACAAGCAGGCTTGCCTATTGGTTTTTGTTAGAAAAAAAAAAAAAGAAGGAAAAAAAGAAGGAAGAAGGAAGAAGGAAGGGAGGGAGGGAAGAGGAGGAAGGAAAGCGGTACAGAAATAAGAGGTGACAGGGAGGCAGCGAGGACTTTGGACCCAGCCAGGCTCAGTGTGAAGGCCACTACGAGCTGCTACCCTCGGTGACCTCGGCTGGGCAAGTTACCTTTCCTGAACCTTCTTTCCTCCTCCATAAAGTGGGGGGACAATTGATGAAATGGGGAACTCCTGCTGGAGTCGCGAGGATCATGTGAGTTAATTAAGTGGCTGAGCCCGGCCCGTGTGGCTCCGTGGTTCAGCGTCAACCTAGGAACAGGAGGTCAGGGTTCGATTCCCGGTCAGGGCACAGGCCCGGGTTGTGAGCTCCATCCCCAGTGTGGGGCGTGCAGAAGGCAGCCGATCCGTGATTCTCTCTCACCATTGATGTTTCTCTCTCTCTCCCTCTCCCTTCCTCTCTGAAATCAATACAAATATATTTATTAAAAAAATAATAAAGTGGCCGACGTGGTAGATACACAGTTCACCTGGAGTGGCTTTGTGTTTGTCCTTTTTTAAATAAAACTATCGATGAAGTGTTTCTAGGCGACGGCCTCACATCACAGAAGGGGCGGCTGAGCGAAGGCGCTGACTTGCCTGAGCTCCAGTGGCCGGTGGCTGTGGCCGGGCGTCAGGGTCTCTCCCAGGTCCCTGGCCAGGGCCTGGCCCCTCCTGTGGGGCCCTGTGACCCAGCTTCGGTGGCAGGGAGGGAGGAATCTGAGATCCCAACTGGGCGAGGAGGGGAGAAACCTGACCCAGCTGGGCCTGGTCCCCTCCCGCCGGCTGCCTGGCCAATTAGTTTAATGGCCCCTTTGTGTGGCCCCAGCCGGGAGCAGGAGGGGACAGCGTTTATCTGCCTTTTCCTTTCACTACCTGGTTCCACAAAGGCGCATCCTCCTGCGGACCTAGAGGCCCTGCGTGCCGGGAAGTTGATGTCTGTCCATCCCCGTTGCCATGACAACGAGGTCCTGAAGGGCACCGGTTGCATCATGTCCTGCCTTGTTCTTTAATACCCAGAAAAAAAAGGGACCACTCAGATCTTATACTCTTTCCAAGAAAAGAAAGCAAGCCCTAACCCGTGTGGCTCAGTGGATAGAGCGTCGGCCTGCAAACTGAAGGGTCCTGGGTTCGATTCCGGTCAAGGGCGCGTACCTCGGTTGCAGGCTCCATCCCCTGGCCCTGGTTGGGGCGTGTGCAGGAGGCAACCAATCAATGTTTCTCTCTCTGTGTGTCTCCCTCTCACTCTCACTCTCTCTAAAAATCAATGGAAATATATCCTTAGGTTAAATAACTAAATCAATATCCATTTTAAAAAAACAAAAACACAACACACACACACAAAACAAAAAGCCCGCCAACACTGGTTCTGGAAGCTGCTGAACGATTTGTTTGACAAGATGCCGACCTGCCCTGTCCTGGGCTTTAGCCTCCGGTCTCGGGGCACATGCTCCGTACAAGGCTTTGGGTCCTGCACACTCATCAGGGGGGCGAAGGACACCTGGAGGCCACTCTCACCCCCAACACACTCACATACTCACACACACACACACACACTCTCACACTCCCACACACACACTCTCACACACATACACTTACACACACACTCACTCTCACACTCACACACACTCACACTCACACACACACACACACACACACACACACACACACACACACTCACACACACACACACATGGGACACCGTATCGGTGGCCGGCTCTGCCACCATGCCCCAGGGTAGGGCTCCGGGAGGCCTGCAGATTCTGGGGGGGGTGTTTGCCACCTGGGAGAATAGGGCATGTGGGTTAATGGTCTGTTCGCTTGCTTACACTTTGTAAGGACCGAGGCACCGGCCTGGGCCCTCCCTGTGTGCTCTGGGTCTGGTGCCACAGGGAGGCGGGCAGGCCTGTTGCTTCCTCTCTACCCACAGCCTCACACCCAGTCCAACCGGCCTCCCCGCCGCCCGGCTTCCTGTCTCCGGATCCGCCAGGTGTCTGCAGTGATGGGCGCTGGCTTGTCTCATCGCCGCTGTCCATCACAGTGGAAGCTGGGCGAACAGGTCTGTCTTCTCCACGCGGTCCCCAGCCACGGAGGGAGGGGGCGCCTAATTGGTACCTGTCCGATGAGTGGACGTGGGCGGCAAAGGAGTGAGGGAGGAGAGGCCCGGCTGGCCCACGCGTGGCACTTTGCTGGGGAGTGTGGGAATGCCTCCGTGTAAGCCCCGCCCCCAGCCGCCCCACATGGGAGAATTGGGAGTCCCTGAGGCCTCTTCGGGGTTTTAATTTGTTGGGACATGATTGGAAATGGGGAAACCCTAGTGGTTCCCGGCCAGGAGGCTCCTAAAGCCTCCTGTATTAGTTCCCTACTGATGTGTATCGAATCCCTTCCGATGCAGCAGCTTAAAACAACAAACAGAGGTTTTCAAGCCTCCCCCGCGGGCCGGGAGCGGGAAGGGGCTCAGGGGAGAGGGGTTCTGACTCAGTCTCTCCCCAGGTTGCCGTCCAGCTGTGGCCAGTGCTGTCCTCCAAGAGCGTGACTGGGGCTGGAGGAGCCCCCCAAGACCACTCACGCACAAGGCAGGTTCCAGACACCCCGGTTCCTCACCGGCTGTGGACAGCAGGCCTTGGGGTGTGACATCATCCTGGCCCTCGGGCACTGACCTATGGCATGGAGACATTAGTTCCTGGGAAGTGCAGCAAACGGCCAGGTCAGCGTGGCTCAGGGGTTGAGTGTCGACCTAGGAACCAGGAGGTCACGGTTCAATCCCCGGTCAGAGCACAGGCCAGGGTTGTGGGATCGATTCCCAGTGTGGGGCCTGCAGGAGGCAGCCGGTCCATGATCCTCTCTCATCATTGATGGTTGTCTCTCTCCCTCTCCCTTCCTCTCTGAAATCAGTAAAAATATATATTAAAAAAGAAAGAAAGAAATTGTAGCAAATGGATTGGGAAGCGGCTGGGGAGGTGGAGGGCCACCCCCGTGGGGTTGCCCTTGAGTCTGGGGTGGTCTGCAGGCAGCACGGGGGCCTGGGAGACCCGGGGCAGGAAACAGGTCTGAGCAGAGAGCAGAGCAGGGCTTCCCAGCGCCCGGCTGAGTGGGGCGAGGATGGCGGTCACCGGCCCGGTTCTCCCCGGGCCCCAGGGAGCCGAGCTCCCAGAAGGGCCCCAGGATACCCATCGCGCCCCAGTTCTACCGCGTGAATGGGGCTCTCATGGGGCTGGCCACTGGCCTGGATCACCGGCCCCATCTCGCAGGCTCACACAGACGGCCTTTGTCCTTCCTCTGAGGGAGTCGTTGCCACTCTCCTGCCCCTCCAGCCCCTCCAGCCCGGGGAGGGCCACGGAAACGCTTGGATGACCGGGTCTCGCGGGCGGGTGAGGAGGATGAAGCTGGTGGCCCCCATCACCTCGGTGGCCCCACGGGGCCTGCCCAGGAGGGATGTCAGGATGCCGGCCGGCGGGTGTCGGGTTCCCGGGCATTGGCAGTAGGCAGCGATCGCAAAATGCTTGCGAAGTGCTTTCCAGAGCTCAGCTGTGATGAATCGCCGCTCTGAGTAAGAGGGAAAAAATAGACTCCCTGGCTCATCAGAGCTGCACGCTGTCGCGGAGGGCTTTTCTCGGGCTCCTTGGAGAGCTGCTCGTGTATTTGTTATTTCTCACGGGACAGAATTCCTGCGGAAACCCTTCGAGGGCCATGGGCCTGAGCTGACGCGAAGCCCGAGCCGGAGAGAAGGCGTGGGGCCCAGGCTGCCCTGGCCGTGCTCCCCTCCAGCCGGAGCCTGTGCCTCCCAGAGGCCTGGTCCTCTCCCAGCTTTTCCCCCCAGAAAGCGCTCCCTTCATCCGCTTCCATTGCCGCGTCCACAACTCAGGCTCAGGCGCTGAGCTCAGGGCACGCTGTTCTCTCAAGAAAGAGGAGCAGGTGCCGGTCAGTGACCCTCGGGAGCCTGCAAAGGGAAACGGGACAGGGTTCTGGGAATTAAACCGGCCGGCCTGGCTCAGGGGTTAAGCGTCGACCTATGAACCAAGAGGTCACGGTGCCATTCCCGGTCAGGGCACAGGCCCGGGTTGTGGGCTCCATCCCCAGGGTGAGGGGCGTGCAGGAGGCAGCCGATCCATGATTCTCTCATCACTGATGTTTCCATCTCTCTTTTCCTCTCCCTTCCTCTCTGAAATCAATAAAAATGTATTTTTAAAAAAAATATGGATCCATGGAGTGAGTACGTGTGTTTTGGGGGGTGGGGTGGGGACAAGGATTGTACAAACTGCATTTGAGATGACTTAGACCAGTGGTGGTCAACCTTGGCTGCACATTAGAATCAGCTGGGGACCTTTTTAAAATCCTGATTTCTGGGCCTCATTCCGGAGGTGATTCCCAGGTGATGCAGCCAAGGTTGAGAACCACTGACTTAGACGGACCCTGGGAAGTAAATGTTGTTACTATCACCGACCCCGACAGAACACTAGGCATTTAAAAAAAACTAAATGATTTTCTAGCTTCCGGCAAAGTCAGCCCGTGCCCCTTTCCTGAAGGAGAGTGAATGTGCGGCCTCGGGGACTTTCTGCAACCAGGCCCAGCCTCGTTTTGGGGCGCACACGCTACCTCTCTGCGTTCCTCTCCACCGCGTCCCACAGAATTTGTTGGGGATGCTGCTGAGCACATCCACACATTCGCCACCCGGACAGTGCTGCTGGCGCCAGGTGTGCCCAACGAGGGAAGCTTCTTCTCCCTCCTGCTCGGGTGGGTCTGACCTGGGAGGGGCCTGCTCTCCTTCCCAGGCTGATAGCATCTCCCGGAGGGAGGCGTGCCTCCGCCTTCCAGCCACCAAAGGCTCTGGGTCTGGCTGACAGCAGAGCTGAGCTCAGAAGCTGAATGACACACAGGGGCTCCTGGCCTAACGTGAGAGAAGACAGAAGTCGTTTCTTTCTTCTCTTATTTCATATCTTATTTTTAAATTTTACTTATTTATTTAAATATACTTCTGATTTCAGAGAGGAGGGGAGAGGGAAAGAGAGAGAAACATCAATGATGAGAGAGAATCAGGGACCGGCTGCCTCCTGCATGCCCCCTACTGGGATTCGAGCTTACAACCCCTGGGCATGTGCCCTGACCAGGAATTGAACCATGATCTCCGGGTTCATAGGTCGATGCTCAACCATTGAGCCACACCGGCCAGGCTACTATCTTTATTGATGTCAGAGAGGAATGGCGAGAGGGAGAGTCATAGATCGGCTGCCTCGAGCCCGCACCCCCAACCTGTGCCCTGACCAGGAATGGAACCCGAGACCCTTCAGTTCACAGGCCGGCGCTCTGTCCACAGAGCTAAACTGGCCAGGGCCAGAAGTGGTTTCTTAGGCCAGGGGTCTGTGTGATCGCTTAGAAACAAACGGCCTGCAAGTGACCCAGGAGGGTGGGTTTGGTCTTGTGAGCTGGTCTGTGGTGAAACATGGACACCGGACCCTGGAAGTCACCGGGGCTGCCTTCGCCGGTTCTGCCGACCTGGAGGGTGGCCTGGCCTGGGGCTGTGTGTAACCCTGGCAAAGGCCACCGCAGGGCAACCAGGGACAGGGACCTGGCACAGGCTGGTGGGGCTGAGGTCTGAGAGATGGGTCTGGCCACCTTCAGGGGCTGCAGGGACCCGCAGGGGGAGCAGCAGGAGGAGGGCTCCCCGGAGGCAGGGCCTCGCCCCGGCCGGAGGCCATTGGCGACTGGGAGGAGGGAGAGTCGGGCTGAGGTGGGCTTTGGGCTTTTGGGGGCATTTGAGAAGTCGCCGTCGCATTGCATTGTTGCATTGGACGGACGAGATGGAGATTAGGTCTTACATGTCTGAAATATACACATTAAATAGAATGAAGAAAATATAAAATGTAACACGTTTTTACTCATGTACAATTCGAGTTCATGTTTCTTCAATCAAGAACGCGGATGTGAGCAGAGCTGCGGGAGAGGGGCCTGGGGACTCTTCAGGCCAACGCCAGTCCCGTCGGGAAAGGGGCCGGGGAGAAGGGCTGTGTGTACGGGGGTGCGTAGGGGATTCCCGTGTAAAAGACGGTGTGGTATCTCACTGTGAAGACATGGTCCGTTGTTAGAAACCAGACCAAGCCCCGGCGGGGAGGCTCACTCGGTTGGAGCCTCGTCCCGTTCACCAGAAGGTTGTGGGTTCGATTCCCAGTCAGGGCACACACCTAGGTTTCAGATTCACTTCCCTGGTCAGTTGGGGTGTGTACAGAGGGCAACCGATTGATGTTTCTCTCTCACGTGGATGCTTCTCTCTCCTCTCTCTCTCTCAAAATCAATTAAAAAAACATATCCTCGGGTGAGGATCTAAAAAATCATACTGTGATTGGGGGAGGGGCGGAGGTGGAAGAGGGCAGAGAGGAGATAAATGGTGATGTGGAAAAAGAAACATTTTCTTTTTGGTTAATCCCCACCCGAGGCTATTTCTTCCCTTGATTTTTAGAAAGAGGGAGGGAGGGAGTGAAACATTAATGTGAGAGACACACATCGATTGGTTGCCTCCCACAGGTGCCCTGACCCGGGCTGGGAACCAACCTGCAACCCAGGTTCATGCCCTTGACCCACAATCAACCCCGGGACCCGCCGCTCGGCTGCTGAGCCACACGGGCCAGGGCTAACGTCGATCACTGAAAACTCATGGGCCAGGGCAGGAAGCCGAAACGCTCCCCTCCCAGGCCATTTGTTCCCACTTCATCTCTTGGTGAAGTCTCACTGTGGGAAGAAGAGCCATTTTGGGGAAGATGCCAGTGAATGTGCATTTGACCTCTGATCTATATTAAGTACCGAGCAAACGCAACTTCCTGTAGGAGCCCCAGTACAGAGGCCATCGTGGTGCCCGCCTCGGTCGTGAGGAGAGCCGGGCGCTGTCTCCGGGGACCTTCCCCAGGGCCAGCTGCAGGCCCAGCACCTTCCGCCCGGGGAGCAGAGGGACCCGCCATTTGGTGCGACTTCAGGGGACCAGGAGGGCTCCCTCCCCTGACGTATCTTCCCCACGTGGCCTGACAATACCTGGCACCCACCCCGCATCCCACCGAGTGGAGCGCTGCCTGGTGGGCGTCACAGACCACAAGGTGCTGTTCTGTAGAGCCCACGTCTAACACAGACGTCAGAGAGGAGTGGCGAGAGGGAGCATCGGGGATGGGCTGCCTCGAGCTGAAACCTGCCTGGCCGCCGAGGGGTGTCCTTACCCAGTGGGCTGTTTTCCCTCATGTGCTTACAATTTATTTCTTTCTTAAAAAAAAAAATATATATTTTTTTATTGATTTCAGAGAGAAAGGGAGAGGGAGAGAGAGATACAACCATCAGTGATGAGAGAGTGTCAGGGATCGACTGCCTCTTGCATGCCCCACACTGGGGATGGAGCCCGCACGGGCCTGTGCCCTGTCCGGGAATCGAACCGTGACCTCCTGGTTCATGGGTTGATGCTCAACCCCGGAGCCACGCCGGCTGAGCCAAGTGTTTACAATGTATAGCAGCCATGTTCGTGTCCCACCCATGCCTCTCAGCCATTCGTCCGCCCATCCATCCGTTCATTCAGGAGGAGTTAACTCAATCAGGTTGAACACCACCTAAATCTAGTGCACATTAACGGATATAAGATTAATGAGATAGTGTCGTATAAAATGAAGCAGGCGGAGGAGGGAGTAATTTACGCGGTTCCAGAGACGAGCAGGCGCACACAGGGCCCAGAAGTGAGAGAACTCCGGGGCAGGAATCGCTAAGCGCCGGCTGGAGGGCCCCACTCTTCCAGACCCGCCGGCGTGTGGCGCTCTGCCCTGAGCTCCCTACAGCCTCCACGAAGCCACCAGAGCACCAGCCGACTCCCTGGCAGCAGTGGCCCAAGTGAGACCCACAGTCATGGAAACAACCTCCAAATAGCAGCTCTAAGGAGAACCCTCCTTCTTGTTCTTCTAAAGAGAACCCTCAGAGGCTCACCTTCTGGGTGGGCCCCGTCCCCTGCCTCCGGGTGCTCTGACTCTGCAAACATTGTTGGAGAAATGGTAAGGTCACCATTCCTGCGCCACCCTGAGGGCTCTGGGGGTCAGCCTATCGGGTAGTGGAGCTCGTGGCTGCAGAACACGAGGCTCTTCACTTTCCAGACCCCATCAGACACTGTTTGGCTTTGCTAAGGGTCCCTGAGGAGGAAGGCAGCGGCCCCCAACAGCGAAGAGGTAGGTATTCGGGAGGGAGCAGTAGCAACAGTAGCAACGCGGCCAACGGCAGGAGCAACAGTGTCAGCGCAGCCGCCGCCGTCCATGGTCTGGGGTGGTGGGGAGACAGCTGCGCGCGGCCCGCGGAAGCCTTCCTGGTGGCGGGGCTGAGACGGCGGGGAGCCGGTCCCCTGGGTGGTCTCTTCTATATAAAAAGCAACTCTTGTTTGTCCCCACGGAGGATACTGTTCCCACGGAGGGTTTCACGTGGCGCTCTCATCAGGGCTGGCAAGTGTCGGGCCCGGCGCCAGCGCGGGGCGCACGGCGGGTGTGGCCTTCCCCGAGGCGGGAGAGCCACTCCTTTCGGCGGCGAGAGGAGCAGCGGATCCCGGTGAGCGTCCAGGCGGGAGCCCCGGGCTCGCTTCTCAGCCGCAACAAACCTTTGCAACGAGTCCCGCTTTCCGGGGGGAGAGCAGCTCGAACCCACGGGAGGGGCGTAGACCTGGCCTCCTCTGGGGCGGGGTGCCGGGCGGCCGCCAGAAGGGCAGCGGGCAGGGCCCCGGGAGGTGCTGAGCGAGCCCGGCCCCCGGGGTGGGAAACCAGGGTCCCGCGGCGGCCGTCGATCCTCGCGTTTGCGGGGCGCGGGGCGTGGAGCACGAGCGCCCGCCGCCGCCGCCGCCGCCGCCGGGGCCGCCCCGCACAGCCCGCGCCTGCGCACCCGCGCCCGCCCCTGCGCCTGCGCCGGAAGCCCCGCCCCCGGGCCGCGGGGCCGCGCCTCCATGGCGGCCGCCTCAGCGAGAGGTATTTAGCGGGAGCGCGCGGCGGCTCGAGGACGCGCGGGCGGCGGCGGCGGCGGCGGCCAGGGGGGAGCCGGGCGGCCGTTGCGGGGCGCGCTCTCGAGCGGCGGCGGCGGAGGCGGCCCAGCGAGTCCGGCGGGTGTCGGCGCGGCGCGCAGGCGGGGGCTGCCCGCGGCGGCGGGGTCGGCGGCGGCGACGGGGCGCGTGTAGCCGGGGCCCGGGTCCCAGGCGCGCCCTCCGCCCTCAGGTGAGTGCAGCCCGGCCTGGCGGGAGGAGCCGCGCGGGGCCCTCGGGGAGCAGGCCCGGCGGGTCTGGCCGTGGCGGCGGCGGGAGGGCGCGGCGGCCCCCGGTCGGCCCTTTGTCCGGGCCCCGCGGCCGCCGAGCGCCGCCCCCCGCCCCTCCCTCCGCCCGTCCGCCCGCCCCCGCGCCCCGGGCCCGCCGGCGGCGGTGGGGAGGGGGCCCGCGCGGCCGGGAGGGCGGGGAAGGGCCTGCTCGCCGCGGGTCGGCCCCGCGCGCCCAGGAGGCGGGCCCGGCGGGGGAGGCGGCCCGGCGCCGGCCTTTGTTGCGAAGGGTCCGGGTGCGCGGCCAACATGGCGGAGGTCAGCTGAGCGCGGCCGCCCGCCGCCCGCCCGCCGCCCGGCCTGCATTGTGCGCGCGGAGGATGCGGCCGCCTCCCTCGTTTGTGGCGTCGGCGGGAGGTCGCGCCCGCCGCTCGCCGGGGAGGCTCCGGCTGCTGATCGTGCGCCTCGGTGTCCCCCTGCCGCGCGTCTCGGGTACTTTGGGGTCCCTCCCCGGCTCCCCCGGGTGGCGACTTGGGCAGGCGGGGTCCCTGGGCCGCGGGGCTGCGCGAGCGCCCCGTCCCCGCCCCTGGAGAGGTGCAGGATCTGCGCCCCTGCGCCCGAGGTGTGCGCGCCGGGGAGACCCGGTCGCGAGCCGATGTGTCAAAGTCACCGCCGCCGCGAGCGCGGGTGTCGGACGGCGACGGGCTGCGCGGCCGGGGCGGTTGGACGCGGAGCAGCCTGGCCGCCTCCCGCGTGGCCCGGGTGGGAACCCTCCCGAGCACGGGATGGGGGCGCGCGCTCGGTGGTCGGAGCGCCCGCTGCGGCGCCCGCCCTGCCCCCCCGGTGGGTGACCTTGGGCGCGAGACGTAACCTCGCTCTGCCTCCTTCTCCTTCCCGGCGAAATGGGTCAGGGCGGCTCCTCCTCCCGGGATGGCGGGGCAGAGGGATGCGGCGGGGCCGAGGGCTGGGAGCGGCGGCCCGGGGGGCGCGCAAGGCGCGCGCTGCGGGGCGGCTGATACTGTTGCTAAACTTGGGCGGCTCTCCTGCCGGCGGGGCCGTGTTGGGAAGCGCGTGAGGTCACGTTGTAAGCGGTTAGTTCCTGGGTTTTCCTTTTGGTGCCTTTTGTTATCGGACACGAAAACAAGAGGCCGAGAGGACCAGGGTGACAGGTGGGAGTTGAGGTTTCCCTGGGAAGCGGTGGGGACAGGGCCCCGCGCGCTGGGATGCAAGTCACAAGGAGTGAAAGGCGGCCCCGGGGCGAGGTGTCCCCGGGGGGCGAGGTGTCGGGTCGCCATCCCTTGGGGACGTTCCTGAAGAGCGGAGCCTGGGGACCCATGTCCGCGCCAGCAGGTTGCACCCGGGAGGCGAGGGCTCGATGGGGACGAGGGGGTTCGGTCAGCCGTGAGGACGACTCCGGGACGAGTAGATTCTGAGACTTAAAGTGGATTAAACAAAGGGTGTAGTTTGTTTTTGGTGGTGGTGCTGGCTCTGGAAATGAAAGATAAGACTTTTGTGACCTGGAATGGTGAGTTGCAACCCCGGAGTTTGCTTTGCCACATATTTTCTTTATATTATAGACTTGGTCTGCGTGATGCGTCTCGGTGCCTTTCCAGCGCCTTTAGCAGCATTAATATTTTCAGCCGAAGTAAATTAATAGCCGTGGAACTTCTCAGGATAAGTATTCCACAGACTACACATTCTGAAACAAGTTTATTTCAGTTTAGCTTCACATCGGTTGCCTCTAAGCTCTGGGAAATTCTTATAAAATTGCTGTAGAGCAATACTCTCTGCTCTCTGTCATTAAGAATATTGTAGCCGGGCTAACATTAATTGGAGTTACAAAGGGAATGTTTAGCTGTGGCAGCAATGACATAATTGAAGAATCGGCCTTTATTTTCCGTTTTGAAAGCAGGTCTTCCGTAAGGAGGGCAGCGCAGTCGGGTGAGCTTTGCAGAGCGGCCGCTCCTATTTGAAAGTGGTTGATTGACTGAGCTTCTAAAGATGGTTTCTTTCTTCAAGAAGCCTGTCAGACTTTTACTGCAATTACTGATTTTCTGTGCGCCCCTTGTACAATGTTCTGGATGTTTCTGGTATAGATCTCACCACAAGCGTAATTACTATATGAAACCCTAGCCCCCTGCCCCTCTTCAAACAACAGCCAGACAACCTGGATGAGTCGTCCTCTTCACGACGCTTGGTGAACTTGTCCTTTCAGCGGCGATGTCTGCACCGCGCTGCGGGGACGTGGGTTCTGGGGTGTCGTCACGGGCCTCTGTGCAGAGGGCGGGGCTCTGCCCGCCGCTCCGACCGACTCCTGTCCGTGTGCCGGGGACACTCGGGGGCGCGTCGCTTGCTGAACTCGAGACTCACATGTTCTCTGGCCTGTAGGTCATTGTCTTTAAACGACTTCATTTCGAGGAGCAGTTTTCGAGGCACAGCAGAAAAGAAGGGACTGATTCCCCTCCGCCAGAGGGCTGGTTTGTTACAGTTGTGACTGCACCCACACACGTTGTCACCCAAGTCCATGCCTGACATTCTGCTTCACTCGCAATGTTGTATGTTAGGAGTTTGACACGTGTACGTATGATCCCACTTTTATGTATTAGGGCGATTCTTCTGTCTGGTTATCTCAAACCTGGCGTTGCTGGGGGGGGGGGGGGGGGGGGGGGGGGGGGGGGGGGGGGGGGGGGGGGGGGGGGGGGGGGGGGGGGGGGGG
>JAWPEG010000015.1:2093641-2127945 GCA_035771395.1 Myotis vivesi | reverse complement strand
CCCCCCCCCCCCCCCTTACATTCAGCCCTTCTCTTCTGCCTTCCGCAGGGTCTGCGAGTTGGGTCTCTGGCTAAGACAGTGGCTCAGGGCTGTCAGGATGAGGCTCCAGGCCCTCAGGACAGGGCAGCACAGCCCCCCCCCCCACCCCGCGCTGGCTCTGGTTACTTCCTGCCATTTCCCCGGGTGTCGCAGGTGCCTGTGTGTGCCCTGCTCCTCTCTCCTCGCTCAGCTCTGTAACCTCAGCCTAGGCCCCCTTAATTCCTTCTGGACGCCCACCTTGACTCGGATGCTCTCTCTCCGCGTGGCCCCCTGTAGCGTGTGTTCCCCTGGACTGGAGGTTTCTCTGTGCTCCCCGCGCTCACCCCCAGTAGACGGTGGTCCCTGGGGGACCCTGTCTGTGCGGCAGGCAGGTGGTGCTCAGGAGGTAGTGGTGGAATGGCTGATGCCTTCACACTGGATTCTTTTCGTTTCTGGAACATCCCTTCGCTTGCGATTGTCCTCGGTCTCTCCGTGTCCACCTGTGCCCCTCGGGTGGGGAGTTGGCCTCTCTCCATGCCTTAGTGTCCACTGAGAGCAGCTCCACGTGTGGCCCCTGACAGTGGCTCCGAGGGTGAGCCCTGCTGGACTGGAAAGGGCCCTGTGGCTCTGGCACTTCCCAGCTTGTGACTTTGAGCTCCTGGAAAGCAGGGACAGTGCCTGCTTGGCATCTAAAGGCACAGTGCAAAGGAAGGGCTTAGATAATTCTAAAACCACTTGAGTAAGTGACTCAGTTTCTCCAAATATTACCATGCGCTCTCTGTGAGGGACGTGAACAGGAGTGCAGTTGTGATGTGTACCCCCCAGGAGTCTGCTGAGGCGGGCCCTGCGGGCCCTGCGGCGGGAGGGCCGGGATGGCGGGAGGGGCCGGCGGGAGGGCCGGGATGGCGGAAGAGTGAGCTGCTGGAGCCATGGAGGGGAGAGCCAGGCAGGGGCGAGGAAGGGAACTCCCTGCCCTTGTGGCTTTGGAGAACTGGCCAGGGAGGCGTTGTCTGCGCCCTGGGGTGGGGGTTGCAGGAAGAGGAGAGAATGGGTGGGCTCGACATGTGTTTTGGAGGCAGAATGAACAGGACTTGCTGATGGTTAGATGTGCGGGTGAGGGAGGAAGGATGCAGTGGTTTCTGGCGTGAGCACCTGTGGGCCATGGTGCTGTTTACCAAGACAGGAAAGGCTAGAAGGGGGTGGGATGGGGCAGAGACAAAAGCCTGAGGTTCTGATTTGTGGCGTTGAGGCCTGAGAGCCGTCCGGCCTGGGTGAGGCCGAGGCAGCTGTGTGTGGCCACAGACGGAGACGGCATGTCAGTGTCAGCGAGAGTGGAACGCACAGGAGAAAGGGGAGAGGTTGATGCCAGGGGAGGATGGAAAGGCTTGAGAAGGCGAGAGGACAGGGCTGTGCAGGTCCTATTGCGCCCCCTCCTGCCGGGAGGAAGGGATGGGAAGAGCGCCCGTGGCTCCTGCTGCGGCTCCTGCCAGGAGCACTCGTGGTTGGTGTCGCATCAGCTCCTCAGGTCACTCCAAGCCTGAGCCGGCCTTTCCACGCTTAGGAATGCAGAGGTTGCCACTGTGTTCCCATTTCTCAGACTCATCTTTATACAGTAGCTTCTCTATCGTCCCCTGAAAGGAAACAGCTAAAAACCACCCGGCTCCTGCTGCCCAGATAGCTGGCCCGGGTCGTTTCTGGAGGAGGCTTCCTGCTCGCTCTCCCGCCTGCGCCTCCCCTGCATGTCCTGTCGGGAACTTGCTGCAGGAGGCCTCACAACGCATGCACATCGGTTGGCCTGTTCTCCAGGTGAAGCTTACTTCGTAAGCAGCGGCGTTGGCGTCCTGCTGCCGCTGTCACATCACAGGCTCCGGGGCCAGGGGCCAGCGGCGGGAGGTGGCCCTCGGAGGGCCTGGCTGGCCTGCTGCTGCAGCGTTTGTGGACGAGCAGGAGGGGGTAGCACAGCAGGATAGTTATTAGAGGGGCCAGGCATGCGGCTATGACTGATGAGAGAACTTCTTCCTCAGCCAGTTAATACAGGAGGCAGTTCCCACATGAAATCGAGAGGGACAGCCCATCTCCTGCATGTGGAAGGCAGAGCAATGGCCAGATGCTCTGAAATCGCTAAGACAACACTAAAGCTGAATCGCAACTGTTCTTGTTGAGGTGAAACGCTGCTGAAACTCCGTCCGAGGGGCCGGAGGGATGTTCTCTAGAAAGTGAAGGTGGCCAGTGCTCCTGGGCGGTTGTGGCCTCTGCTTGCCTTGGCCCCTTTAGCGTGTCTTGGTGTATGTGGTTTGGTGAAATGTTAGGCTCTTTGTAAAGCCCGTGTAGGTAACTGTTATTCCCAGTTGAGGAATCCCTTTGAGGTTCACTGCACTGGACATTAGTGACGGGGTGGCTGATCTTCGGCAAACACGGTGGTCGCTGTGCAAGCGGAAGGCACCCTCATGGTCTCCAGCGAGCTGAGCTGATGAGCCGGGCGGGTCACCGGCCTTGGAGGCCTCAGGTGAACCCTCTGGGATTTGGACCTGTGAGAGCCAGGTCCCCACCTTCCTGAATCCAGACAAAGCCACCGAGCCGGAAACGTCCCCTTTTCACAGTTGGGTGGGGGGAGGGGAAGGGTGAACGCAGGTGTAGGCGACCCTAAGCACTAAGCACTAAGCACTCTGCTGGCACTGCCCCAGGCGCTCTCGGAGAAGGCTGTCCCTGGACAGACTGCGGACGGACAGGCAGGAGGGTCTGTGCGGGGGCCTTTGGGAGTTTGGAGAAAGAGGGAAACTTTTTGCTCAAGGAACCAGCACTCCCTTTGCTTGTTTTACTCCTTTGGGTTCTGCCTTGATTCTGCTTGGAAAGAGCGTCCCTGCCTAAAGCACCGAACGTCTCCTGCCTTAGGAACCCGAGGCCGTCTGAACACAGATGTTGGAAGCTAAGACGTAGGCAGTAATGACTTAATTTGTCAGCAGTCTACAAGTGTGTTCTCCTCCGCATGTTGTCGCTTTAAGTAAGAGAAGCTGAGCTGGTGAACACACTATTGGTAGGGCAGCAGCCATGGGAGCTGGGATCTGATGGGAAAGTGGGTGGTGCCAGGCCCTGCCCCAGCCCCGCCCAGGGGTGGAGGCGCCCGGCTGCTCTAATGACAGGCTCCTCCGAGCCGAGCTGACGCAATGCCGGCCTCGGGCTCTGCGGGGCGAGGGCAAAGCTGAGAACAAAACAAGCTGCTGTTTAATGAGGCCGCTCAGGACGGCTTTCCCGGGCGGGCTGCGTGGGAGTTTAACTCGGGGGGGGGTGTGGGGGGGGGCTGACCNCGGGGGGGGGTGTGGGGGGGCTGCTCGCACTGCAGTGTTGCGGGGGGGGGGGGAGTATGGGCCGAGGCAGAAATGGAGAAGCGAGTTAGAATTGAGGAACCGCCCAGCGCGGGTCGGTGGTTCCTGGTGGAGCGGGTGCAGGGAGGGGCTGTCCTGCCGGCGCCCATAGTCTGTGCGGCTCAGGGTGAAGCCACGCGGACGGTGGCGCACGTGCCAACCTAAATCTAAGCGAGCGGGGTCCAGGGACTGAGCCCCACCGGGTGGGGTGCGCGGGGCAGAGCCGGAGTCGCCTGGGCCGGTGGGCGGGGCGCAGCCTACGGGCCTCCCCCCACCGCGCCCCACCCTCCCGGTGGCCCGCCCTGCAGAGCCTCTGGGGCCGACCGCCCGCTCTCCTTCCCTCCCAACTCCTCCTCCTCCTCCTCCTCCTCCTCCTCCTCCTCCTCCTCCTCCTCCTCCTCCCCCCTCCCCCCTCCCGGCTTCTCCAGCTGTGCGGGGCCTTCCCGGCTCCAAGGGCTCTTCCCCGGCCACCTCCAGCCGGAGCCTGCCCCGTGGGTCTGGGGAGGGGACGCTGCTGGGCGGCGCAGCGACGCAGGCGAGTTCGAGCTGGGGAGGTGCGGCCACTGCTGGGGGCCGCTCTGAGAGAGGAGCGGGTGCAGCGCAGGAACAGAAGCTGCTCAGGCCGCCGCCTGCACCGGAGGGCGTCTTGCTCACCTGTCTGCCGGCCGCTGGGACGAGGAGGAGGAAAGGAGGCACAGCTTGGCCGTTAAGGACTGGGTTGCTGAAACCGAGCCGGCCGTGGTGAGCGGGCCCTGAGCAGAGGGGCGCCGCAGCACTTGGCTCACTAGCGCCCCCTTCGGTGCACCACGCCCTCCGCGGAGCGCCCGCCACTGGGGTCCTCTGCCGGAGCACGGGGCGCAGCTGTGTTCCGCCCGGAGCTGCGGGACCGTGGCATTTCCTGCTTCACACTCTGACTAGTGTAAATCGTGCTCCAGTGTCTGGAATGACAATCGGCTCTATTGGAACTGAACCTGAACTACTGCTACACCGTTGGAGGCCGAGAAGTTACGGTCTTCCCTGCGTCCTCACATCCCGTGGACCACACGCCGTGTGCGGACCCCGGTGTGACCGGCCGGCTCAGCGGACGATGTGCACGCGCTGGCGGCTTAGACTTTCCCCCGAGGAACCACTGTCCAGTGACCCCGAGACTCACGTAGGCGAGCAGCGCCAGCGGCCGTGAAGCAGGCTCGTGCGCTCCTGGGCTCCTGGGCGATGCTGCCACCACTGCTCGCGGGGGACGTCGCGGGCACTGGAACCTCCTGGCACGCACTCCTGCCCGCCTGGACCCTGGCGGTCTGGGGCCTCGGACGAAGAGCACGGATCCCGTGTCCTGACTCCACGTGGCGGCCGCGTGTGCTGGGATTCTGCTACACTTTTGTTTTCCTTGAACTTGAGGATATTTTCGTGACAGTGGGCTTGCTCGCTTTTTGGCGCCCTCAGCCCGGGTTAAGGTGTAGAATTGAGTAACGTAGAGCCCCAAGTTGCATTTACAGGTCACAGTGGCAGCCAGCATTGTGTGTTTTTCCCTTTTCTTTTTTGTTAGCAGCATTGTGTTTTCAAAGGTAAATTCTTTGCAACAGAATAACAGTGATAATTGAGACATGAACTTGGAGGCATTAAATTTTAATGGTGTAGAAACATGGCTGATGGAGTTAATGGTCTGCGCGCTCGGGCCTCCTGAGAGTCTGCGCAGGTGGGTTCCTGGGGAAGGTGCCGTTTTATCGTCCACTTGCCCGAGTGTCGGTCACTGCTGGTCATTTCTCCCGGGGACAGTTCTGTCTCAGGGCTTGGTGTGATGGGCGTTTCAGCAGCAGCGGTGAGCCGAGGGCTTGGGAACTCCTCACCTGTGGACACTTCCCCGCCCCCTTCATCTTTCCCCTTGGACTTCAGCGACTTCGCAGTTTCTCAGTTGCTTGGGGTCCAGGTTGTATTTCAGCCTTCCCTCCACCAGGGCAGCCAAGGGTGGATGTCACTTTGTTTTAGTAAGAAAGGGAATTCTATTGTGTTCTGGAACTTTTTGAAGAGATTTCATCCAGCGTATAACTCCTAATAATCAAAATGCATGTTTTATGCAGTTACGTTTTCTTAACCATCTGTTTCTCTTGTTCTGCTCACAGTAAAATTTGCATGAGCCCTGGCTGGCTTGGCTCAGTGGAGAGAGCATCCACCTGTGGACTGAAAGGTCTCAGGTTCGATTCCAGTCAAGGGCACATGCCTGGGTGGGGGGCTCGATCCCTAGTAGGGGCCTGCAGGGGGCAGCCGATCAATGATTCTCTCTTGTTATTGATGTTTCTCTCCCCCTCTGAAATCAATAAAAATATCTTAATTTTTTTTTTGCATGAACCACATGGCTTTATGAAACAAGTTACGATGACCACTTTTCTCCTTCCTCCTCTTACTTTTCTTTGTTTCCATTACAGAAATGAGCCGCCAGACTGCGACAGCGTTACCTACTGGGACCTCCAAGTGCACCCCGTCCCAGAGGGTGCCCGCCCTCACGGGCACCACCGCGTCCAACAATGACTTGGCCAGTCTCTTTGAGTGTCCTGTCTGCTTTGACTATGTGTTGCCACCCATTCTTCAGTGTCAGAGCGGCCATCTTGTCTGTAGCAACTGTCGCCCAAAGCTCACGTGTTGTCCAACCTGCCGGGGCCCCTTGGGATCCATTCGCAACTTGGCGATGGAGAAAGTGGCCAATTCAGTACTTTTCCCTTGTAAATATGCCTCTTCCGGGTGTGAAATCACTCTGCCCCACACAGAAAAAGCAGACCACGAAGAGCTCTGTGAGTTCCGGCCTTACTCCTGCCCGTGCCCCGGCGCGTCCTGTAAGTGGCAGGGCTCTCTGGATGCCGTGATGCCCCACCTGATGCATCAGCACAAGTCCATCACCACCCTGCAGGGGGAGGACATCGTGTTCCTCGCCACGGACATCAACCTCCCCGGGGCGGTGGACTGGGTGATGATGCAGTCCTGCTTCGGCTTCCACTTCATGCTGGTCTTGGAGAAGCAGGAGAAGTATGACGGGCACCAGCAGTTCTTTGCAATTGTACAGCTGATAGGAACGCGCAAGCAGGCGGAAAATTTTGCTTATCGACTCGAGCTAAATGGTCACAGGCGGCGATTGACTTGGGAAGCTACTCCCCGATCTATTCATGAGGGAATTGCAACAGCCATTATGAATAGCGACTGTCTAGTCTTTGACACCAGCATTGCACAGCTTTTTGCAGAAAATGGCAATCTAGGCATCAATGTCACTATTTCCATGTGTTGAAGTGGCGATCAAACGTTTTCTGGCCAGTGTTTAAAACCATTGCATTCAACTTCACAGAGAATAGGCCCCCTCTGCCTGCCCCCCCGAGACTTTTGGTAGGTGGAGCTAGTCACATGAAGGTAAATAAATGGAAAGGCTGTTAAATACAGGAAATGGTTGCATGTAGTAACACTAATATATTTAAGTCAACAGTAAACCACTGAAAAAAAATATATATACACCCAAGATGGGCATCTTTTGTATTAAGAAAGGAAGCATTGTAAAATAATTCTGAATTTGTGTTTGTTGTAGATTGAGTGTACTGTTGAGAAATACTGGGTTTTTGTTTCTGCGTGTGAGAGTGTGGGTGCGTGTGCGGGTGCTTGGGTTTTTTTTCCTTTAACTGACAAGCCATGTTGAGTGGTCTTGGGCCACTGCTTCCCCTCTTTTGAGTCAATACATAGTGCTGCTGTGTGTGTATATATTTTTTGTGTGTATTTGCTAATTTTTATTAATTTTAGTTTTTCATTAAATAAATTTGACTTTCTTTTCTGTAATTGAAGCTTTTCCCATCTTTTTTTGTACCTTTTTAAAGTTAGTGGTTTTTTATGCATAATTGTTTATGGTAAAGTTTATACATGTGTGTTCCATACATGTTTTTTCTCCCCATTAATCAGTTCATTAGAAATACTTTAAATTCAGCTTCTTGTGAAGACACGAGTTCCAGAAAGGAGAGGTAACATCGGAAGAAAGATGAGAAGCTACTTAAAACAGCTAGAAGATGGTCGGTCGGTCTTTTTCTCTCTTTTTTCCACTTGAGTCACGCCTTCAAACTTTAAAAGGTAGTAGGATATACTGATTTTAAAAAATATATTAAAAAAATCCCTCCCCCCCCATATCTTGGACAAATCACATATGTTTAAAATTTGTTCTCATATTTATTGGTTTTGCAAAAGAAGGCATCATCTCACAGTATTTGTAATTAAAAGCAAAGCATTTGTTTAAAAAAAGGCAGTTTGCAAAAAAATGTTTTTGGTCTTTTATAATTCTCATTAAAAGAATATCTGGTAAATTGAAAACTCTTTGTGTTGCTTTAGCTCTAAGTTTGATTAAAATCCAAAGCTGTTTTCCTGTCCGATTCTGTGCTTTACAGCAGAGCAGTGTGCCAGTTTTGAAATGCAAGAGTTTTATTGTCAAGTACAGCGCAGCACAGGCCCCGGCACAGGCACAGCGAGCCCCAGGTCCCGACTCGTCCTCCCGGAGCACTGGGACTCGCCAGCAGGGCCGGGCACGTCTGTAACTCGCAGACCCCATTCTCATCCAAGAAACTGCGCAGCGCCTGACGTACGTGTGCTTCAGTCTGGAAGAGCGCTCCTGAGGGGGCGCGGGGTTGTCCATCGCATCCTCAGTCTCCACAGCCACACTGGCGTGGCAGGAAGGTGGGCGCTGGGTAAGGAAAGCTATGACCCTGGAAGCCCCAGCCTGACTTGTTGTCCTAACCCTGGGTGAGTCTGGACAGGAAGCAGAGAGCCCGCAGATGGGGACGGCACAGGCTGACGGGATGGACAAGGGGAGGCGGCGGGGCCCGGGCCTCGAGGGGTCAAAATAACGAGCGTGAGGACCAGCCCTGAAAGGCTGGCGGCCTCCCCCTGGGGACTGGACTTTGTAAGGGGACAGGCGTTCGGGGCCGGCGTGTTTCTGACTGACGTGTGCGAACCGGGGCCGCTCTGCCCGCGTGATGTTGTGTGTGCTGGGACGTGTGGGCCTCCTCACGCAGTACTTAACCTGAAACTTCATTTCCACAAAGACTCACCGGCTGTGTTTTCAGCTTGGCCTACTGCCCCTCCCGCATGAACGGGGATCTGAGGTCATGGTCTCTACCAGTTGTCTTGACCTTGCCTGGGCGTCTGAGTCACCCGAGGCTTGTGGAACAGATCTGAGTGTGGGTGGGAGTCTCTGGTGGGGCTGTCTGGGGCCACAATGGGAACCGTGTGCCGCCTTCCCAGGGACAGAGACGACGACCGAAGACAGTAGCCAATGCTATCTGTTTATTAAAATCTCTGTAGCCCGCGCGGCCCCGCGGTGAGGCTCACGCCTGCTGATCAGCTCACAGGGGAAGGGACGCCTTGCTTACCCGCTGGTGTGAGCAGCCAGCCCGGCGGGCCTCGGGGCTTCAGGACGGCGCCCGAGCCTACAGTTTGCTATTTAAGAGGCCGGGCCTGGCCTTGGCCGAGAAGCCCCCGTCGAAAGCGGCATTCAGGACCTCGTCCAGGCAGCTCGCCGTGACGAAGCTCAGGTCGCGGCGCACGTTGCCCGGGATCTCCTCCAGGTCTTTCTCGTTCCTCTGTGGGAGGATGACCCGCTTCAGGCCCGCTCTGTGCGCCGCCAGCACTTTGTCCTTGATGCCGCCCACCTGCGGGGGAAGGGCAGGCGGGTGACCTCGGGCCCAGCACCCCCGCCGCTTTCCCACAGCCGGGTCACCGCCCGCCGGCATAGGAGCGGGAGAGCCCTGAGGAGGTGAGTGAGTAGTGAATTCTCTTCGCTCTAGTCCAGCCTTTCACGGGGGAAGGTGCCGGCTTTCTTCCGTCCCTGTTCCTGCCTGTGGTCAGGGTCTACACTTCAGTCTCTGCAGTCACGGCGCCTGCGGGCTGAGGGGGCGGATTCGGAAAAAGTGATCGTAGACCTGACACCCGCCCGCAGAGCTCAGCTGTGCGCCAGGATGACACCGCTGCACAGGTCAGAGCAGGACCGCTGGGCCACCCCGGGAGGACACAGGTCCTCATGGCCTCGGCTCCGTGGTTAAAAGATGTCCACAAAAACCCACACACACAAAGACATGGAGGCTAAGCAATGAGATCAAGGAAGAAAAGATGCCATGACACAGAGCACAACCCGCAATCTATGGGGCACAGTGAAAGCAGTCCTAAGAGGGAAACTCATAGCATTACAGGTCTACCGTGAGAAAAAAGAAAGATCTCAATCTGACTTTACAAGTAAAGGAATTGAAAAAGAACAACAAACAAGGCCCAAAGTGAGTAAAAGAAAGGAAACAAAGAGCGAAAGTAAACAAAATGGAGTAAAAAAGAAAAACCAACGCAAAAGACCCATGAAACCAACAGCTGGTTCTCTGAAAAGAGACACAAGGGAAATCTTCAACCAGATCATCAGGGGAGAGCCCACATGAAGCCAGAGATGAAAGAAGTAACAACGGACAACAAAGAAATACTAAAGGGTTGTACAAGGAAACATGAACTATAGGCCAATAAACCAGACAGTCTGGACCACATGGATCAATTCCTAGAAACATAAAATCCTCCAAAACTGAATCAGAGAATTGAAACAGACCAGTTACAACTAGTGAAACGGACGTAGTCATTAAAACTCCCGACAGACAAAAGCCTGGACCAGGTGGCTCACAGGTGAGTTTTACCAAACTTTCAAAGAACTGGCACCTGTCCTCACACCCCCAAAATATGCCAGAAGAGGGAAGCCTCCCAGTTCACTTCACCAGGCCAGCAGCACCCTGATTCCAAAACAAGGCGAAGACACCTCACGTGCACCAGATGAAGGACAGAAATCACAGGATCATCAACAGGTGCAGGGAAATCATTTGATAAAACCCAGCACACATTTATGATAAAAGACACCACCACGCAGCAAAGTGGGAATAGAAGGAACATACCTCAGTGGGACCGCCTCACGCTAAAGCCCCTGTACAGCAAAGGAGACCATCCAGCAACAATAAAAAGACAAACCACTGGATGGAGAACATATTTGCCAACGACACATCTCATAAGGGGTTAACAGCCAAAATTTTATTTATTTTTTTAATTTTCTGTGCCCTTTATAATCAACTTTTTAAAAAAATATATTTTATTGATTTTTTACAGAGAGGAAGAGAGAGGGATAGAGAGTTAGAAACATCGATGAGAGAGAAACATTGATCAGCTGCCTCCTGCACATTCCCTACTGGGAATGCGCCCGCAACCAAGGTACATGCCCTTGACCGGAATCGAACCTGGGACCCTTGAATCCACAGGCCGACGCTCTATCCACTAAGCCAAACCAGTTAGGGCCGAAATTTATTTTAAAAACTTAACACCAAAAAATAAAAAAACCAAACAATCCAATTTAAAAAATGGGCAAAGGACTTCTCCAAAGAGGATATACCGATGGCCAACAGACACATGAAAGGTGCTCAACAGCATTATCATTAGAGAGATGCAAATCACCCGATGACCACAGTGAGGTACCACCTCACACCAGTCAGTGGCGATCATCAGTAATGCAACAGACAGCGAGTGCTGGGAGGATGTGGGCACGGGAACCCTCGTGCACCTTTGGTGGGAATGCTGGTTGGTGCAGCCGTTGTGGAAAGCAGGATACAACACCAATAATGAACGATCGGAAAGGGACACTAAGAAAATAACTCCATTTACATGCATTAAAAACCTAAGTGCAATTAAAAAAGTATATATATATATTGATTTCAGAGAGAAAGGGAGAGGGAGAGAGAAAAACATCAATGATGAGAGGATCACTGATTGGCTGCCTCCTGCAAGCCCCCTACTGGGGATCGAGCCTACACCCCGGGCATGTGCCCTTGACGGGAATCAAACCTGGGACCCTTTCAGTCCCCAGGCCGACGCTCTATCCACTGAGCCAAACCAGCTAGGGCACCAAGGTATAAATTTAACCAAGGATGTAAAAGACTTGTACTTGCAAAATATGACACTGAACAAAGAAACTGAAGATACAAGTGGAAGTATATACTATGTTCATGGACAGGAAGAATTAACATCATTAAAATGTTCCACTACCCAAGCAATCTATAGATTCAAAGCAATTCCTAACAAGACAGCTCTGGCATATTTCACAGAACTAGAGCAAATATTTCGAAAATGTACATGGAACCACAAAAGGCCCTGAACAGCCACAGCAATCCTGAGAAAGAAGAACAAAGCTGGAGGAATCCTGCTACCTGATCTCACACTCTACTGCCAGGCCCTGGCCATCCAACCGCCTGGTGCTGGCTCTGATCAGCCACCCACCGCAGCCTCCTCCAGGGTTTCTGTGCCTGACTCAGTGTGTGAGCCGCCGAGTCCCCGTGTGCAGTGACGTGTCATGGCTGCCGGGAGGCCTGTGCACAAAGCTCACTGTGGATCCTTCCCCTCGGGGTCTGAAGGCGCTGCACCGGGTCCCCGGGGAGAGGTCCTCGGGATGGGACGCTTTCCTGCCGGGGAGCCTCCCGAGCTGAGGAGAGTCCCAGTCCCTTTCTCTGAGCAGAACCCCTGGGAGTCAGAGGTCGGGTCGGCCCGACTGTTTCCGTGTTATTTTTCCTGAGTGGCCGGCCAGTTCGAAAGCCCTAGTTTTGAATCCGAGCGCTGTCTCGGCCTCGCCCTGGAGTCCCGTCTGGCTGTAGCCCATCTAGCCTCAGCGCTGCTGCCTGGCTGGTCTCCTGTGACAGTGGACACTGGGCTCATGGGAGCCGCTGCGCCTCTGCTGGGTGTGCAGGAGAGCCCTGGCCCTGCCAGCAGGCGCTGGGGAGGCCGCTGGGCCAGAGAGCTCGGTGCCCTGGGTTTCCTCCCGGCTCCTTCCTGTGCTCCAGGGCCAGCGCTTCTCCCAGACTGGAGCTGGGACGAAGTCTCCCCTGTCAGGACGCCCCCAGCCTCCAGGAGCTGGCTGAGCTACCAGCGTGGGCCCCGCTCACTGCTGAGGGTCAGATGTGCTCCCTGATTTCTCCCTCAGTCCTCGACCTCTGCACCTGGGAGCTGAGAATGTGGTCCTGAAGCCCGTGCTCCTCTGTGTTTGGGCACAGCTGGCGTTACCGCCGTCACCGTCACCTTAGCTCCGGGCGGCAAGGACGAGACCAGCCTCCTGAGTGCACCCCTCGGGCGTGGCGGCATAATCGGGCCCAGCATCTGACTTCTGGTGACTTAACCAGCTGGGGCACCAAGAGCCTCGGTAACGCTGTGATCTTACTGGGCAACTCTGTGACCTGCTCACCATCACCTCCTACAGGAACATCCTCTTTGCTCCTCATTTGCTATGAACCTGACAGATTCTGCTGTAGACGGTAACAGGCAGCTAATGACTCACAACCCGCATACTCCCAAGGGTCTGTACTTTATTGTTTCCTTAAAGCTTTTAAAATAAATTGTTTTTATTGATTCAGAGGGAGAGAGATAGAAACATCAAAGATGAGAGAATCATGGATCGCTGCCTCCTGCACGCCCCACACTGGTGATTGAGCCTGCAACCCGGGCCTGTGCCCTGACCGGGAATCGAACCGTGACCTCCTGGTTCACAGGTCAATGCTTAACCACTGAGCCACACCAGCCTGGCTTTTCAGTGCTTTTATGAGTAGTTTAAGCTACAGGCCCAGAATGTGTGGAAGGTTTTGGATTTAGCAGTGAGCCCTCACTGCCGTTCCCAGGTGTCATGCTCACTCATCTCCATGTCCACCAGCTCCGCCCGCTGACGCTCTGGCGGAGGGCTGAGGCTCCCAGGAGGCCCAGAGGCAAGAACCGGCTGAGTGTGTCACACCAGCCCCGCCCCACCTCCCGCCCTTGCCGTGCAGTGAACAAAGCCCCAGATCTCCAGCTAAACAGTCCACATCACCGACGGCCACACTGACGTGCCCTTAGCAAGTCCTCATTCTTAGAAGAAAAAACATGGGACAACTGCTTTGGAATTTGATGAAATTTAAAAATATGAATGACAGCTGTAAGCATTTCCTATGTATTTAAAACTAAGGTGTTCATCGGAAGAAGGCAAACCGCTTTTAAATTTAAGCTACGATTATTTAAAACTGCCAAGTCACCCATGGGAGGGCGCCCTCAGACTCACCGGCAGCACCAGGCCCCGCAGCGTGATCTCGCCCGTCATGGCCACGTCGGAGCGCACCAGCCGCCCGCTGAACAGCGAGGCCAGGCAGGTCACGATGGTGACCCCTGCCGACGGCCCATCCTTGGTGACGGCTCCAGCCGGGAAGTGCAGGTGGATGTCTGTGTTGTCGAGAAGATCGAAACTTCCAGAAGCTTATGAAGAAAGAAGGACATTAATGCAGGAACTTATACCTGTTTTCTTTTTCTCCTAAAAGAGGAAGTCAAAAGAGATAAAAAAAAACACCAAAACACTCTGGGGAAAGGACTCCTTCATGATGCTAACGGGCGGCGCCCAAGAGCTGTGTGGCTCTGCCCCCCGTGGGAGAGACGGCACAGCCTGCACTGCTCCTGGGTCAGGCGCTCGCGGGCGGGTGGCCCTGAAGGGGGACCGAGAACTCCCACGGGCTCCACCGTCAGAGGCCCGGCAGCGAGGCGCGGCTGACCACTGCTCGTCTCCGCTCATCACGACCCCAGAGCCTCCAGCCGCTCTGCAGGCTCGGCTCGCTGTGCCCCCCACACCCCGCCACTCACCGTTGGTCAGGTGGTACTTCTTGGCGTTGCTGCGGAGCCAGCTGATGGCGAGGTGGGCAGACTCCTTCATGACGTCCCCCAGCTGGCCCGTCAGCGTCAGCTGCCCTTCGCCGTCCATCCGACTGGCCTCCACGAACATGATCTCCCCGCCTAAGGGCGTCCACGCCAGGCCGATGGCCACCCCCGGCTGACTCAGGCGCTCAGACACCTGCGGGGGGGGGGGGGGGGAGGGGGTAGGTGACGAGTGAGTGTGCAGGCCACGGATCGCACCTCTAGGGCCCACGCCCACAGGACGGGCGTCACGCTCACAGTCTGTGCGTGGCTTCCTCCGGGACACGCCGAGCTCTCCGCGGCCTTTCTCAGGAGCCTTTACCTAACAGTGTCTGAGGACGTGGAGCCAGGAGCACATCTCACACTCCCGTCTCCCGGGAACCAGCCGGTCTCGGCTGTTGGCCACCTTGTCAGCCTGTGTCTGTAAAGCTCCCGATCCCAGCACTCGCCGCCACGGCTGTTTCAGGAAGCGGGAGCCTCCTTGAACCCACACCGAGGGAGTGGGCCTCCCTGCCAAGTCCCGGCTCCTCCTCTTGGCTGTTACCGCCACAGACCCCGAACTCCAGGCCCCTCCCCGGGCGCTGGGAGGCCTCCCTGCCACTGCAAACCCCACGTGCCACGCCCAAGATTGTGGGCCTCGCTGACCGCCCATTAGGCAAACGTGTCCCAGGTACAAAGCCCAGGGTGTGGGGGGAATCCTGCTGACCCGGACCCTCTGGGCCTCGGATCTCCCACCCACAGAGGCCACCGGGTCAGCGCGCTGAGCACCCCCCCTCCCCCCCCAAGCGCATCGGGAAACAAGGTCGCTTTCTCAGGAGCAGCGGGCTGTGGGCTGAGCTGGGTAGAGGTTGGGCGCTGCCGCTGACTCCTTCCTGGGGCTCAGGGGGTGCAATCCTGATGGTAAACATGATTCTGGAGAATCACAGGGCAGCACGGAGGCTCCTGGCTCCGCCCCACAGGGAAGAGAAGATGGGGGGGGGCAGAGGGCATCGCCAGGGAGGTGCTCACCTCCATCTCGTACATCGGGGGCCCGAGGATGTCCTTGAGGGCATGGAGGTCGATCAGAATTGGCATCTCGGGCGGGAGGGCCAGGCTGGCGGCGCCACTGTCACCGATGGGCTGGGGCTCCGTGTCCTCCGAGTGCTCTCTGCCACCTGCGAAAGGCAGCTGCTCAGAAACCCTCGAGCTCGAAGGCTGGAGGACGCGCCCAGTGCCGGCTCACGCTGACGAGGCTCGGAGTCCACCGAGTGTCCGGGACTCGGGCAGAGGGGGGGTCTCTCAGGAGCCCTGAGCGGGACATTGTTGTCTGTCTCCCCATTATCGTGTGTGCACGGGGGCAGCCACCCTGCCTGTCTTTTTTTATTATTAAATATATTTTATTGATTTCAGAGAGGAAGGGAGAGGGAGAGAGAGAAACATCCGTGATGAGAGAGAATCATGGATCGGCTGCCTCCTGCACACCCCCCCGACTGGGGATGAAGGCCACAACCTGGGCACGTGACCTGACCGGGAATCGAACCGTGACCTCCTGGTTCCTAGGTCGATGCTCAGCCACGGAGCCACCCGGCCGGGCTTGCCTGTCTTTAAACACTACATTCTATATTCTCACGCCAAGAGCAAGGCCTGGCTCTGTTCAGCCGCTGGCCTCAGAGCAGGAGAGTCAAATGCAGCAGCTGACCTGGTGCGATTCTTAGTCAACAGGCCCCAGACGGTCCAGGCCCCTTCAGGGGGCCCACCGGCGTCCGTCCCCCGATCGGAATGTGAACTTGAAAACGGCGGAGCCCACAGAAGCGGCGCCTCTTTTGTAAACACAGCTCAGCTCTGAGACGCCTCCCCACCTGCCAGGGCTCCACACGCCTCCCGCGGGAGCTGACCCTCCCCTCCCGGCCCTTCTCCTGGCTCCTCAACGGTGAGTCGTCACGTGACAAGATGACCATCCACCAGGAAGCAGAGAAGTTTAACTGAAAGCAAGACAGCACTGCCTGGCCCCTAAGAAAGTGACAGGAAACCACGGAGCGGAACCACAGAGTGGCTTCCACGGAGCAAGCCACAGGCGGGACCACGGAGTAAACCACGATGTTAACTGGGTTCTAAAAAAGTCCACCTTTGGTTAATTCTGGTGACAGAGCCCTTCCCTTTCTTTCCCATCACCAGCTCCACATTATATAATTTAAATCGTGTTGCTATCAAAGAAAATGGGCGAGAAAACCAATTTCTGCTGAGGACAGAGACCTGCCCCCGTCTCCGTGGGCAGCGTGGATATGCGGCGCGTACTGTCCTAACAGCCTTCTAAGCTGTCGGCATCAAAAGACTGCACTGCAATCCGACCCCGAAGGAAAGCCCAGAACCGGCACGTCAGAGCCCTGCAGAGCCGGTGCCTTAGAGCAGACTCTCACCCATGTGCCGCAAGAATGATTAACACGCAGCCTCCGCTGTCAGCCAGGGGCCCTGACCTGCTCCCCTAGGCCAGTGGTCGGCCAACTCATTAGTCAACAGAGACAAATGTCAACAGTACAACGACTGAAATTCCTTTTGAGAGCCAAATTTTTTAAACTTAAACTATATAGGTAGGTACATTGTTATTAACTTAATTAGGGGACTCCTAAGGCTTAGGAAGAGTTACACTCAAGGGGCCAAAGAGCCGCATGTGGCTCGAGAGCTGCAGTTTGCCAACCCCGGGCCTAGACGGTCAAATACAAACACGACAGCGGTCAGCACAGCAGCCGTCCCTGTGAACGCCCCCTCCAGAGCCATCAGTGTACAGGCCGTGTGACAGCTGCATCCTATCAGCCACCGCGTGATGAGGTCGCGTCTGATTGGTTAACTCTTGGCAGCAGAGATCCTCATGTGCAGGTATAAGGACCTGACTTCATTTTATTTTCCTGTTACTCCTCACCCAAGGATATTTTTTCCATTGATTTTTAGAGGAAGTGACAAGGAGGGAGGGGGGAGAAAAGGGAGGGGAGGGAGAGGGAGGGAGGGAGAGAGAGAGAGAAACATCTACCAGGAATCAACCCCGTGACCCTTTGGTCCGTGGACTGATGCTCCACCACTGAGCCATACCAGCCAGGCACCTGATTTTTTTAAAAAAGTCACTTGTAGCGAAAAGGGTAATAAATACAGTATCCCTCTTGGTGCACTGCGGAGCGTCAGTGACCAGCTTCCGGGCGTGAGGGGGCGGATGAGGCACCTCGCGGCGCTTCTGGCCGATGCTGTGCCCTCTGTGAAGGAGAGCCCACGGCGCAGTCCCTCCCGAGGGCAGCCTAGGACCCCCCCCCGCCTCCCCGCACCCGCACCACCCCCCCTCCTGCCCGACACTGCGGAGGGCCACACACCTTCTGCCTCCATCGCATCGGCGCGCTCCAACTTGGCTTCTCTGTGCTGTCCTTCGGCAACCTTCACGGCCACCGCTCGGCAGATGGCCCCCAGCTTCCTGTCCAGGGAGCGCACCCCCGCCTCCCGGGTGTACCTGCCATCGGAGAACAGGATTAGCTCGGGCTGCAGCGCCCCCCCCCACCCCCCCCCCGCGGCAGACAGAGTGATCGGCAGTTACACCACAGGCGTCCGAAGTGCACATTCTAATGCTCATTGCATTTCCTTGAGAACGGAGTCCCTCACATTTAAATTCCTTATAAAAGTCCCGTCATTTCTGAAATGGTCAGGTGTACTTGCAGCCACACCTTTCCCCGTACACAGATTCTCCTGACATCCTGCCCTAGACTACAAATGAATCGTTGGTTCTTCACCGTTACGTCGGCAGCACGTAAAACGGCATTTTCTCTTTGAGAGGACGTGCAAGTGCTTTCTTAAACAAAATCAGTCACCTTAAGAGAATTCTAGATACATTTTACACTTCGAATATTGCTGAAAAAAATCCAAAAAACCCAGACCTTTCACCTGCACTAAAGCAGAAACAATCCGAGCACAAAGACCTCGAGCCTGCCCGGGATGGTGCCGAGCCCGGAGGAGGCCGCTGAGGCCGCGAGCACCGTGACCGTGCAAGCCACCCTCCCGGGGGCCCTCCAGGGCCTCAGCAGAGCCTCTCAGGCAACCTCCACGTTCAGCTTCCATTCCAGGAGCCGTTACACAAACCACTGCGCGGTCCAGCCACTCTGCCCCGGCTTCGGGAGGGAGTGGGCAGCATGAGGCCCGCAGTGCGGTTTTCTGGGAGAAGCTGGATCTGAGTGGCAGTCGGACTATTCCAGACGCAGGGCAGCAGGCTTTAGCCCCGAGAGAAGACCAATAGAAGCTGCTGGCTACACATTCCCGTCGAGGACAGGAGGCTGTCCGGTCACGCCCACGTTCTACCCTGCACAGAACCTCGTAAGGAACAGGGAGGCGTCTACCATAAACAAGCCAACACGAAAACAAACCCCAAACCCAGGGTGGCTCCCCGACGGGCATCCGCGGCGGAGAGGGACTGAGGAAGCTGACGGGGAGCTGCACCGACGGCAGACCCGGCCGCGCAAGCCAGGTGAGCCCACAGCCCCCAGGACGGCGACAAGGAAACGCTCACGTGGGCGTTTGAACAAGAGCAGGCCCGGAGCCAGTGCGCACAGCGCCACGCGGACACCGGCTGCAGGAAGCAGACGCGCCCCTATTTGCCCTTTGACCCTGTAAAGCAGTGGTTCTCAGCCTTGGCTGCACATTAGAATCACCTGGGAGTCTTTTTAAAATCCTGATTTCTGGGCCTCCTCCTCAGGAAATTGTTTCTTTGTTAGGGGGTGGGGCCACATTAGTAACAAAGAAACAGAATTTCCGGAGGATGAGGCCCGGAAATCAGGATTTTAAAAAGATTCCCAGGTGACTCTAATGTGCAGCCAAGGCTGAGAACCACTGCTGTAGAGGAAGTGTCGCCGGGTCCTGAGAACGGCCCGTCTCCCCCTCAGTGACCTGGTCAGGAAGGTGCCACGATGCCACTGAGAGGACACAAAGCTGACATCCTGATGGTCAGCAAGACGAGAAAACCAGTTTGCTGCAGTGGCCGCGGGACCAGCAGTGACATCTGCGCTCACTGCGAACCCACCCAATGCGCACAGAACGGCATCGGTGGGACCAGCAGAGACTCTGATGAGAAAGACCTCGTTCTCCAGGCGACACCTGGGAAAGACAGTGGTGACTTCCCGTCAGCCACGATTCAGGTCCAGAGACGCCACGGCGACTCTGCTCTCCCTCGGACGTCACCGCCGGCCCGCCAGCAGGCGGGTTTCCTCCAAACGCCTCCCGGGGCCGGCGGCGCTCTAACGGGGCCGCTGGGAGACTTTGGCCCACAAATCCCTCACTTACTCTCCTGCCGTCATCCACACAGTAGTCCCCTGGCTCAGAGAAGGAGCTCCAGGGCGGAGCTGGTCTCACTGCTGGATCTGAACTTAAACTGACTTCCCAGGAGGCCGGGGAGGCCACCACACCGCCGACTGGCTAATTCCAGGTCAACACCCAGAACAGGGAGCCGCTCCACTGTGGTTCCCAGGAGGGATTCCTGGGGTCGGGAGGGGCGGGGGGGGGGGGGAGGGACGGGACTGCCTGTAGATGTGCAGACGCCACACAGCAGGTGGTGATGCAACAGTCCGCAAGGCAGACCCGGGAGAATGGAGAGGCCACTGCAGACAACATTCCCAACAGGCCGCGCTCTCCACTCGGCACGCAGCCCGGACACCAGACCACGCAGTCGCCCGAGGCAGTTCCTGTGCTGCCTGCCGAGGCCTCAGCACTGGGAGCGAACGTGGGAAGGCCCCTCCCTTCTCTCCTGCTCCATGTCAATTCCTGAAGATGAAAACTAAGGACTAAAACCTCTCAAAAAGCAGAGGAAATGGGAATAACTCAAAACAGGAGTCTGAAAGCAGCGGCTCCCACAGGAAGAGACTGAACTCAGCTCCGGGCCGTAAGCCGCGTCTCAGTATCTGCACGAGTTGGGTTCTAACCCATCAGAGGAACCCCTTACGCTGCTCCGGCGGGAAGCGGCCATTCTGGCTCGAGTGGAGTCCTGTGCTGTGAAGATGCTCTCACTGCTGCCCCGATGGACTCCTGCCTATACCGAGCCTGTGCAAACCACGATCATGGAAATGCTCGCTGGCAGGAACAGATGCGATCCGTTGCTTCGTTGGACTCCGGTGTTAAAGAAGCCGCGGACCGTGGACTCACCTGGTGATGATGCCCAGGGTGGTGGCCGGGGGGATCTGCAGCTGCTGCGGGGTCAGCCCGTGCTGGTCCAGCTGCTTGGGGATGAGGTGCCGGTGGGCGATCTCTATCTTCTCCTCCTGCGTGTACCCTGCAGGAGGGGCCCCGCTGTCAGTCATGCCCCGGGCTCCCCAGGGCCACGCTTTTTCAGAATGGATGGGAGTGTGACCTCCACTCAGATCCTCTGATCAGAGTAAGGACGTTCATTCTCCGATCAACCGCTGTTAAGACCTCCAACTTCTCCCCAAACAAAACAAGCATCTGCCAAGCACAGCGTTTGAAATCTTCTGAATAAATCTGTCTCTCAAAGAGGAAAAAATCTCTCCGTGAGAGCTCAGAGGTAATTACCTCCTCAGCTCAGAGCTGGGTTTCTATTTTATTATTTAGTAGGAAACGCATCCCTTTTCTTTACTATAATTTGAATCATAACTGAAAAGACTTAAAGCACAGGACTGAATTGAATAAGCAGCGGTTCTAGGGGAGGAGCCGCACATAAATTTTAGCAACAAAACCGCCCCAAACCAAGCTGCCCCTCTGGTCGGAGCTGTATACGTAACCGACACGTTTAAAAGATGTACGCTCTCACTTATTTAAATGCCTCAATGAGTATAGATTTTCTTTGTCTTTAAACCTGTAAGAAAAATTCCCACGAAACTAACTGCCCCCTTTCCATGGAACAAGCAAACTTTAAAAAGATGAACTGAGCCAAGACTGGTTTGGCTCAGTGGATAGAGCGTCGGCCTGCGGACTGAAAGGTCCCGGGTTCGATTCCAGTCAAGGGCATGTACCTGGGTTGCGGGCACATCCCCAGTGGGAGATGTGCAGGAGGCAGCTGATCGATGTTTCTCTCTCATCGATGTTTCTAACTCTCTATTCCTCTCCCTTCCTCTCTGTAAAAAATCAATAAAACATTATTTAAAAAAAAAAAAGATGAGCTGAGAAGACAGCTGTTGAGCAGGAAGAGGAAATAAGGGCCAGCAGGAGGGAGGCGCCAGCACACGGCCGCCCCCACACTCGCGGCTCACGGACCATCCACCTCAGGTGGAGTTCCAGGCAGTTAGTCACGTGACTTACTTATTTTAGTCTCAAATATGCACAAAGCGATATTTTACTCCATCCGACTTTAAAACTGTATCCTCTTTTAAGTATAGGAACGGGCAGGACTCACAGAAAACTAAGAAATCCAATGATCATCCACTTGATAGAATTATATTTCAGATTGATATGAAATACACACTTAGATTATATGAGAATCTAGACATATTTAGACTTAGATATATTTAGATTCCACTCTATTTCCATTTTAACAAATGCCCACTGACATTACATGTCTCCCAGGGAGAAATGATTCTGAGCAGTTAAAATGGTGAAAACACTGAGATTTATTTACTGTTAGTAACTAAAGGAGTTTTTGCAAAAAAACCCCCAAAGCCTAGTGACAGCTGCAGTGACAGAGCGCAGGCAGACCACCCCCGTGTGGCACACAGCGCGGCCGGAGTGCGGCTCACACCTTGCTGCCGCCGCTCCTGCTCAGCGGGAGCAAGCGCTCACTTTCCCCGAGAAGGAAACGTCAAGCTCTGACGGACAGGAGGCTAAACTGCCCATGTGAAGGTCTGTTCCTGACTGACTTTGAAAAAAGTTGTTTTTTTTTCTGTAATTTTAGAAATTGCTTCAAAGGAAGGTGTCTTTTTATTAAAAAATGGATCATTCTTTCATGCCAAGTTCCATCTGAAATTGCTCTGCAAAATTTATCGCTGAGACGCCTTATCTGTCAGGGTGAAAGCAAACAAGTGCACGTCTGCCTTCCCGACTCTGAGGCTAAAAGGAGCAGGTTCACTCGGAGACTCGGACGTGGGAAGGTCACGCGTGGGAAAACCACTTTTACTCGAATCTCCACAGCTCCACAGGTCAAAGGGCTGCGTTCAGAGAGGCAAGACGGAAACACCCCATCAGGCACCCCATCAGGCACCGCCCTGTGCCCGCGTACCTGGCACCTGGATGATCTCCATCCTGTCCAGCAGGGCCGCCGGGATGGTGGCCGTGGTGTTGGCGGTCGCGATGAAGAGGACTTGGGAGAGGTCGAAGGCCACGTTGAGATAGTGGTCGGTGAAGTTATGGTTCTGCTCCGGATCCAGCACCTGCGGGGAGGGCGACACGGAACCGTCGCGGCGGCTCCAGGGAACGAACACGGCCGCGGCAGCGAGCGCTGGCTTTGCTCGGCGCGGCTGGTTGGGGAGGCCTCCTCAGACGCTATCAGAAAGTCTGGGACGAGTTTCCGGTGAAAGGGGGACGTGGGACCAGAGGAGCTGGTGAGGACGGGCCTGCCGCCAGCCTCGGACCCGGCACAGGACAGACGCACTTAACGCGCAGGTTGTCAGCGTCAACGGAGATGTGTTAAATGGGCATGTCAGACAGCTCGGCAGTTAGATTCCTAGGACGCTGAGCCCTGGTCGTGTTCACGCTCCGAGGCCCCGGGACTCTGCGCAGCGGCCTGCACGGGGCTCGAAAGAAGGTTCTGAGTGGCCCTCGTGCTCTGGCCGCCCATGCGTGGCCACTTGCACTGCAGCAGCAGAGATAAACCGGGCTGCACACGGGTTCCAACGGGAGTGAAACAGCCGTGCCCTGAGGACGGACGAGCCGGCAGAGCCACAGCGCAGAAGAGGACTGGGCCCCGGTGGGAGGCGGGCTGCCTTTCTAATAACCTTGCAGAATTAGCGGTCTCTAAGCAAAAGGCAGGCACAAGGCTCTCATGAACTCTTTGATGCAAATAAACTAGGAAAAAAAGGAAGCTCTCTCAGACACTTTAATTTACATCTCGAATTGCTTCCGACTTCAGTCTGCACGGATCTGGTTCCGGGCCTAACCCCCGCCACGCACACGCACACGCACACGCACACGCACACGCACACGAGCGGGGAGTCCCCTCAGCCTCACCGGGACGCGGGATGCAGACAGCGATTTGCCCGCCTCACCTCAAGCAGAGCTGCGGCGGGGTCGCCCTGCAGACTCTTGCCCAGCTTGTCCACCTCGTCCAACAGGAACACCGGGTTGTCCACCCCGACCGTCTTCAGACCGTTGATAATGCGGCCGGGCATGCTGCCCACGTAGGTGCGCCTGTGGGAAGCAAGCCAAGGGGTCCCGGGAGGCTGGGGGCAGGAGCAGGCCACCGGAGCCCAGCACGGGAGGCAGCCAAGCCCTGAGAGGCCCACGGCATCCGAGTCACCGGGTCCCTTCTTCTCCAAGTCTGGTGCGAGCATCCGTGGGACTGGAGCCACGTACCTCACGCTGGCCACTTAGTGACACTGAAAACATTACACTTAAGTCGCACAGTTACGATTCTTACTCCTCCAGATTCCTAGATGCCCCAACCCTCTGACTTTAATCCCCAGGCCGCACCCTCCGGCACCCCACCCCACCCCACCCCCAGCACGACATCTGCACAGGGAGACGCTGGTACAGCCTCCTCGTCTTCATGAGGAAGTCAGAATCGGCGGGAAGGGTCACTCCAAATGCAGACCCCCTGACCCCCAAAAAGGAAAACTCCAAACTCGTTCATTTCAGAGGCAGTCAGCTGTCACTACTGGTAGTCAGAGGCCTGGGGTCAAGAGCATCCACATGGAAACCCACCCCTCTGGGCACTGACTGGACTGTCCACCCTGCACGCTCCCTCGCCCAGCCCAGCCCAGCGCTGCTTTGGGAGGCGCTACGACGCCACAGGCAGCTCTGCCACGAAAGAATGAGGGTCGCCTGTGTGACGAGGTCAGGTGCAGAGCGTGGCGTGAGGTGAAACAGCGTGTCTGTCCCAACGGAAAAGCCCCTTTCCTGAAAGCCAGTGAACGTCACTGCGCAGCAACGCACCCCGTTCCATCGCGGTCTCGCGTCTAGTCAGGTCACTACCGCTCGCCCAGTCTACAATCTAAATGGAACCAAGCCTTGCCTTTTCCTCCCCATCTCCTACCTCGCTATCGCTATTGCTGAACTCTTCGGTTATTTACAGTCAATTTCTAACATTAGCAGCTCCCTTCACACCCCCAGGCTGTGGCACAGGCTGGAGCCCAGGCCTGGGGAGCGAGGAGGGGCCAGGCGGGGGGGGGGGGAGAGCACAGACCCGCGCGGTGTCCTCGGGTATTTTAAAATGCAGAACAGGGGCCTAAACCGNAGCACAGAGCCGCTCTGTGTCCTCGGCTATTTTAAACTGCAGAACAGGGGCCTACTCAGTGGCAGGAAAAACAGACCCGCGAGCCCCGCCTGGGAGCACGTGACCAGCACTGGAATGCCAAGCCCAGGGTGTCTCCCAAAGGTCCAGCTGTCCCGTGGGGGGCCTCCTCCCACCCACGCCACCCAGGTCACGCTAATCCTGTCTCTCCTCTGTGGCGCCCCCCCTCCCCCCTGCCACCAGCACTCTGACCCAGGCAGGACTGGGATCCTGGCCTCTCCTCTCCCCAGCAACCCACCCGCCCTCTACCTGCTCCCCATAGGTTTTCAAGTGACCTCCTCTCCAGGCTGCGATGACCCCAGGGCCAGTGGGCAGTGAGTCCTCGGGGGCACAGGGGCCGGTGGCCCTGGTGGTGAATGGACCACACGCCTGGTTGGTGATGGTGAGGGAGGGCATGCCCGCAAGGGGCCCGCGAATCAGGCTCAGTGCTCACAGACCGAGTCCGACAACACCATGCGCCTCTTCCCCGCAGGGATCACTGCCTCTATCCAGGCCGCATCCGAGCTCAGTTCCCGTGTTTCAGGCAAAAATACAACCTTCATTTACAAAACAAGTTCTTCTTTCCTTCAGGCTCCGTGTTCTTATGACCGTCACACAGGAAGTGTCTTCACGTGGCATAGCACGCAGGTGCTACCTGTCAGCGCCAGGAGCTTACAGCGCAGGGTGAGCCCCCCATGTCCAGGAGGCGCGCCGAGAGCTAGGCCCACATGCCACCCACCACCACATCATGCAAACACCCTTCCCCACAGGTCTGCCCACGAGTAATCACGCAGGAACAGGCTTATGGGGCAGAGTTTACAAACCAGATTGGATTTATGAAAAGCACACGGACACGTGCAGACCTAAACCGGCCCCCGAGCAGTCAGAGGTGAAATAGGAACAAAAGCTGTTCGATGGGCGCTGCCCATGTGCCGGGCTCCGAGGGGCGCTTTCCAAGCCTCACTGAGCCGGCAATTCCAGCCGGAAAGAAACGGGACGCGTTACCTGCGTGTCACCTACCCGTGACTTTAACGTCACGTGACAACCCCACAGTCACTCTCCAACTCCCATCCAAGGCCGACGCACATGGGGCCACGGATGACAGGGAGGAAACACACAGAACCCCGAGCGAGCGTGCGAACTGGGGCAGGTGGGGAGAGCCTCCGTCGCTCCCGTCGCTCGGGGCCCTGGGCCCAGAAGCCAGCTTCTTACCGAGCCAACGGCAGCCTCTAGTGGCGCGGCGAGGACAGCACAGTCCAGGGGACAAGCGTGTCCTTGACACGGCTTCCCTGCCCCACTGCATCTACTAAAGTCTTGGGTGACTCTCCTTTCATGCAGAAGAGTTGCAAACAAGCAAGAAAAAGAATAAAAGGACCACTTTCATGCAAGTTCCTGAAGTTTCCTGGCCCAGCTGAAGGCCAGTGACCTTGGAAACAGGCAAATGGAAAAGGAGATGATGGAAAAGCAGCATATTCCCTCCCCCACAACCCAAGTCCCACCCACACTCAGGCCGTTGCTGTGCCTCGAAGCCGCCAGGGACAATGGCGTCCTTAACCAGCCGCCCAGGGCTGGTCTGAGGACAGAAGCTTCCCCTCTGCTCCAAGCCTTTGCGGGACGCAGGGCAGCTGCAGTTTAGCTGCAGTCAGGCTCCTGCGCAGGCCCCACCGCAGCCTGAACACGTCGCACGCGCACTGACGGCAGCCAGCAGGCAGCCGCGACGGCATGGACCCCACACAAACGCCGCCCAGTCTGAGCGACAGAGAACACAGACAGAACGTGACCGTAGCACCAAGTCTGACCCCACGGTCACATCGACCAGACTCGGGTCTTAGAGTGTCAGGCCCTTTTATAGAAAAAGTGTCAAAAACGCAAGGATAAGCCTCACCGTGACCCTAACCTTCCTCTCCCTCTTACCCTGCTGTAAGCCAGCCTTCTCTTTCAGAAATGCACCCTTACTGTTGAACGTCTTGTAGATGTCCCCTCTCTGACCCCACTGAGCACCCCGTAAAAGCAGTTTAAGCTACCAACCTGACACACGGGTCTCTGAGGCCCCTCCCGCCAGGCCAAGCTGGACTCCAGGGTGTGGTCCTTATCTATGAAATGCCCCTGGGCCAAAGCGACACCAAGGCATCAGGCTGCCCAGTCACCCCTGGCCACCACTAGTCATGCCACGGAGACCCCAGGGCAGAGTGTGCCCACTCCGGCGAGGCTCCACGTCCTCCCCCCTCATCCCAAACAGCCCTTTCGGAGAGAGAGGGGCCCTGCGCTGTGCTTGGGGGGGTGATCTCGCCAACCAAGAGGAGGGAGAGGAACAGGCGGGCGAGGGGAGCACCCACCTGTGTCCCCGGATGTCGGACTGGTCGCACACTCCTCCGAGCGCGATCCGGTGGAACTCGCGGCCCAGCGTCTTGGCCACGGACCTCCCCACACTCGTCTTGCCGACCCCGGGGGGGCCCACGAAGCACAGGATGGGGCCCTTCAGGTTGTTCTTGAGCTGCCGCACGGCCAGGTACTCCAGCACCCGCTTCTTCAGCTTCTCCATGGCGTAGTGGTCGTTGTCCAGGAGGACGCGGGCCGCGCGGATGTCCAGCCGGTCTGTCGGGTCACCCCCAGAGAGCGTCTGGGCACCTGAGACTCGTCAGTGGGGAACCCCTCCCCAGGCCGGCGGGAGCCCGAATAGCTTAGAAATGACGAGAGCACGCCTGCCTCCTCCTACGCGAGTCTCTGGGGAGCCCGGGACTGAGCTTTCTTTTGCTTAAGAAGATCCAGTTTCTACAGGAGCAGTGGGCCCTGCAGCGGCGGGAGCTGAGGGCAGCCCCTCCGACCAAGATCTCACCCACCACGGAACCCCCTTCTCTCAATCAGGCCCAGGGACTCTGGGAAAGCCCGAGACCGCAGTGACATAGGCTCAGCCTGCGGCTGACCTACATCGGCGAAGGTGAGAGCAGGACGCTCGGCGGGGTGCTGCAGAGGGTACGTGGCCGCGCCGCAGGCACACGGCGAGCTGGGCGGGGGGCTCACCGGTTGTGCTCTTGTTCCACGGCAGCTCCACCATGAGCTCTAAGTAGTTTCTGGTCAGAGCGTATTCCGGCATCGACTGAGGCATTTTTTTGAGTCTGTGGAGAAAGAATACATAGCAAACGTGTTCAAGAATAAAGAATTCCATTAACACAGAAAAACCCAGCTGACCTCCATGGCTTGGTCAGACGTATCATACATACAGGGTGTCCCAAAAGATGTACACACACACTTTGAATAATTATGAAGGCAGTATTTATTAAAATACATTTCAGTTTTTGCCCTAGCTGGTCTGGATAGAGCGTCAGCCTGCGGACTGAAGGGTCCCAGNTGAACCTGGGACCCTTCAGTCCGCAGGCCAACGCTCTATCCACTAAGCCACACCAGCCAGGGCTAATTATGTATTTTTATTTTACATCAGAGTTGAAGTCAGCTCAGAATCGAAGCCAACACCAGATACTTAATAAAAAACGTGGCTCCCAGAACATACGCAGCGCGCATGTTCCGTCCACGTGGACGGCCCACACCTATTAGCAGGTGCCAGAGCCCCAGGAGGCGCCCCTCAGCGCATCTACTAACGTCCTTCCCTGTGAACCTCGGAAAGGCAGGTCTTCCCGTGGCTCATTACGACTCACTAACACGGTAAAGCAGTTATAACGTTACAGGAACGCAAATCAACAGGGGGTTTTCTACTGACGAGATGACCCAGCAAAGGCGCTCAGCCCGCACACCACCGGGCCTCCCTGCACCCCCTGCACAGGGAGGATGGCAGGCCCTGCCTCGCGTGTGTGACCGACAGAAACAGTGACGTGTGACGCGCACAACGGGAAGTGGACAGTCTGAACGAAGGCTGGTCCGCTCCTGACGACAGGGCACAGGCAGGTGGCGCGGGGAGCACGCTGGAGTGCGCACTGCGGGGAGGGGCTGTGTCGCTCACGCAGCGTTCACGGAGCCGGGTACCCTGGGGCACCGAGGCCCTCGCAGTCAGGGTCCAGATGGGGTGAAGAGAGACCCTGAGAGCGGGGTGCCAGGAAAGCTGGAGCTGGCAGTGCCAACCTGGGGGGGGGGCAGTGGTCTGGGGCCTCGTGAAGGGAAGAGGAGGACAGCGCACACGCAGCGAGCCGCTGGGCGTCCGGCTGGGGAGGCTGCACGGGTCCCCCTTGTGAACATCAGCGAGCAGGACGGGGCCAGCGCGCGGGCAGGAGTGGCGCTCACCTCTTGACCTCCTTGAGGCAGACGCGGCGGGCTGGCTCGGGCATGCTGGACGTGCGCACCTTCCGCTCCAGCAGGACCACGTCGTCGCTGTCCTCCTCCTCCTCCTCCTCCTCCTCCTCCAGGGCGCCGGGGACGTGCGTGATCCTCCGCATGGGGCGGATGGCGATCACCTGCGGCCGAGGGCGGGCGAGGGAGCAGGCGTCAGCACCAGGGCTCCTCTCTCCCTCCTGCTGCCCCCCCAGGCCCCCAGGGGGAAGTCTCACTCCCACCCTTCCCTCCCTCCTGCCCACACACCACCGTAAACCAGCCGCTTGAGGCCGCCTGCAGCCAGGCCCACCCTCCATGGAGTGTCACGTGTGATAGTGAAGGGATCACAAATTGAGGGGGGGGAGGAGTGGGGTGAGGGGTCAGTGGGGAAAAGGGGCCATCTGCGATACTTTCAACAATAAAGATGAAATTTTTAAAAAGAGAGAAAATGGTGGTGTTGAGTCAAGTGAAACGCTCTCTGGGGAAAGCGCAGCTGCTGTCTTCCCACACGGAGGATGAGCACACAAGGCTGAGAAGACGGAAGGTGAAGTGTGGCTAAATGCAAATCGAAACATCAATCAGTTGGAAACAAAAAGTCAGCCAAGCCCTGGCTCTGCATCCGGAGGAGTCCTCGTCTGCTCTGAACATCACGCCCCATACAAGAAGTTCAACTCATAGCAGGCATTCGTTAATTTTCAAAGTACAGAAAACACACAGTATTTGGCAAAAAAGAAAATGGCTTGGTAAATCCCCCCCCTTTTTATGTGTTTTTATTGTTTTTTAAAGAGAGAGAAATGGAGAGGGAGAGAGAGATAGAAACATTAGTGATGAGAGAGAATCATGGAGCGGCTGCCTCCTGCACGCCCCCCACTGGGGATGAAGTCCACAACCCGGGCCTGTGCCCTGATGGGGAATTGAACCCTGACCTCCTGGTTCCTGGGTCGATGCTCAGACACTGAGCCCCGCCGGCCGGGTGACCCCATGTTTTTCTTAAACCCATCCACCACCCCCCCCGCCCCCCACGGAACCTCCGGGCCCAGGAAGACAGGGCCCCTGAAGACACGGCTCCGAGGACACTGACCCGCTTCTCATCGTCCTGCTTGTGCTTCCTGGTTTTCTGAAGCAGCTTCAGGCCTTCAATCTGCCTGACGAGCAGCGGTATGGTCGCCTTGAACCGATCCTCCAGGCTCACGGCGTCTAGGATCTAAAGGAGCGAGAGCGAGCCCGTTACTAGAAACACGCTGTGCTCCACGGCCAGACGGGCAGGGGCACAGCGTCCACCGTCAGACACCTCCTTCCAGGGGTCACCGCTTGCTCCCTGCGGCCAACACAACCACAGTAACCGTATTAACTCGGCGAGGCCATCTGGCACGGACACCAGAACCCCAAACAAGACCAAAGAGCATCTTGAGTTTCCATTTAAAAATGAAGCCACGTGTATTGTCCCAAGAGCAAGAACAGAACACACACTGTATGGCCACTCCTTCTGAGAATTATTCTCCGAAAGCCTAGAATGTGCCTACACATTAGGTCTCAACAAATGCGAGGCTCAGAACATTGAAGTTTTACCCACACGAGAGACTAGAAGCACTTTCCACCACCGTCCCCTGCCCGTGTGGCGGCAACAGACACGCTCCCCACGTCAGGGTAACCGGCACCCTGCCCGCGCCCGAAGCAGGTGCCGGTGCTCCTGCCGCCGCCCGCTCCTGCCGGGGACTGGGTCCCTGCTTATACCCAGTCTGTCTGCGTCAGCTGCACTTCCTGTTACAACAGTTGGATTTAAGTATTAAATAAACTGATAAAGGAAGGAGGGTGATTTCAATAAAAACTAGCTTAGCCGGACCGGTGTGGCTCAGCAGTTGAGCACCCACCCAGGAACTGAGAGCTCACTGGTTGGACTCCCAGTCAGGGCACACGCCCAGGGTGTGGGCTCGGTCCCCAGTGGGGAGTGTGCAGGAAGCAGCTGGTCGATGACGTTTCTCTCTCATCGATGTTTCTCTCTCTCCCTCCCTCCCTTCCCCTTCCTCTCTCTCTAAAAATCAATAAAAATGTATTTTTAAAAAAATAAATGAAAACTAGTTTAAAGGTTCTGGGAAGACTCAACAAAGCAGGCTGCTTAAAAATATGATAAAAGTAAGTTTGCAAGAGAACTTTCACGATTTGGGGGAAAACATGCACACCTAAGATCTTGAACTTGATGATTTTCCAAGTGTCTTTAAAACTCATTTCTCTCTAAAGAAACAGGAATGGAAAATTATAGGTAACGCATCACGGTGTGTTTTACGTAAGAAACACCAAGAATCCCAAGCAGCCCACACAGGGATAGGGCACGGCTCCATGCGTTTAACAACGGTGGATAGAGTATATTTATATATTGAAGTTGGATTAAATATCTACCTGTGCTATTGTTCTCTGCTTTAACTTTCTCCATAAGCTGACGAGTGCCGGTGCTGATGACGCGAGTAAAAGCCGTCACTTTTAGGGTCCCTTTCGCTCCTCCCGTGAGCCGCCAGCAGCCTCACTGAAGGCTCGCGTGTCCTCACTCTCTAGACCCAGGGGAATCGTGACCAAGGGCCTCTGCACCCGCGGGCCCCCGTACCTGCAGCTTCTCCTTGTTGCTCGTGCGGATGATGGACGTCAGGATGTCGGGGAGGGCTTCCCGGGGGAGGCTGTCGAGGAGGCGCCTCAGCTTCGCCACCGCGGGGACGGACATGTCCAGCATCTCCACCAGCTGCGAGGGGAAGGGGGCGTTACTGCCGCGTGGGCTTCAGGTGTGCGCCTCAGAGGAACATGTCAGACAGAAGAAAAAGCAAAAAGGGCTCCAACGTGGATAATACTAATGTATACAAATTTGTGGTTTTATTTAGAGAAAAATTAAAATTTATTGGAAAGTTGCAATGGTACAATGAACTATATATTCTTCCCCTAAATTCACCAATTATTAACCTCTTGCCCGTTTGCTTACACACACACACACACACACACACACACACCATCACTGAGGAAGTTACAGGCATCGCGGCCCCTGCCCTGAAGCACAGGGCACCCTCTTACGTCACCCAGCGGGAGGCCCGGTGCTGGAGAGCCGCACCGCTGAGGCTAACCTGCTAGCAAACCAGGAGCTCAAACACTGCTTCTCAGCAGGACCCTCGGATTATGAGAATCTGAGTGCCGACTGGGAATGATTTCTATGAGAGAATGGAGTTCGGGGCGCTTTCAGTAACTGGGATCCACGGGCTGGACACAGGCTGCGCCCCCGTCTGGACGTGGCCGGGCTGCTTCCCAGCTCCTCTCACACAGACGTGGCTGTGAGCCCTGAGACACGAGGGCGTGCCCGCTGCTCTGGTGGGAGCGCTCAGAGCCGCGAGGGGGCCGCCGTCTCCTGCTCCGGACGTGACAGGCCTGTCCCTAAGCCCACCTCCAACCCGCGGGCCCCTCGCTCGGAACCGCCACCGCGGGCTCATCCGCCTCCTCCACGGTGACAAGTGTGACTTACATAACTTGGTGCCCAGACAGTCTAGTGACAATGGCAGTGCTTTTAAGCTTTAAAACTATTCATGTTTAGTAACTGTCTGGTTTGGAGACACCAGAAGTTATAAGAAAAATTCTAGAAGTACTTTCTGGAAACATATTAGGAAGGGTTGGCTAATGTGTCCTAGGAAGATTGAGGCACAACCCCAGAGACGAGCACAGTGAAATGCACACGTTAGGTATATTACTGACTCACTCAGACACACGCAGCCCTAACACTGCACCGCCCAACCAGGTCGTCGCATCTCAGGGCAGCGACGGCGCCGAAGGAAAGGTGTTGAGAAACGTGGGCGCTCACCTGCACCGCGTACTTGTAGAACTGCTCCGACAGCTCGCCCAGCTCCTCCCGGGTCTGAAGGGCGCTGGGGAACTCCTCCAGCCGGTCCAGCTGCTCCACCTGGGCCACGGGGTATGGCTTCTCCTTCAGCACCTGCACGATCTGGAAGCGGCACAGGCCCGTGACCAGCAGGGTGTAGTGCGGCTTCGGCCAGTTGCTGCCCACGATCTGCACAGCCAGCGCCGCCGTCCCGATCCTGCAACACACACCACACGTCCCTTACGCACCCCCCGCCGGTGGCCCACAGTGCGCCTCCGAGTGCTGCCTGCACGGAGGAGGGCACGTGGGAAGCAAGCACCGGCTGCTGCCCTCAGCGCCGGGACCCGGTCTGTGACGCTGGTACCGGTGCTACAGGCACAAGTAGTTGACAGCTACATCGTGTCCGCTCATTTCCCCCGCGTGGCAGGAGGCAGGCTTGCAGCGGAATATTCGCATTTCAAAAGGATTTACAGTGGGGCCTTGACTTACGAGTTTAATTCGTTCCGAGACTGAGCTCGTTAAGGAGCTTGTTAACTCAAATTACTCTATCAACTCAATGCAAAAAATAGGCCGAGAGACAGCTGGTATCTCAAAAAACTCGTTAATCGGGACACTCGTAAGTCAAGGCCCCTCTGTACATGGAAACAGCAGATGTGAGCCAGCTCCGAAGGGGGCCCAGCACAGCTTTCTGCCGACACCGAGCCTCCCGCAGTCTGCGAGCTTCCGCACCCACCTCACCAGGCATCGGACAGGGCTCAATGCTCTCGGATCCCGAGCCTCCAAACGCGGGGTGAGTGGCACAGGCCACACTGTGTGGGACTGAGGACAGTCCCAGGCCCACAGACCCTGCCAGAAGGTGGAGACTAACTCTAGCGGCTGGTCACCCCCTAATGACAGCTCAACAGCTGGGTTTCACTGAAGCCTTAGCTCCTCATCCAAACACACAGTGCAGACCGAGCAGCATCCGAGCGTCATTCAGAGAGGAAGCGGCACCCAGATGAAGCCCACGGTACACTACACGGAAGGGCCAACACGTTACACTACATGGAAAGGTCAACACATTACACTACACGGGAGGGTCAACACATTATACTACACGGAAGGGCCAACACGTTACACTACATGGAAAGGTCAACACATTACACTACACGGGAGGGTCAACACATTATACTACACGGAAGGGCCAACACGTTACACTACACAGAAAGGTCAACACGTTACACTACACGGGAGGGTCAACACATTATACTACACGGAAGGGCCAACACGTTACACTACACGGAAAGGCCAACACGTTACACTACACGGGAGGGTCAACACATTCTACTACACGGAAGGGCCAACACGTTACACTACACGGAAGGGTCAACACATTCTACTACACGGAAGGGCCAACACGTTACACTACACGGGAGGGTCAACACATTCTACTACACGGAAGGGCCAACACGTTACACTACACGGAAAGGTCAATGCATTCTACTACACGGAAGGGCCAACACGTTACACTACACGGAAGGGTCAACACATTCTACTACACGGAAGGGCCAACACGTTACACTACAAGGAAAGGTCAACGCATTCTACTACACGGAAGGGCCAACACGTTACACTACACGGAAGGGTCAACACATTCTACTACACGGAAGGGCCAACACGTTACACTACACGGAAGGGTCAACACATTCTACTACACGGAAGGGCCAACACGTTACACTACACGGAA